>VYXB01002417.1:736131-988967 GCA_013397135.1 Pachyramphus minor
GGGGCAGCAGTGTTCGCCGGCTGCCGCTGGGAATCGGCCGCCCGAGGTCGGCCCGGGGCAGCGGCACTGCCCGAGCGGTTCCCGTCGCCCCTCGAGTCCCTGGCGGCCGCCGCAGCCCTCCCAGCGCTGCGAGCGCGCGCCGCCCGCCCTCACGGGTCCCGGCGGCGTCGCCGGATCCCTGTTAGGTTTGCTGCTGCCAAAGGACAGGTTTTCTCTTTTCGAGTGCTGGCGAAGGACAGTTCACGTGGCTGGTTTTATCGTGGGAAGTCTACACCTGAGCCTTCCAACTGCGTTCAGCCCCGCTCCGGAGGGAAGAACCGTCCAGTCACCCTGATGAGGAATGTAGAATGCTGTGCCGGCTGCCCCCGCAGGGTGCCTGCCAGCGGTGACCCTGTCACTGCCACTGAGAACTGTTCTAACTAACACAGAATAGAGTAAGAGATTAAGAAGAAAAACAGACAGGGTGAAAGTCTGAATCTCTTCCAACGCTGCTTTTCTTCCAGGGAGCCTGTGCTCTCACAAGTTAAAAGATAACCTTCGTGTTACCTGTTCAGTCCCAAAAGTACAGTAGGAATATCGCACTTGGGGAAAGAAGTATAGCAGACTGCATCGTTTATTATTTCATTTGCATGATACATAAATTTAAGTGCTTAGTCTCTATTAGAAACACATTTTTTTATATTAGCATGTACTTATCTCCCTATATATGGTGTTTTGACATGTATAAAACTAGTGTATTTATCTTACTGAGATTTTGTCACTCAGACCATATCTGATTTAACATGCCTTGCTCAATGCTGCTGGTAGGATCAAATCACCCCATCAGCAAATTCGAGTCTACAAAGCTCTTGTTTTATTAGAAAATAAGTATATACGTAACAAATACATATATATAGTCTTCCATAACTCAAATCACTGCTTGATGACATATTCCAAATAATCATAATTGATCCTGGCAGATGAACTGATTTTCTGGATCTAAACTCCAGACTCACTAGCCAAACCTGTTTGGTCTTTACGTGCTGGTAATGTTTTTTTTCATCTAACAATATTTAGTGTGTAAGTTATTAAGTCACTAAGAAATCCAAAAAGAAACAGATATACTGAATTAGTGTTTATTTTCTGCATTGCTTATTTCTCAAGACTTCTCCTTTGCTAATTTATAGGAAAATAGCATGATCCTTTGGAACGTGAACAGAATATTTTAATCTTTACTAGATGGAAACAATTTTAAAGTACAAAGAAGCATTTAAATAGTTTAATACTCTCTTTCAACAACAATGTAGTGTTCTTAAAGCATTTGGCATTGCAAATTCATAAACATATAATTTTGCTGTTTATAAATGGATCAGAAAACTTGTTCTGAGTTACATACAAGTTGCAATTTCTGGTTTAACTCATATTCATTGGAAACTTTGAGGGTTGTTTGTGAGGGATGAAGGAAGGTTGAAGTGCCTTTTTATACAATGTGGCTGTAATTTGGTTTCACAGATTTACAAACTTTGGTTAAAGAAACAAAGGAAACTGGAAGGAAAATGCAACTGATTCCATTTGGAAGACCAAAATCTGTGGAAAAAAAAAGTTTAGGCAAAATTGGTAAGTAAAAGCCAAGCAGGAAAATCAACTGAGTCAAAAATGGTTAATTCTGCAAGAATGACAGATATATCTTGTAGCTTTTAAAAAGCATGAGTTGTGAATGATCCATTTCAAGGTGCAGGGGAATGCAAAATATATTAGATGATGCGTTACAGTACATGCATTTCCTGTCTTTCCAGAGTTGCTACCTTCTGACTTAGCTTCAAAATAAACTACAGTAATTTTCCTGTGAAGACTTCATTATATATGGCAGTGTAATTCATCAAAGATTCTAGTGCCTGGGATGAAAACACAGCCCCTCAGAGGAGCGCCAGTGCACGACATCCTGAGGTGCAGCAGGTTTGTTACAGAGGCTCCCGGGCAGTAGCACAGCACCAGGGTCTCAGTTTGCTGTATGGTGTGAAGTGCCATTCCAACAATTACCTATTATTGCTGCTCTCCATCTAGGGATTTTTTACATCTCCCATAACAATGGTGTGTTGGAGTTATGCATAGACCTTTTATATGAGTGGACATAATATATTCCCACTGTTTTCAGAGACATCAAGAGGCTTCATGATGATCACAGGCTCTACGGCTGCAGAGATGTCTTACACAACATTAAATTATCTAGTGTATTGATTTGAAGGAAGACTTGAATAGATCCAGGCCTTTTCTCTCCATAATGAGAAAGCAAACAACCACCCAGAATTTAAACAGTTTAAAATGAAAAGATAATCCAGCAACTCCATTGAAAGGTCTGATAACAGACTCTGGCTTACTAGGGCACTTCACTCTGAGCTCTTTTATTTCAAACTACAGAGTAAGCAGCTGTTCAAAATGACAGCTATCTCAAAGTATTTGCAGATACTGCAAAATAGTCTGGAGTATCTTTTCTTTTTTTTTAATTGTCTAGACACTCATTCCCACATTCAATCACTGAATCACCTTGTCACTTTCAAAATAGGGATCTTCGTCACTTGAACCGGGCAGGTCTAACAGATGTGCTGGGAAAAATAATATTAACTTCTGCACCTTTATAATCCAGAGTTTAAATATTTATGTTCACTTGAGTCTGACTGCACACACATAGTTCAGAAGCCTCTGTCCCACCAATGGCTACAGTGGGCACGCCTGAGATTTCTGCATATATTGGCTTTTTATGTTTGGGGGTATCCACAGAATGGGACAAACATTCAATATCCTCTGACTTCTTTAAAATTTGATCTTTTGGCAGCAAAGAGAACATATCTGAAGAAATGTGAATATATGGCTGGGCTGTGTAAATGATCTATCCAGACAACCATTCATCCACTCATCTTAAAGATACCAAGAGGGAGGGACACTGCAGTTGTTTGAGGGCATGTAGCACAACCTCTGTTCTGTGCTCTGCCTTCTGCAGACTCAAAATCTATTTTGCTCTGTTGTACTGCTTACTGATGGCAAAATGAAATTAGTATTGTGGTTCTGGAAAAATAACACCTAAAAGATGGGTTAGGTTAATCTGTCATATGAGAAGTGGGAGGGAGTGTCCTTCTTTAACCAGTAAAGAACTGCAGTAAATTGGTGTTGTAATTGTCTATGTACAATATAATTCCTGCTTAGAGTGCAAGCAAAAATGGTAAAAAAGCAACAAGATTCCCTTTTTTTACAAATAATCATAAAATTTTTAATTGGTTTGAATTTCATGCACATAACATACTGTAAGTGCTGCAGCATAACACAGAAATACTGGCTCTGTAGAATTTTTGCCTTTAGTAATCTGGCATTTTTCCTCAATTTCTTCTTCCTTTTAATTGCTGCCTGGGTATTACAGCCTTTGAACAGCTGAACAACATTACAGATTATTTTGCTGAATCAACATCCTAGAAAATGTGCTTTATCATCATGATATGGACATTTGCTGATTATTGCACTGAACTTAAATATTAAAAGCTGCAGAAGTATTTTCAAGTTCTCCTTTCTCTCTCTCCTCACATCTGCAAGTATAGATTAAGGATGGTCATTATTTTTGTCCTTTAAGTCAACATCTCTTTTTATCCTGATTTCATGCAGTATGTTATTTATATTGGTGTAAGAATAAGGAGCCAATGCCTATGCCCCTGTGTGAAGTCTAATTTATTTGTTTCTGATGGAAATTTTGAGATCTCTCAATAAAAACAATAATTTCATCTTGGAGCAATAGTTTCACCAGAAACATATAATACCTTTTTCTTCAGCGCAGAATTTTGCTACCTTTATGTAAGCTTGACTTTGTTCAATTAGTTGTGTGTAAGTATTATATAACATCTGAAACATCTTTTTATTTAAATGTATCATTGCTTAATGTGGATTTTCAGGTTTGTCTGCTGGGAGGGATTAGGTTGGGGTTCTTTTTCTTTCTTCCTATTTACCATGCAATGATGATTTTGCAAGTTTTGTATTATACAAATCAGAATTTTCATGACATGGAAATTATGGGCCCCTCAAAGTTATTCTTCTTTTTGTATTATTTTATATAAGCATGAATCTCGTAAGACTGCACCAAATGTAATATATCATTGTTTGGAAATTGGCTTGGACTTTTATTGGGTTGTCCTGTGTCTGATGTTACCGATTCAAATGATAATTTGCAAGTAATTATTTAGATTGGAAGAAAGGAACTGAAAACCAACTCTGTAATTTACTTCATCGCGTCCCTTCAGTGCTGACTGTCCATCTGTTGATGGAGTTAGTTTATTGTAAGCAGTGCCAATCTGTAATATATGAAACCACCTGAATGCCATTGGCAACTTTTGCATTCTTGATTACTAAAGCTGCTGTTATTATAAATGAATTTGAAAGTGACTGTGGGAACGCATTGCTATGGTAACTGTGATCCACAACAGCAGCTGCTTGCTTTTGATTGCTGTTGCATATATACATTAAAGCTGACAACGTCTCTTCATTCAGTTTTAACATGTGTAACCTGAAAAAAAGACATCAGCATTCCAAATGCTGTGCATCTGATGTCAAATGAAGCCAATCTATGAGTCAGGTTCATTTAGTCTTTTGGTTTCAGTCTTAGAGTTGTTGAAAACTATTTAAAACCTTAGCTTTAATGCAGTTTTGTGCCATGAGAAGTTACTGCCCAAGGGGTAACACAACAAAGGTTTTTCCATACTGTTTTGTCAAACTTGAAACATTAGACTATTGTCCAGTAATTCAGTTTAAGAAAACATCTTTATTATCAATATTTATCAATTGTTATAGTAATTATATTCAACAGTTATGAAGACTTTTTCCTCCCTTGCCAGCCTTTCCGGGAGGAATCTATAACTGGGGTTTCTGTTCCATTTTTTAATGTCCCATACTCTAAGAACTAAAATCCGGTCAGTTGTCCTCCAGTTCTACACTGTATTCTATTTTAGATTTCAGAGATGTCTTTAGCTCTAAGCTATGCCATTCTGCTCTGCCATTGAGATACTTCCTAAACAATGTGTTTCTTGGTCCTGTGGGCAGAGGAAATATGAAGTGTGCCCCTCATGTCAATAAACGTAAAATAATCACATTAATCTTCTTAAAAATCTTATCAGAGAAGTATTTGATGTTATCCCTTCTCTAAAAATAAGGAAAATACAACACAGAGAGATTAAAAATCAGATTGAAAACTCTAGTGTTACTTATAGAAGTAGAGTTTTGCTTGTCATACAAAAGGGTCAAAAGAATTAAAATCTTGCCTTATGGTTTGCCATGCAAGTCCTGTTATCAAAAAACCCAACAAACTATACACTAGTAGTGGAAAAGATTCAGAGAAGAGCTGAAGGGTGATCAAAAATATAAAACTGGATATGTCTTATGTTCTTCATATTTTCTACCACAAGAACTACAAGAACCAATTAAACCCCTTCACATATTAGGGTCACAGGATCCTCTTTCCGAGCAATGGGAGCTGCAATGGGTAAGGTTGCTGTGGAACTGCTTGTGAAAGGGCACTGCAAATGATCAGAGTTTCCATTGGTCCTGAGGAAACTGGGCAGGTTCAGAACAGAGAAGCAGATTGGGACTGAGGACACAGACTTTCAAAGTCCCAGGGCTGAAAAGAATTGCTCAGGGGCAAAAAGTCTCAATCAGTATTAGGTGAAAGTATATGTCCATCCTATTCCTACTGCTTCCCAGGCGTCCGTTTCACAGATATATTTAATGACAGGTTATTGGTCTACATGGATATTTAGTTTGGCCCAGTAGACTTGTCCTCCAGGGTCCATACTCTGTAAACAGCATTGCCTTTCAAAGTATAAAACAACTGTAAGGTATTTAGTCTTGCTATATTTGGTTTTCACACATGAAACAAATGCAAATATTTGAACATTGTTGGCAGATCGACTGTTTGACAGTAGGTCCATTATTATTCTGTTTATAAAATGTTGCATCTTCAAACGCTTCAACTTCAGTGTAAACTGAAGGGCTTAAACACTTTCAAGTCCATTTAATGACATATTTTTTAAAACGTAATTGAAAATGTGCTGCCACTGGGATGGAACTTTTACAGGATGTAGAAGTTCTCTTAACTGCGATAACTTTCAAGGGTAGGAAACATAATGTGACATTACTGAGCTCATTAAAATTAAGTAATACTAGAAGAAACAAACATTTGGTGACTCTGAAAGTCCTTAGCCCAGTAATGAGATGCAGAACTGTCTGCCACAAAGGGCACTAGTTTTTTAATACGATTTCTTTTCTATTTCTTTATGAATATCACTTCTGGTGCATTCATACCACCCCTGCAGCACACACACCATGCCCCTGCTAGCAAAACCTTGCCACATAAACCCAATATAGAAATCTTCGAGGAAACTAAATATTTTGAATATAATTGCTATAACTGCCAAACAATCTTAAAGCTTCACCTGGGAGATAAATAACTAATTGAAAGAGAAATTAAATAAATTTTACTGTCATACAAAGTATGGGCTAGAACCATTTATGGCAGCTAATGAGATTAGCAGTAATGAGAAATATAAAACTAAATTTTAAATTATGGTAGCAGAAATCAAGTTTTTGCAGTGAGAGTAAAATGTAAAGAATAACAACATGTGGCAATAAATGTGCTTAAAAAATAAGATTTGATATAGAGAACATAGAACACGTGTAGGAATTGGTAGATAAGTTCAAGCCTTAGCAGAGGGCTGCCAATATAACTGTGTCTTTAAGTACAGGTTCTGTAATACACTGCAAACTATTGTAAATAATTACGGTCAAGGAATTGCATGAGTAGTTATAATCAAGGGACCTCACCATTTTAAGAATATTTGCTTAGGAAGGGAAGATCTGAAATTGGCTTCTAGTTAGAAAATGTCGCAGTCGAGATTAGATATCCAGAGTAAAGGACTAAACACTGAAAGTGTTACCATGATCCACTAGTAGCCCACATGCCCCTCGCTAACAAAGGATACCTTTTTCCTGTGGGAACCCTTCCCACCTTTCCTCTGCTTAGATGACAACTGAAGTCACAGACACCTCAGCTGTCAGAACTGCCCCAGTGCTCTGGACACACCACTACAAATCCCTTACAGGTTCCAGTGCAAATGGTAATCCAATTACTCACTTTAAACACAATTGTATCTGATAAGTGAGAGCATTGAAGAAATATGGGTTAAAGCAACAAACAGCAGAGGGTTTTTTAAAAGGCATGGAAGGCTCTCTGAGTCACTGAGAACAGGACTACTAAAGGGAATTGAGGTATTTTCTTCTGCTTTAATACTAAATGTGGGATAAAGCTTTGATTTCTATGGCATGGAGAAAATCCACAAAAGGCGCAATGAGCCTTTTACATCTTACAATAGTGGATAAAACCAAACTAGTTTCATTACTCTTATGTGAAAGAGAACACATAGAGATACAACCTGGAGAATAATAGACCACACCAGGATACAGAGATTTTTAAAAAATTGTAAGGGCCATGCTTTCAAAGATAAGTCTGATCACATAAGATTTTAGCCCACCTCTTTCCCAAAAAATACAATTCATAGAAGAATGTAATATTTTCTTAACTATTAAATATGTTATTTAGTCCAGAATCAGAACTATTACTATATGGGAGCTATGAAAAGTTTCACATTGTCCAGTGAGATGGATTAGTTTAGTCTAGGAAAAAGCTCTCCAAAGTATTTGTCTAACAAAATAGAAACTTATCTCTAGCAAGGAAGCAATTCTCTAGAACAATTTTACCTTGTCTTATACAGGCAGATTTTTCTTTTTTCTTAGTCAAGTAACCACTGGGGATTCTTAAAAACTCAATAAAACAATGAAAATGTGTTGGAAGCAGAATTCTTTGTCAATGTTACAGGCTGTTTTACAAGTTCAGAAAAAAAATTTTTCTGAGAGGTGGAATATCTTGTGTCAGTCAGCACCTACAAAGTGCAGCCAATGACTGTTGGTTCAGAGCTGACACCATCTCTGAGCAGGGAGGCACAGTTTGTTCCCATCTACCTGTAAAGCCCCACAGAGCCACACCACTGCTGTCCCAAGGTCTTATAACAAGTTGGTAATAAGCCTAGAAGGGCAGGACTGGGGCCTCACGAAAGTAGCTGAAGGTACCTCATGCTGCACATGCTTTCATCAGGGAAAAGGACTAGGTGATCTGACTTCCTTTGAAAGCCAAATTAATCTGCAATTCTATGATTTTTTTTCCAATTCACAATTGCAGAATAAACTGCTGGTTGATTAAGCAGTGGATTTAGCTTAATGAAAGGCTAACTGTCTCAAATTTAATTATATGCAGTAAGACCCCACGCTGTATGATTCAGTGCTCCTTTCTGGCCTAGGAAGCTACAAAGCTCGTGAAAATGCAACCTCATCTGCTCAACACTCTGCTGAGGCTTTGTTGAGAAATAAATAACGAATTGCTGTCAAGTTTGCATAACTGAAAAGCCATTTCTAGCTCGTTTTTGCCTCAGCCAACAGTTTCATACATGGAAAACCATACAGTGCTTATTCTGCTTTGCAGATGTACACATTAAGGCCAAAAGTTTGCAGACAGACATGATAACAAGGTCAAACGTTTGCAGACCTCTTAATAAGGATGACTAGAGTAAGGAGTATCATGGTTAATTATGCCTCAGACCTTCAGGAAAGTTGGTTATGTCCACACAACTGGGTGTAGGGAGATCACAGCCACAGCAAATTCAACTGAAAGGTTGGTGCTTACTGGCCACTCTGTATTAGGAGACAATGTGCTTTCAATCTTCAGACTGAAGTAGTTTATCCAGGGAATTTTACATATGAATTACAAAGCAACCTAATTTTGTGTGCAAAGTTTGACTGAAAGATCACAATCAGGAAATACATGATTTCTAGCAAGTAACCATGAAAATGAGAAGAGCTGGATTTTTTATTTAGCAATCCAAAGAAATTTACTTTTAGGTATCTGATGTCATAGAATTGAGCAGCAATATTATAGTGCTGTTTTATTCAAATGGCGTGTCTTTCAAGTTCACAAATCATTCACATTTCAGAGCAAGTTTTGCTGCAGTCCTTACTAATCACTGATACATCTCATATGAGGGAGAGAAGAAAAAAGAAACAGCCTGACCGGGTCAAAACATCAATAGTTTCATCCTCTGATTCTGAAAACTCCAACAGAGACAAGGTCAGTTAAATTACATACTTTCTGTACTTTACTCCAGCTGACAATCTGCTGGTTATAATGCAAGAACACAAGGGCTCAAATAGATTTTTCTGCCATGGTGTGCCATCTGGCACAGAGCAGTCTCACAAATGCTGCTTCCCTGCTCTGCTTCTGCAGATCTAGTGACGGGATAATTGTAAGCCCTGTCAGTTTTCAGCAGCAAAGTCAGCTTAATGCAATCTATCTGCAGGTATCAAAGTCACTTGCCAGATGTAAATGTTTCATGGTCCAAACTTAAAGATGTAACTATATTCCCAGGCAGAAAATAAATCTCTGACATTGGAAGCACATTTGAAAGTGTAGCAGGATTAAAACAAAAAGTAGGGATTATATCTGGGATGGTTGGTAAATTGGTGCTTAATGCATTAGGTAGCAAATGAGTTATTTCACTGTTATAGGCCCAGATTGTGATCTTATTTGTTCAGATGCAAGAGAGATGAGAATCTGCTTTTAAAAAGTGAAGCAGTAACAGAATGAACCATCCTGCAGTCTCATGCTGGAGTGTTCCCAAACAGCACTGTCAGTACATCTCAGTGCTGAGGCAGGGATGCGTGTCTGTATAACTTGGATTTCATAGCATTCAGAATGATGCTACAATGTGTGGTAATGCTGGGATGCTGCACAGATGGGCACTGTCATAAAATTACTCTTTCATTTGTGATTCAACTCAGAATCCAACCTTAGGTCTTCAACAGGGACAGGAGAGAAAACCAATTCACAGCAAGAGTTTTTTTCTTTCAATGAAATTTTTTTAATACCTGCTTTGTGCTGCTATGGCTGATGAAATCTTATTTCCTAAATATTAATGCTACAAGGAAAAAAAAGACTTGCAGAGTTTATAGTAAAAGCATCATGTATTCTGCTATGCTGAATAGCCATATCTCCTGTTCTGAAAACTATCTTTTAATACAAAGGTCCCATCCTATTTTTTCCCCACACTTATTTACATATAGCACTAACTGGTGTTGATCTCATCTTCCTCAGTACAAAATTCAGTGTTCAAGTGAACAGAAGGCTCTCCTTCAACCCATTTCTGATATAATATTGTTTGTTGGAGTCAATATACACCTCCCACTGTAGAGGTACACAAATAAATTGAGTACACCTGCATTTAACAACCCTAATTTGGTACTACTACAGGTAAGACTCCAGCTTTCCTGATTCTGCAGTTTTAGGAATGCCATTTTCCCATGGAAACCTGTGTTCACTGTGGAAGTACCTTAAAATTTGAGGTGCATGAGTTACAGTCCATAGGGCATATAGTGTAAAGCACACTTCAGTGCTTAAAGAACACAGACATTAATTTTCTGGAAATGGGACTGAAACAGAGGGCAGTTGAAAGAAAAGATGTGTCTTCTATATAGTTATTGGCAGCTTTTCTTCAATGGCATATCCAAATAGAGGGTTGGGCATGGTAGCATCAAAATATTAAGTCCTCCATAGCTGGATGTGTTCCTTTAGGAAAATGCTGAATTACTTGGCAATTCTTCAATAACACTACTGAACACTTGTATAGTAACTACTCAGAAATCCAGAAATCATTCATGAACATGAGTAAATTGTATCTCACAAGTCATAAATTCCCTATGGGAAGTATGTGGCAAAGTCAGGCAAGGAATTCAGATGTCCCATCTCCCAGATGTGGGCTTTAGAAGAAGTAGACTTCATAAGTTCTACATTTTTTTATAAGAAATTTTCACTCTGAGTGATCAATTTCTGAAAAAGAAAGCATCATAGCCCCCAAGAGGTAACAAAGCCCCAGTTTCTGAGAAGTGGTGTCCTAACACCCTAGTGCTTTGGGACAGTATTTTCTCTCAGTTTACAGGATCCATAGATTTGAATGATGCTGCCTTCTTCCAATGCCAGCTCAACACTGGTCACAGCATTGAGGGCTCAGAGTTTTTCCTCAGTTCTACATATTAACTGAATTTGCCTGTCCTTCTTTGTTTTCTTACAAGACAAAATGACTGTCCCAGAGGAAACGGTTTCTGCCTCTTCATGAGAGAGGGATGGGGCCAATTCCCCGTCTCCTTGTAGATGTACTACCATCTGCAGCAATTGTCCAATGCTTCAAGAGAAAGATGAAAAATACACAGTGACTTGCTCAAAAGTAGTTTCATTTTAGAAGCCTTTTGCATTTTACTTCAAAATGTCTTAATCACTGGTTGTTTTTTGTTATTGATTTTGTTTGTTTAGTTTTTGTAAGAAAATCGTATCATGTGAAAAGGAGTGGGGGAAAAATCCTATTTATAAACTCCAAAATCTTGACTATTATTTAAGAAATAAATATATTTTTCTCCATTAATAAAACTTTGACTTCTATCTGCTTTGCAATGGAAGCTCAAAGGAGCAACTTTTGCTTATAGATATGAATGCTGGAAACAAAATTGACTATTTACAGTATTTTTGAAAATGTTATCTCACAGGAAGATGTTTGGACTATTTAAAGTAATTTTACTGCCTCCTTAGGACAAAGCACATACTCTATTTTACATGTTAGCCAGTAATAAAAAAAACCCCAACCTAAATTCATATCTAAAAATATCAAATGGGATTTATTTTTATAATGAATCCAGGTAGAATGACAGAACACAAGTAACAAGTAGTGAATTGCTTGGTTTTATGGCAATATCACCTTTATGAATTGCAAAACAAATGTGTCTGCATTAGATTTAGACTGCACAGAAAGAAAAAGCCAAGCTGAAGCGGAACAATAATTTGTGGCTGAGCAGATGGCTACTCAGGCTGACTCTAGATTTTATTCCAGAGCAAAAGTTCCGTTTAAAATACATTTCCAGTCTGGCTAGCTACTCTTATGGCCCCCTCCCATTCATTGCAAATGAGTGATAAATTTGAGGATTGTCTCAAAGGGTTCTTGCAATATCAAAAATTTTACTATTTCCCTTTACAACATTATAATTTTAGTATCAATTTTAAAAATTTTAAGGAAGGACATGTAAAGTTAGTAATTCCCATTTGGAATGCAAACATTCCTCTATTTGCCTACTATGACTGCAATTCAGTTTAAGATCACATCTTAGCCTACCTTTTAAAATGCTATATATCCTTTGAAATATCACATGGAAAGTTACATGACCCACTTATAAAAAAAACAGTGTAGTAAAAGGTATTTCTCAGCTTGCCATATTTCATTTTGGGGATATGCTCTATGACATATTATTCAGTAACTTTAAATAATGTATTAAAACAGTTTTGCTGGGTTTTTTTATAAAAGTTCTAGCTCTTATGTTAGATGTGAATTATTAAATTTCACAGTACCAAATTCTATGAGGGATTTAGGAGGAGATTTTTAAATCTGAATTTTCATTGGGAAAATGAAACCCATTGTATTATCAGAATACTAACATACTCTCACTTTTCTTCTACTATTTTAAGACATGAAAAATACCTATTGTTATAAAATATTACTATATCCACATTCCAAATGTTACCATTAATATTATATTTTGAGATTCATAATTCCTAGATATAGAAGCAACTTGCAAAGCCTGATTTTACTGTAATTTTACTTCCTTTAAAACCCCTAAAACTAAGTCAGTATGCAAGATGCAAATGGAACTCAAGGAATTACTGTCTTCAGAGCCAATAACTGACTTTTTGCTCACCCAAAGTGTGTCTTTCCTCAAAAGGCCATATTCAAAACCAGACAACAGATTAACAAAATAGTCTGTGCTTTGCTGGCAAAGTCTTCCAAAGTCACAAAGAGAACCTTTAAGCCTGCACAGGAATGTGGCAAACATGTTTTATAATGTAATACATCCCATTCAACACCCCAAAAATACCCTGGGGTTTTTTTCCATGGGGAATATTGTGAAATATATTAAGAACTATATTCAAATACTATTTCTCTATACATTGAGAACGTAGGATGTTGAGCAGATACACTATTCCTAAAAAGCATCTAAGCTATGAGAGACATGAACATCCACAGAAGTCTCAGCATCCTGGAAATGCACTGGTTAATCAGTTGAGCACTTATTAAGGAGCACTTGTCAGAAAACATGTGTGATTTGAAGACACACAAATCTAGCTTTGTACCAAGCCTTTAGTACACTGGGATAGTGGGTCCCTGCAGTTCCTCTCCCTGAGCCAGGATTTGACAGTACCCGGGGACTGTAGTAGGAATTCATACAAAACACGTGCTAATACAAGTCACTTTAGTTTCTAAGTTGTAATGGCAATGTTTTTCCTTTTCATACTTCTCCCTTAGCAAATGAAACACTCTACTCTGTTCATTCTGGCCCAGTACTTTAGAAAGGGATCAATGGCAGTTATTTCATGTACTTTCACAATTTTCTTTCATCTAGTCATGACTGCTTAAAATGAGCAGATTTTCATACAAAATATGCATGGTAGAAGTTTTCTTACTGATTTCTGAGGTTTTAAATTTTGCAGCAGCTGTTGAAGCGGGCATGTCAGAGATGTTATTCTGAGCATACCAGAAATCAGACATTTTGTAATCTTGCCTGTAACTTAGCCCTTACTGAGGGGATCAAGGGGAAGAACTTCTGTTCTCCTGACACAAACTCACAGCACATTTCCCCACAGGTTCACAAAAACAGTGGATAAACAGAACAGTAATCAGTTCCTAAAAAGGCCACAAGCCACTACAACTGACATACGTGATAATTTGGGTATAACCTAATACAACAAATATATGTGGATGGCAACGTCAAATACAGTGCTTTCCAGTCTCAGTTTCTCCTTGAATTGGATTCCCATTACTTTAAAACTATCTCCAGGATACCTTAAATAGAACAGAAATAGCTCAAAGGCAAAGTTGACTTTAAGACATTCTTCAGAGGTCATTCCCATAGTGTCAAAAAAGATTCAGGGAGACTGCCAAGAAATAATGTCTTCTGGAAGAGCAGCATTATATCTACCTTTTCAGCAGGGATACCTCTTCTGTGAAGTGACGATATCGTCTTGAAAATGTTTACTCTCTTGTCACTATTTCCACAAAGCAACAAAAGGGAAACATTTCTCCTGGAAGAAAAACAAAATTATCTAAGTATTTTAAAGATTTTTGTTTTACAGTTCCTCTATTTAAAAGAATACACACACCATTCGCACAAGGACCATGAGAGAACTGACTATTTAGAATCACAGAATTTCTATGATATTAAAAGATTTCATTTAAGTCAGACTTTACTAAAATACAGACACAGACATCAAAGCTCTGTTACCAGGTTCAGCTATTACTGACTGAATGAAGCCATACTCTGTTTGCCACTGAGCTGAAAGTAGATTCCTTTTGTTATTTATGGACTGGAGAGTTTAGGATCAAACTGTGGTCTCACTGAAGTTAATGGCAAAACTCCCACTGACTTCAATTAGAACAGAATTTGGCTCACAGTCTCATTACTGAGCATAACAATTAAAAGAAGCTTTTACAAGCTGTATTGCTCTGTAAAAGGGCATGAACCATGCAGCAGATTTCATTGAACCCACAGCCAACAGTCATTGCTATAGCAACTGAGGTTCTAACAAAGGTAGTCACTGTCTCTGTAATCATCAGGTGTCTCTATAGCAACTAGAGTTTCCAGAGAACAAGGGGAAAAAAATTTGAAAATTGTCAGTTGGAAGAAAAGAGGTCTGTGAATAAGGAGGTTGGAACCAAAAGCAACGTAAGGGTAAAACATGGCTCAGAGTAAAGAGAAATGATTGTCCTGAACATACACAGACAATGGCAAAGGAAGAGAGAGCACAGGCCATGATGAGAGACAGCTTTCCCTTGGGTAAGGAAAGCAATACAGCACTTCAAAAAGATATTCCCAGATCTAAATTAGTTATGTATCAGACATAATTCTCTTTAAGAAAGATTAGTTACTACTTGAGAGAAGCAGGGCCAAACCTTGTCTGTAATAGGAGTTACAGCCCACTGGGATTTTCAAAAGCACCTGCCTGCACTTCTTGTACCTACATTCCTCTACAAACACAGCCCCGTTTCTCTTCAGAATGGAAGAACACAACCTGTGTTATGGAGATGCTGCTGCTGTTCGCATGGTGCAATTAGAAGTGATGGTTAAATGTTCTTATTTACAAATTTTTTAACAGTGTTGAAGTGAAAAAAGGAACAGCTGTTTGGATACTGTTCATCATCAGTCTATTTCAGTAAAATATGCTTTTAATCTCCAAGGCCAGAAGATAGCAGAGTTATCTACACATAAGGGCAGCATATGTAAACATCAGACCCCACAAAACAATGCTTTAGTGTTATTGGCAGAACCCATAAAATAAAAATGTTCCTACTGATATCAGGGAAATATTAATTTGGGTGACGTGTTTAATTTAAGCAGGAATTACGCAAAACGTTCATGTTCACAGACTAAAAATAATTTTGTTGGATCAGCATACTTCCTCCAAAAATAAAGTCACAACACTAATTATGTATTCCAAATGGGATCCTATCCGGTATACTTATGCACTACAATGCATTTCTTAAGTAAACCAAAACCCATCTTTAACCTGAAAAATTGATTAAAAAATCCAGTAGTTCTAAAGTCAGATTTCCATTTCATGTGTAGCGAGAGCCCTCTAGTGGGATGAACTTTCAGATTCGACTCACAGAAAAGAGCAGTCCTCGTCAGTTAAATCAGGTATTTTCCCCACTTTCCTTACTAGCATTTTGTTACAACACAGTACAATTTGTATCCGAAACAGTCGTCACCAAACAACACGTGATGAACAATGAACCTGAGAAAAACAAAAAGCACTGTACTGATACACTTTATCAGGCAGCTTTTGTTTGAGGTTTTTTTGTTTGAGTTTGGGGGGTGTTGGAGGGGTTAAGCTTTAAATGCAGGTGTGTGAGATATGGCAGCCCTGGATTTGGGTGTATTTCTGTAGTTGCTGTTTACCCAACACAACTGAATCAGTGCTGCCATATCACTGTTGGGATGGAAGCCTGGGGTATTAATGTCACCAGCCCAGGAGAGCAGATTGGTCTCCAAAGGTAGCTTCTTCAAACCACGAGGACCTCTCAACATGCTGAAAGTCAAGCAAGTAGGGCAGAAGGCTGATGTGGATGAAAAAGGAACACTTCACTGAGCTCAAAAGGGAAAAGGAAGCACAGAAGGTGGAAGCAGGAAGAGGCAATCCAGGAGGAATATAGAAATGTTGCCTGAGCATAGAGATAAATGCTGAGACAATTAGAGTTGAAACTCACTGGGGATATAAGGAAAAGGGCTTCTGTGACTACACTGGCAGCAAAAGTAGCTCTTGGAAATGTAGACCGAGGGTTCAGTGGGGCAGAGAAACTAGTGACAGAGGACATGAAAAAGACAAAGGAATTTAATGAACTTTTTGCCTGTTTTTACTTCACACAGCCTGTAGCAGAGTTTGTGGGACTGATACACTGCCTGCTTTATAAGAAAGTAAACTTAAACCGGTTGATATGAACTAGCCCGTGGTTAAAAATGTTGAACATGAGCCAGTTCCCCAAAGTAGTCTCGCACCAGGAAACAGTAACTTTAAAATTATCTTTACATTTTTAAGTTAAATCTTGTCATCTAGATTGTTTTTCAGTTTATTAAAATATGAAAAAAAAATATCACAGGACAGCACTTCAAGCTGAAAATTAACACACAAATTAACCCACAAAAGTAAACTTAGAAATACCTCCTTCATAATCCAGACATTTAATGATGTGGATTAATTTAAACTATATAAACAGGTGATATCAGTTTCCCAGAATTTTGTATGAACTCATCTTAGTTCTGAACCTATTGGTTAAAATAGTCTAAACTGGAACAGATTAACCGTACTATAACAACTCATAGAACCAAACTCCTCTCTCTCTTACAGAGCTTTAATTTTGTCAGGTGTGCTGGCATTTCTGTCTTTTCAATGAGGAAAATGCACCTGAGCATTTCCACTCTCTCAGAATTGAATTTGGTCTCTAGAGGAGATCCCAGCAGGATGATTACAGTGTGCTGAGCTGGTTGTTACATCACATGGTGCGTTGAATTCATTCATGCTCAAAAAGGAGGAAATATTTTCCTGCGTTGATACAGTGCCTGGAGACAGTGACATATGAGCAGAAGCATCACAACTCTTGGGAGATTAAAAGTCCAGTTCCACTTAACTCAATGTAATATTCATCATAATTAGTACTGTATTGTGATTAGTCACTAAAACAGGCTCCAAACCAAGGAGGAAAACAAAAAAAACCAGAGACTTTACCTTCTGGATAGAAAGATGTATTCCAGTCAGCAGAAATTATTTTAATGCCATTTTTCAGCTAAGAGTAATAGCTGTAATATAACAGATATATAGATTATGTGGATTTATTTCTGTCACTAGAGACTCTGTGACCAACGTAGATGGAATATCAGCAATTTCAAATAAGCAATAGTAAAACCAGAGTCTGACCTCAGAAAGAGAGAACAAGATCAATAGCAACCAGCAAATAAACTGATTTCACAGGAAGCCTATTTTAAGAGGTAGAAGAATAGATTTCAAAATACACTGGAGCCTGGCAGTTATAAACTGACCCTTAGCCCAGCACTGGGGGTTTAGTGGCCTTAAGTGGCCTTAGCCCACAGTATTTCCTAGGCAGTTGTGTATCAGAACAGAAGCTAGCAGGGCAGATCTTCTTGGCTGGAATGGATTAGAGAAGGATAACCACTTGTGATCCCACTAATCCTGTTCCAGTCTGTCTGGGGATTTTAGGCAAGTGAGCTGTGACAGAACATTTGTTATCTGTGTACTCACAATGTGGTTGATTTCTCAGTTTCAGAGTTGGCTTTGCTCGGTTTTTTTAATTACATATATAGATGCACTTGTTTTCAGTGTTTGCTTTTACTTTTGGCTCTACTTTTCTTAAGCTTGCAGAATTGCCAGTGCTGCTAAAGCATTGTATCTTTGCTTGGAATTCCCACTAACTAAAATTAATGACAATTTTTACATTGTGCTCCTTTTCTGACTTTATATTTTCCAAAGTGAGAATCCCTCTACTGATTTACAAGACTTCTGCTTTCTATTCCATCTTGATATTTTCTATAAGAGCAGACTTCTACATCTGCCAAGCTAAGGGAGGAAAGGATTATTTTTCAGTGAAATGCATAGAGTTGATAAGGTGAACATAGAAAATAAGTAAGAATTACCTCTTGTTCCTCAAAATTACATGCCAAGGGAGATGAAGTATGGTATTATGAGAATTACTTGACACACTGTCTTCCAGAAACTTTAATTGGTTTGGCTTTGTATTTGGCTTGTTAAATAATATTCAAAATACCTTCCCTATGAAAACTGTCTTCATTTACCTGGTAGCCTGTTCTGAAAGCCAAAACGTAACTTTCCACTTTATCAAGTTCCTTCCTTCCTGATTTATCATCTGCTATCAATATTCCAAATATGATGCAACTGCTGCAACATGTTGTCTTATCTGATATACAAACCAATTAAAACTTGGACAGAAGTTATTCCAGTTAGGAGGGGAAATTGATGAGGGGCTTGGATATCACTGAAAATCTGGTTACACGTAAGAATGTGGAAAGACCTGAGCACAGAAACAATCAAACAGATTACCTGGTCACATTGCCAACAGTTTTTCAAATGAGATCTTATTGCAAAACCTGGTTAGGTTTTCCAAGGCCATAATGTTTTCCTGTGTATTCTTCAGTGGTAGCTCTACTTTCTCAGTAGAGCTGCTTCTCATCTACCCAAACTTGTCCTTGTTTCCAAAACTGTACATAGCAAAACTTTTCTGAAGAAACACTGGAGAGGTGATTTGGTTTAATTTAGCTCAAGAGGTATCTGGGTCCATGTATCCATATTTCTAATAAAATATTATGGCATACAGAGAACAATAATACAGCTGTACCATTCAGCACAAAGCGTAACAAAACTGGATTGAAACTTATAATACAGCCTCTTCTATTACTTACAGGTTTCACATTAGCTCTTCTCCATGTATGACCCCAAACATTTGGGGCATCCCTCTGAGTAGCCTATAAATGCCAAGATGTCCTCAGATTATTAAAAGAAAATAGCATTCTTAAGGTCCTGCACCATTTAGTTCCAATATATTTCCCCAATAACACATGTATACAATTCTCACTTGCAAACATGTTGCAACAGATAGTTAGCTTGCCTTAATCATCATATCTTTTGCATATTACAGATGGTGTATTGTAATAATTAATACAGTGTTTGAGGATGCAAAGAAAAACAGCAGTTTTGGATGTCATTTCTGGATTGCTCATAAGTGGCAGCTGTGATGGCTGTGGCTGGAAAGCTGAAGTCTCCTGACATCTCTGAGATCAGAGAACACCTGAAACCCCAGTAACTTGATGAGTGCTACCTAGAACCAGACCTCCCTGAAATTATACAAGGAGCTTTGTCAGAATTTAAGCCCCAAGTCCAACACCTGCAAGCCTGGTAACTAAATCTGACATTGTTTTCATTCAAGCTCTGGCATGGTGCAAATCACTGTAATGTGTAATTGCTTCATAAACATGCATCAGATTGTCTTCTGAGATAGGGCAGAATCATAACCCAATTTTGCTTTGGGAAATTAACACTTACATGTTTCAAATATTTCACACTGCAGCAGCTTGAGCAGTAAGATTAAGGAACTTTTTTGTTTGATGAAAAATATGGGTTTGGTTAAACTGAAAACCTGAACTGAACCTGGTCTCCCAAATCTGAGGTAAATAGTCTAATCACTGAGATTCTTCATATAAGTGACCTCCTTTCACTGTTTCATGCTTCTTCTCCATTGATTATTATCTCCATCCACTTATTATAAGTGCCTGTAAATTACCTATTCGACAGGGTAGAAAAGAACTCTGGCTTTTATAATAAACAAACCTTTGGTTTTCATTGAAAAAGATACTGAACGTGATTATTTTCAATTGATCTTTTTTGCTTGCTTTTGATACCTCCACATTGGAGATGGATGATCAGATTCACAAAATTGAGTTCATTATCAGTCTGTACTGTGAATATGACACCTAAATCAAGTCTTCATTTTTATTTTTTCTCCTTTATAAAGGGTAGAAGCCTTAACTATGTGACTAACACTTTTTAAACAGTGACATCAGTTGTATAATGAAATTGCTACACCTAATTCACTTACATGTTATTTTTTAATTCAAAGTACAGTATTGAATACTTCTCAAAAAACATAGGTTACGATCATTATCCTTACTTAAAATTGAGTTGCATGGTTCATTAGTTTGGATTAGCTTGGGAAGTGTCATCTGGGTTTTGCCAATTTTTCATCTCACAGAGACTCCCTTCAAAATCATTTCAGAAAAACAGTTTTGCCTTAGCCAATGCTGTGTTTGCAAATTATGTAAAATTACAAAAAGAAAGATAAAATGAGGGAAACACAAAGCAGAGAAGATCATGAAAGAGTGGAGGGAACTGAGTGAAACCACTCTCAGATAGAGATGGAAAAAATATCTGGTAAGCAAAGAGAAAGCATTAGCTAAAAAAGAACTAGAAGGAAAGAACTTTTCTTATAAGGTGAAAGAAAAAACTGAAAACCTGTAAAATGGGATGAAGTTAGTTTATGCAGAGGACAGAACTGATTGATTATCAAGCTAAAATTATTTTTAAATGTGGTAGATTGATTGAAGCAACAGTGCCTCCCCAGAAACACCCATATTATTGTGAACTACAGCCCTGAAATTACAGAGAGTATGGACAGCTGGGTATTTCTGGTTTATTCACCTGTGACACATACCTGACTTGGAATAGATTCTGTACAGGTTAGTTTGCCCAAAAATGTTTTAAAAACTAAATTTTAAGATATTTTAACATCAAATAAAGAGAAGATTGCCTTTTTATAATGAGAAGCAGAACTGATGATTTTTTCTGATGAAAGTGATAGTTAGTTTGGAATTCTCCCACATATACATGCATTGCAGCCTTGGGCTCAGAGAGAAGAGCTTCCAGGAGGATTTGCTATACATAGAGTATTTCTACTGTTTTCCTGACTTAATTGAGCAAATGAAAACATGCAAAGAGTAGAAATGATGGAAATTAAATTCCACTGCATTTTGTTCAGTTTGATAGAGGTTTTTTATTACTTTTGATTCTAGGTAATTGGACCCTGGCTTTTACAGAGATCACTCTATCTTCTGGAAGATTCAGTACAAGTGCAATGCCTAAATCTTGAAATTCTTATTCATTGATTTGTTTTCTTCTTCTGTCTTTGCACTACAGTAAAGTGTCACCTGCACTTAAACATGGGAAATTGGGAAATAGGAAAGATTTTTAAACTTCCAAAATGTAGTAAATGTTTCTATGTCATTCTTTTAACATAATTTTTTCCATCTTGAGCTGTCAAGGTAAAATATGACTTTTAGGATTTAGATTGTGCTGGTAACTACAGGAATAAACATTATGAACACACACTGAATTTTACAACAGAATTTTAGAAATTAAGGGAGTCTGAGCCTCAGAGGCAATTTGTGCATCCACAGCTTGAGCAAGCGCAGTCCAGCGACACAACTGTAACATTAAAAATGAGACAGGGCAGCTTTAAGAGAGAAACAGGAAGCTGTAACTAGAATCCAGCTGAATTCTGAGCTGGGGCACTTTACCATGAGGCTGCAAATGAAACAGATGTGCTTGCTGTGAATTTCTGTAGTGTCTGGACTTTCTGTACCAAAGGTGATAACACTTTCCTTCCTGTGATTTTTTTTCTTCNGCTTGGAATTTTTTTAGGTTTTGGACTTTTTTTACCAAGGTGATAACACTTTCCTTCCTGTGATTTTTTTTCTTCTTTTATTTTTCACATATTTTTCCATAAAGGGATTGAAATGGAGAAGTTGAAGAAATACGTATCAATGAAAGATGAAGATCAGTTTTATCATCAGGGAGCTGTGGAGCTGCTAGTCTTTAACTTTCTGCTCATTCTTACAATATTAACAATTTGGTTGTTTAAAAACCATCGATTCCGCTTTCTGCATGAAACTGGAGGAGCTATGCTTTATGGTGAGTAAAAATTCAAGTGCCAGCAAAACATGGGACTAGTTGCATATTTTTGATCAGGCACTTGAGATCAAGTGCTCACAAAGCTCAGAAAATGTGTGAATTAAATGTCATCAGCTCCATAACTGTCCAGCAAAATAATAATGTAGCAGCATCTCTCCTGAAGTAGCTGGAGGCTGCCTCCAGAAGGGAGCAATTGTCATGAGCTGGTTATCCTCAGGATGTGCATGTTCTGTTCCTCTGTGGTCCGACAGCCACTGCATGACACCTTGGGAGTTGGGGAGTTTGCTGTTTACTAAAGAACGAAATGTCTGCAGTGACAGAGATGACTTAATTTGCTTGGCTTTTATAGCATTCAAAGATATTAGATTAAGGAGCCTTGTAGGTACAGACATGTTGTCTAATAAATTTTAAATTACCTTTAGAGTTTTCTTTTGGTTTTGCTCTATGCCTTTGAAAAATACACTGTGAAGAATGCCTCTGTCAGTCTTCTCTGAATGGTGTCATTGTGCTGTAATTTTGTTTGCCTGTCCAGTTCTAATCTTCTTTTATGAAGTTTTGCCATGTTACATATCACTTTCCTGTAGAACTTCCTGCACTGTCCCCTGAGTACTCACTGGTTTAATGGTACACACTTATGTGAATAATGATTTCTCTTGTCATTCTTTTACTGCTGTTTCACATTGAGAGGTGTGGCTGCTGTTTCTCCCACCATAAAACACATGTAAGAGGGTAATGCTGCCAAAATGGAAGATAGAAATCAACTGCCCAATCATTACCCACCTAAATGCCAGCCTGTTTGGGCACATTCTGTGCACATCACATACTCTAGCAGTGCAATATTCAAACCTGATTTTGTTAAGATTCCATATTCTGAAGAATATTTGTTTATCATGGAACACCACATGCAAAAAGTTTCATCTGAAAGCTGGCAACAGCAAAGGCAACTGAGCCCTATATTTTGAGATAAAAGTTTCATTTGCTTTGTCAAGCATTTTTAGGTGATCTCAGATCCTTAGGAGTGAAGCTGAAGCTCACAGTCTTCCTTCTATCCCTTAAAGCTATTTTGTGTGAGACGTTAACTGTATAAATTTTCAAGAACACAGGCTATTTCATCTTCTTGGCTCACTGTCTTCGCAAGTAACTTGATACGTTAAAGGAAAGCAAGTAAGAAAGAAACTCTTGTGTTAATTCAGTCACTGAGCCCCTAACACTTGGGTGCCACACAGTATTGACAGATGGGTCTGTATGCCTCATCATCACCTATGCCATTAGGGGTGCAGTAGTCTAGAGGATAAAAAAAGTGAAGTGTGAGGAAGACCAGGGGAAAAAAACCACAGAAGTACAAAAACAGGAAGTTTTACAGTTACTGCAAAGTGCTGAACAGCCACAAATTGAACACAGCCTGATAGAAAGCTCTATTTAAAGTACAGAAGAAATAAAAGGGGGGGGATTGGCTTTTTTTTTTTTTCTTGCATCACCTTTGTAGGAACATTCAATTTTAGACTGAATAGTTCCAGTTCATTAAAAAAAAAAAAAAAAACCCATAGTGGAAAACTGTCCATCTAGAAACTTTAAAAACTGAGGTGTTTCAACTCTACTTTTTTTTCAAAGAAATGGTTTAACACTAAGCGTAGCTATAGTTAATTGGAAAGTCTTTCTGCAGTTACAAAGAAAAAAAACAAAGCATTTAACATAACCCAGAAATAATTCACAAGAAGTAAATCAGCATGAATTCAATATCATTTCGCAAAAAATTATGTGCACATATGTGTGTTTACATATACATTGCAAGGCATTCAGATTGAAAGTATTTAAAGACTCAAATTTTTTTGTTTTGAGACCAAACAGAAAAATCACTCACAAACAATAAAGAATATAGATTTACCTGTTTATTCATTGATTCCTTTGTTTTCCTGTGTCTCAGAGAGCAAGTTTCTCTGCATGTTGTAGTTTGGTTTGATAAACAGACCTCAAATAATGAACTCAACTTACTCCCTGATGTCTGTATACCAAGGAGGCAGGTGGTTATGAAACAATAACTTTGTGCCACCCAGAAGGGGATGAACATCCTCTCTATGCATTATCAACACAGTCACTGTACAAGAGCATAGTGAGATATCGTGTGGTAGATTATAGAGACAAACAAAACCAGAATTGCCACTTCTCTCGGATCAGAGTTGGTGACCTCTCTTATAGCACTGCACCCCAGAAGATGCCTCTTAGTACCAGTCAAGACACAACCAGCCAATAAACCACTGAAGTTCCTGTAGTCACCTCCTTGTATCTTTAGATACCTCAGCCAAAAAATATTAGATGCCAAATTCCCCATATAATATGTAAGTCATGGCACCTCACATTAGTGGGGAAGTAGTCTAGAGCTACACAATGAAAAACTGGGTACACATATCCCAGTTCCTCATCCTCCCCACAATTTAGGTATTAGACCCACACAGAGATGCCACCATTTACCTCTGATGAAGAGGCTAAAACACTCTTGCAGGTAGGCAGCCAGAATTGAACTTAAACCAAAAAAAAAACCATAACAGACAAAAAAAACCCAAACCACCACCCCTCCCATCTGTGCCTTTTATCTGTGAGGTTAATTAGCAACTTTGTTGAAATTGTTTTCAGCTTGAGTAATTGTCACCCCTAGGGAGTGTGTGATACCCATCAGGTGGAGGTGGGCCTGATTGGAGATGTCCCAGCTTCCACAGTTGTGCTCTATGTTGATCAAACTGGAAGGCAAACTGAAAAGGCTGAATGACAGAAGAGTCACACAAATGGCTTTGTGTTGCAGTGCTTAGAGGGGCTTCCCCAGGTTTTGAGGGGATGGGTTTGACAGGAGTGTGATGGGAAAGCTGACTCACAGTAGCCCTTCCCCAGCCTCTTCTGAGGAACCCATTTAGCACGTTTGGAAATAAGCCACAGTCAGTTCTTGATTCAGCTTTGGTGGAGGTGTCTAATGATTAAGCAATATGATTCTTGCACCTTCTAAATCCAGTGTGAAACAATTGTAGTTGCCTTCTGATGGTGAGCGTGTTCTGAGTATCCCTAATTCTCAAAGGCAATGATGGATGTAACAAGTCTCAGAAAGAGGAATCTCTAGACCTCAGTAAAATAGAGTACTACATTGTCTTCTTGCTTACAAAATTCATAATGAAGAAAGATTGCCAGTGACTAGTTAGAATCCTGGGGAAAGAACTCCTGTTTAGCTCAGGAGTTTAGCATGAGTGACTTAAAAAAAAAACTTCCAATGGTCTCATCTATGATTAAAGATTTTATCCTGCTTCCACTGAAGAAGCTGGAAAACATGAATTGCCTTCAGTTGAAACACAACTGAGCTGTAGTTAGAGCGAGGTATTGCTGCAAGATCTTACTTCAACAGACAGTTGAGCCCTTTTTAAAGAAATCTGCAACATTAGTTACACCCTTTCCTGTTTCACTGCTGCACTTAAATAAATGTGTTTAAAACAAGAATTAAATGAGGCCTTGGTAGGAAAATATCTTAAATAATGGGCAGCTGAGCTGCAAACATTTATAATTGGACATCCAGAATATAAGAAGTAGTCTGTGCTAGTACAGTCAAGTTTTGCCTGGCATAAGACTGTGCATTTACCATTATCTAAATCCTTAACTCATTGAAACTTCACTATTTGAAACTTTCATTCATGACAACCAACACCTCAGTACAATATCTACTTGTGATGTCAGGTAGCAGATGCAACATCATTCCTGACTCATCTCCCGGGGGTTTTACCCACTGAATTCCTAGACTTACATGGTAAAGCCAAGCTTTCTGTGTGTGCCACTGTGGAATCAGAAACATTTGTAGAGAAGGTGTGTTGTTACATACCAAAGTCATAGAACTTTGTGAGAAAAATTTCATGTTAAATTTTTCTGCCATGAAACATTGGTTGCAAAGGACTTACAAGTTATTGGTCTTTTTTACATGGTAAATACACTCAAATGGTATTTCCCAAATTTTTTTTTTAAATGAACTATAAAGCATGTTTCAGAAGATCCATTACAAAAGCATGACTTCAGTTTGGAAGGGGGAGTAGTGGAAAGGAAAGCACATTATATGCTTATTTAAATATTAATTATTTCTATTAGAATATGATCTGGACTCCTGAATGCTCTCTTGAAATAAATGCTATACAATGATTTAAAGTAGAAAGTGCATTCCATAAATGATACAGCTACTAAAATATTAAATACACTCTTCCCTGATTTTTAATTCCCTGGAGATTTTATATAGGGACTTTGGCACATTTATTATTACTGAAGGAAGAATACAATCCCATTACTTACATTAGCTCTTGCCATATAGTGTGCTGATGGCAATTGTCTTCATCTGAACCTTCCCTAGAGCATCTGAGAATATTCTGAATCAGCCCATCATTATGGATCCTGTCCATATTTGTTCAAATTAATATATTTTAGAATTTCCTTGGGAGTTGCAAGGACTTTAAAGCCCCACTGAAGCCCTGAGAATATCAATTGTTAGTATCTTCTCTAATGTAATTTCTCCAATATGTGTATGCTGCTGGATACTCTATAATTTCCTTGTTTTTTCATTATTTATGTGGCTCTGTACATTCCTCCCATCTGGACTCCAACAGTGTTGTTTTCTGCCCGTGTCCTTGCACAGGCATTGGCAAATGTCTGCTTGGCAAATATTTCTGTTACCTGAGCATATTAATTCTAAGTAATAGCTGGTAACAGAAGTGCATCAGAGGCCATAGTTTAAAACATTGATTCATAGGAGCAAAAATGGCAAAGGAAAACCTAAAGGTTTTTTGTTCCAGAGAATGAAAAGGAAACATCAAGTCTTGTCCAAGCATCAAATGAAGCTGAATTTTTAATGTATTTGAAATTGAATTTGAAAACTGTGGTTCTTCTAGAGGAAATCTGATAAAAATAAGCTGAAAATCCTGACAGTTTTAGCTAATTACTGGTTTCTTGGTTTCTGACTCATGATTTTGGACATCCAGGCTGACCACTGTAGAAATCATATTTCATAGCAGCACATGCAGCGTTTGCTTCCCTTTACACATACATGCTTTCCCTTAAAATTTTGAGGAATTCTCTTTTCCTACAAGTAGATTTGTCATGTGATATATTGTACAAATGCTATGTAACTTAAGAAAGTGACCTTGGGATTTTCTACAGTTTACTGAAATCCTCTATAACTTAAAGAAAGCAAACAGTAAAAAAATAGATATTAAAGAAGTACAAATGCATACACAGACTGAACAGGCAATGCAGCTGTTACCCAGTTCTAGCATCAGTCCAAGAGCCTACAAACCTGCCTTACTTGTATGCCAGGAATCTGCAGTTCAGAGAATCTCTGTTACCAGAAAACTTGACAATAACAAAGACACCCTATTTATTTCTCTAGGTGTTTGTGATTACTTGGTATCTGATTACAGGGCAAAACTGAAACTGTAATATCATATTTTGCAGATGCTTCTCAGCTACTTCCTGTAATTTATTTTTTTTCTTATCTTTCATTAGTAAGTACATCTATCTAGATGTTTAGATGTCTTCCATCAATACTTTATCTGAATATTCTTAGCATTTTACAAATGGGTTCATAATTAGTAACTTTAAAGCTGTTCATCCTATACATGGTACTTAAAGCACATAGGACATAAAAGAAGCACAAAAATTGAATTTGAAACCAAATCCAAGTCACTGAGGGTGGAAATAATCTCAGTAATATTATCTAGCTAAATATTAGTCACCTCTCCTGAAGTAAACATGCAAACCCCCAGTAGAGCCAACAGAAAGAAGAGTACCTTCCACAGGATGGTTACAGAAGTGCATTTTCCTTTTTGTTAAATGTCAAGGGAGACAAAATGTCTTAGACAAGAGTCCTAAATTGTAGATCGTCAAATCAATTAATTCCAGTCTTAATCTTCCTTCCCCTCTCCCTGCTTTTATTGTCCTATGTTTATACAGTCTTAAAAATAGTCTTCTACAGAAGGCAGAATGTGCCTGAGGATGTGTCAGAGTTTTGTTCCCACAAATGAAGTGTGTAAAATCACCAACAGCACATCTGATGTTTATATGCTCAGTACAGCACATTAGTTATGCAGGCATCTCCCTGCTCTAAATATCTATTGAAAATTTGGTGCGTGAGAAACTCAGTTAATAATATGCCAGCAAGTGCATCACAAAAATAAGAGTACAACTGCACATATGTCAAACCAACATCTGCATTCTAATGAAATGACCACTTTGGAAAATCTTTTAGGGTCAGCCATGACGTGTTGAGAGAGGTGTATCTCTGTGAAGGTAGAAACACTGAGAAGGTGTCCTAACTTTGACAGAGTTAATTTTTCTCCAAATCAGTAATTGTGTAGCATCAAATACTTAAAAGTACTTGAATCTTTCTCATTTTTCTTTTTTTTTGTTACTCTCCAGGCCTTGTAATGGGATTAATTATACGATATGTGACAAAAGCATCAGATGTGGAAAGTGGGACTGTTTATGAATGTGAAAAGCTGAAATCTGGGCCATCCACTCTGCTTATTAATATAACAAATCAGGTCTATGAATATCAATACAAAAGAGAGATCAGCCACCACAATGTCAATGGTCACCAGGGCAATTCAATGCTTCAAAAGGTAAAACTTATCCTATTTTTGTTCTTAACTGTGTAGAACATTTATTTTATTTTCACTGTTGGGAGAGGAAAACAAGTTTCAAATTAAAATGTGACAGATAGTATTCTGAATTTAGGATGAGAAAGGTAAGTGAGGAAGGAGATCAGGAAAGGAAATAAGGTGCAGTAGAAACCTGAGCATCCTTTCACTCACAGCTGAGTGTATGCTTGTGGAATAGTTGCCTGGACTCCTTTAGAAGGCAGCCCCAGATCCTGCAGACAAAGAGTTCATTGCAGACACAGCTGTTAACTTGGATTCATGGCCACCAAACCTTTATAAATCCCACTGATATCTTTATTTGTCCACTGTCTAAAAAAAGGACTTGCTCTGGCAGGCTAATGCAGGAGAGGTTGTCTCCTGTGTACAGACAAGTAACTACAAACTCTACAGGTTCTTCAAAACACAAACTTGTAAATATGTAAACTCCCATAGATAAGTGGAGGGGGTTACAGTACTTAAATTCATCACAATATTCTTGTGCATTCTTTCACTCCCGCAGTGGTCCTCAGCAGGGATGTCACTGGCTGTCCCCAAGTGTGGGGAGACGGTATTGTGGCAATTTAGGCTGGATGGAAAAAGGGGAAGTGTGGGGAAAAGTTTGCAGTCTTTCACAATGTCATGTCCTTTTCTGTTTTCCCATGTGTAACAATTAAAATATTTTACTTTGTTAGTGTATTTTTTTCCCCACTCATGTAATATTTACTTGTTATAATATTTGTTTTCTTAAAAAATAACAGCAGTCTGAAGAACTCTCGAATGCACAGGCACATTTTAAAACCTGGCTTTTGTGCTCAGAGACATTGCATATTCACATGAACCTTCTAAGCCCTTACCAGTGGCTTTTTACAATACTGCAATGTAGTATTTTGCTTTTTTCCAAGTGTTAATGTTTATCTAGCACAGTAATGTGTGTTCCTATATACTACAGTGGTTATCGTTATAAAAACTTTCAAGTTATCCTTAGAATGTACACTGGGGAGCTCAGGACTTAACCATCTGCTCAGATTTCTTGCTGATGCAGCAGCACTGTGCGTCTGTCTGCTGTGACTGCTGGACTTGCCCTTCTCAGAAAGAACTGGACTGTCAAGGACTATTAGAGTTGTGCTGGGTGGAGACAGGAAAACACTGTGGCAGCCAGACTCATCAGCTTTTGCTGAGTCTTCATCCATTTTCCTGCTAGTTCGTTGCACGAGGTTCATCTGAGCCAAAGTGTGTGTTTAGTTTCCAGGGCATATGTCCATTACATTTGAACATCTTCGTCAAAGCTGGTGCACTGGAGCTGAATTGTGTTATGAGAAAGGAGGAGCACTAACTTGCACAGAAATTTCTGTTGTCCTTACAGAGGATTGCCCAATCTTCTTTCCACAGTCTCATTTTGCTGGAAAGTTCTTAAAAGTCTCAACTGTGAATTGTGGGTTTCTCTATGTTACTGGAGAGGCCTTAGTCTGCCTGGATTTTCACTTCTTTTCCTGTAAAAATTATCTGGCAAATGCCCTCTTGAAAAGAAAATAAATAAAAAAGGAAAAGGGGAGAAATTTGGCCATATTTAGGAGACAACAGCAATTGCTGGCAGCCTTACTGACTGGCAAAAGCACTACTGTAAAAAACAGAAAGCATGATCACACCATTCCCTGGGTTTTGTACAACTTTAATTCCCTTTTGAATGCAGTAAAAGCATTTACGTATTGCATTTATCAGAGAGAATAGATTGTGCCATGCCTTGCAAACATGTATGCTTTAGAACAGGGTTCTGAATAATAAAACATGCAGTCAAGATTTCTGATGCCTGTGAAAAAGATAATTTTTTTACATATTTGCTGAATTAATTCCAAAACAAACATTTGAGGCTGTCAGTTAATAAGTGAAGAAAATCTTTCTCTGTCATGTTTTCACTGAAGGTACCAGCACAGATACAGTTCCTGGCAGGTTATTTGCCAGCTCACTTTTTTCAGCTTTCTAATTCAAAGTAAGTAGGACGGAAAAAAGTCTCAACTCTCACTTCCTGTTTATCAAATCAAGTTGTCTGTTAATAAGAAGACAGAAGTAATTACCCTTACTCTTTGGAAACTAAATAATCATTCCAGAATACTGTAGCCTTAAAATATCACTTCATCTGAACAAGTAGTTGCAAGCCTTTGTGTTAATTACCTCCTGCCTCTTTTAAATGTACAGATATAATACAGCCCACTGACAGAACAGTAAGCAGCACACAAGCCCATTTAAGTATTTTTTTCTCCAGCAATGCCATGGTTTTAAAGAGGATTCTATTTTATTGAAAGCTACTTGTAATGAATTGCAATGACTGAATATTGTCCTTGGCCTTTCTCTGTGCCAGCAGTTGAAGGCCAATATGAAGGGTGTACTGACAACAGCTGGAATTAGAACTTTTTGGTTTTCTCATTCTAGCATTACTTTAAAAATTTTAATGGGTATTTTATAAGAGATTTCCTTCAAAGGAAACACTCCATTGGTTTTGGCCTTTTCTGATATAGAAGGGTGATATATCACCCTTCTGTACATGGGGAAATGAGGCCAAACACTGCCTGCAGGTCTTTCTTGAAACTGAACAGGAGGTCCATGTCTGAAGCAGGAATTCAGCCATGGGAAGTCAAGTTGCCTGGTAGTGCAGCTACTCTCACAGGTAACATGGCTTGTATGTGTTCTCTGGAATGTAGTACATGACTGATTTCCTTCTTGAAGGAATACTTTTCAAGTAATAATCTGCTTCATTAAGCTGTAAGGAACTATACATTTATACTTGCAAGCAAACAATTCAGAATAATCCTGCAGACCTTGAAGGTGATCCTCAGATCTGTCCCGATAAGAAGTTACAATTAGAACCTATCCTATCAAGTTAAATGTTACTTCATTTGTCCTTATCCCCTCTTTTGTCCTTTCTGGCAGATGACCTTTGATCCTTCCATCTTCTTCAATATTTTGCTGCCACCCATTATATTCCACGCTGGATATAGTTTAAAGAAGGTATGTGTCTCTTTTTTATATGACAAAAGGCACTGAATGTGGCTGCTTCTCTGTAAGTCCAACAGGCCACTGACAGAGGAAAGGGTCAGTTAACAACTACGTTTCATGGGAAGAACTTGACAGGAATGGCAAATAAATGAGAGATGCATGGCCTCATTCTGCTCCCTTTCTACAACTGTGCAAAGATCTGACTGTGTGGTCATAACATTTGGGCCTTCCTGTTTTCAGAAGAGACCACTTTGAATCTGGTGAACTGCAGGCAGCAGCCTGTCTGTGTTTCATACACTGCCTGATCGGGGCTTTATTTGTTCAAGGGATGGGGTCATGTTACCGTTTGCATCAGATACTTTCAGTGTGAACTTCTGTTATGATCCTGATCCATGTCCAGATGCATGAATGAGGGAACTTTGATGGCATTCCCCACGAAAAAAAAATTAAACATCTTATATTGTATTTTCCAAAATAACTGAAGTAGCCTATACTGTTCCATCTTATATTTGATATATATAGTAACAAATGGCACTTCTAGGTGCAGTGTTTCAACTTGGATTGAATGCTCTTTTATTAACTGTATTACAAAGAATTTTTTTTCTAACTTTTCTCTCCAGAGACATTTTTTTCGTAACTTAGGATCAATTTTAACCTACGCCTTCTTGGGAACTGCCATCTCCTGCATTGTCATAGGGTAAGCGAATGCCTTCTGCTATTATTGCATGCTTGACATCTTTTTCAATTAAAAGCTAAACTGTAAAAAGAATTGCAGACCTTGCATGGTCAATATAATTAGCAATTTGTGCAACAGATAAAGTAATTCCTTATCAGGAAAAAGGCAAAACTCTTGGATAGCCAAGAACTGTCCCAGGCATTCAGAAAATTGTGTCCTTCATGTCTGGTCTATGACTGCTGCAAGCATGAACTGCTTTCCACACTCCATAGGTTTAACCATCTGTCCTGAGAAACAGAACCACTATCTCAAGTGAAATTCCATGCTACTAGGATTCCTTCTAGAAAAGAGCAGATCTCCAACAGAAAATGAAGGACTTTTTAAATCTCAGAGGGAGTAGGAACAGATACCTAATAGCATATATGTAAAAAAACACCTGGAGTCATTTCACACACTAAGTGAAACTTTTTAGCTGAAGATCACAGGAAAAGCCTCAGTCTGGAATGATGTGTGAATTTAGCCTGGATGTGACTAAATGGCTCCTGCAGAAAAAGAGGAAGGGGAAAAAGCAGAGGGACAAAACATCCTGTTTTATTTTTGTTTCTCCTTAATGAAAACTTTCTAATTTTGTTTCAAAATTTGCCTAATTAAAGAAAGTCTTTGCTAGTCAGAAATGGATTATATATTTCCAGCTGGCATGATGTGAAACTTCTGTTTGTCAGTTTGATTAGCTCAATCAAAATTAAACAAACCATTTAAAAATCCTTTTGGATCTTAAAAAAATCAAGTCTTTCACAATATTTATGAATATCACACAGACACTTCAGCTCTCATGTTCTGAGAAAATTCCTGATGCAGGCGAAAATATATGACCAGAGTTGGATTCTGCAGTGAGAGGGTCTCTGAGCCTGCACAGAACCTTGCTGAGGGAAGCAGTTCACTGTTCACAGTTTAACCTGAGCATCACCTGGCATTTCTGTGCTGTGGACACGACTGAGCTAGCTCAGTCTGCATGGTCTGGGGAGGTGATGCAGCAGTGCTGCATGTAAGTGACTAAGTCTTGCTGAGAGGCCTTGATCTTGCTGGTACTGTGCAGAACTAAAATGGAAAAAAGTCACAGAACTCTCTGGTGTTCAGTCTTTAGACTAGGAAGCACACCATATCTTGTAGGCCTTATTTGAGGGCCTGAGCTGTAGAATTCTGGAATACACCATCTATATCTCTGAATAGTATGGAAAGATACATGGAAACACTTGAGGTATTGTGAGGGTGCTTGAATTTAAAACTGGTCCAAATTCTGTACTTATGAACAGCAGTTTTAAATTATAGAAGCAGTTAATTTTTTTAATGTCCATCTTTCCCTTTCTTTATTTTAAAGATGTATGTGCTGCGTCAAGGTATAAGGTCCTTGCTGGCGTTATTATGAGATGGAACTTTCTCCTTTAATGCCATTTTAATAACAGTAATATACATGAATGACCTATAACTTAGAGTTCAATGATTTTAAAACCATTCTTTTATGGGTGTGCCATCATATCTATCTCGATATCCTAGATTCCTAATAATCAAGTAGCTTAGTAAGTATAATGCACCGGAGGCATTGTGGTATTAAATGTTCTGCCAGCTGTGTTCACTCCAAATGTCAGGAAACTTCAGACTCTGCAATGAAAAGTGACATTCAAAGTATGATCACCTTCTGTGCTGAACTAAGGGGTGTAAGCTCTGTGTGTGGCTGCTTTCCCTTCATGTAAGAAAAACCACTGAACATCTATGGGCTAAGCAGAAAGGAGGCCTTCAATTTCAGACACAAATCCGTACCTACAGGAGGAATTTTGCTATCCTGTCTATTGGAGACAAAAAGCTCAATTTCACTTTGCTTTCTAAAATCTCTCTTTCCGTGAGAAATGGCATCTCATCACAGCTTGAAGATCACAGCTTGGAGAGCTACGCCACTCATATTTTTCCCCTGTCTTTATTTGCAATAATACACATCTCTCTACGAACCCTGCTCATGGGGTTGTTTCTTTTTATATCCATTTATATGGCAAATAGCACCCCTAAGGTTGAAATTATAAATTTGGCAAAAAATCTACATCTTGACAACGGGTTGAGCAGAATGGTAGCACATTACTGAGGTAACAGTGATTCTGGGTCCCAGCAGGACCTTTCCTGTGCTTCCTCTCACCTGTCTCAGCTATTGAACATTTCTCCTGTAAACTAATAGCCAGTAGCTCTGTGAGACTGCAGGAAAGCAGTAGGACTGTCCAGCCCAGTGATCCTTTTAAACATGCATTTGGTTTATGACTGTGACATGTGTCATTGCCCTTTGTAAATAGAAAATGCCAGAGCAGCTTTGATAAAATTTTTAAAAGAAACATAATATATTGAGTTTAGCCTATATTCCAAATACTTTCCTTCATGTATCCATGCAATTTTATATAAAAGAGAATGAATGCAGATAGAATCTACTACAGAAAGTTCCTGTTAGGCATAGTTCCTACTAGCAAGTCAAAGTACAAGCCCAAAGTCAAGGATAAAGATCCAAAGGAAACCTTAAGTTAAATAGGAGTAAGAACTGGGACTTGCACTGTGTTCTGTACAAACCCACAACCCCACTGGAATCACTGCAGAGAAGGCACTAATATATTCAGAGTAGGGCTTATGTGAACGTGAAGCATGTTTGCATAATGTACATGTCAGGATAAGAAGGAGATAATGAGTGCATGAAGAAGAAAGATGACATAAAAACTTTACTGAAGGGAATAAAAAATGAGTCCTAAAAGAAAAACATGTCCTAAGAGAGAAGGGGTGAAGAACTGTGGTTGCTGCTACAAAAGAAAGGACAGAACTCTGACGTATTTCCAAGTTGCATTGCTGTGGACAACAATTTTGTGCATAGATCTGATTAAACATGTGCTTAATTTTTATTATATATGTGCAATACATACATGTACAGTACCTCAACATCCATAGGCTCAGGCTCTGTGTCTCTGCAGCCTCTCACTGGGACTGTGCTCCGGCTGCCTGAGGGAGTTACAGAGCTCCCTGTGTGAACCCTGGAGGCTGTAACAAAGAAGGACCAGACCTCTCTTTGTCAACCAGAAACAGCTGGGAAATATCATTAATAAAGGACAGAAACATCTTTTGGATTGCTGCAAACTCTTAGAGTGCTAGTGTTGCCATGGAACACACTGATACAATGGTGCCTGTCTCCTCTTTGTGAGTCTTTGCTTTTGTGTGAAAGGCCTCAAGAAAAAGGAGCTGTGTGGAATTTGAGTGAAAAGGCTATAATCAGATATTCCCACTGAGGGCAGGGGAAGGAGGGGTAAGAGGGATTGCTTTATTTTGGTGAAAGCAGTGCTGAAACGCCATTGCTTTCAGCTAAATACTGCTCTAAGGAATGCCTGCCCATGTTAGCTGTAACACTGTCCTTGGCCACTTAACACACAGGCAAGTTATACTAATTTCTAAGATCTCCCAGCAAAGCAAAATTATGCCCTTTGCACCAAGTCTGACTAGTAAGGATCCATGCAGAGAGATCCCATGAGGTAAAGGAGATATTCCCCCACTCCAAATCTTTGCAGAATTGCTGAAATCGTCCCCTTCACTGCAAAGAGGGTCCACTGACTCTGGGTCTGTATGACCTAAGATCTTATAACATCCAGTCTCTCAACAGACCTTTTCTCTGCCAGTGGTTCCAGCTTCCTGCCTCCTGAAGGGAGGGGGATGTGGGATGATCACTGACACAGCTCTTTATTCCTAAGAAAAACCATACAGGCCAAGAGTCTCTGAGGCTTTCTCTGATACAGGGCAGGCAGTCTCTGTAGCAGAATACTTGAGTTTCATAGAGTCAGAGAATAATTTAGGTTGGAAGCAATGTCTGGATGTCTGCAATCCAACCTCCTAACAAATGCATGACTGGCTTCAAATTTCAATCCAGGCACTCAGGACCCTGTCCAGTCAACTTTTGAGTATCTCCAAGAATATGAATTCCACTGTCTTTCTGAGAAATCTATTCCAGTGTGAACCACCCTCACTACAATGACTGCTTTTCTGTATATCCAACTGGAATTTCCCTTGCTTCACCTTGTAACCTTTACCTCCCATCCTTTCCCTATGAACCCCTCAGAAGGGGGCTTCATGTTGTCTATAACCACCTGAAGACAGCTCCCCTCCTAGTTACAAGAGAAAGTTAACCTGCTGCCTCTTCTCATACATAATGGCCCCTAAATTATCTTGGTGATCTCTGCTGGACTGTCTCCTATCTGTCTTCCCTGGACTGGAGGTCCAAAACTTAACACACTATTCCAGATGCCACCTCACAAGTGCCAGCAAAAACTTAATGGCTGCCCTTGCCTTGCTCACTGTGCTTCCATGAACACAATGTGGTTTGCAGTTATGCTTCACAGTTGCTGTTGTGAAATCCACTTCTGACTCGTGCGCAATTTGATATCCTCCTGGACTCCAAGGGCTTTCTGCACATTCCTAGGTAGCCAGCCATGCTCCTGCAGGACTGTTGCACAGGGCCATTCCATCTTTCCCATACGTACCTTGATATCAGCTGTGTATTATGACTGATTGTAAGGCGAAGCAACACTGAGCTGAAGCTACTCAATGAGCACATGAAAACTGGGCTGCTGAAAAATTATATGAACATCTGCCCCCTCTTGCCTTTTCTTAATTTATTTTTTACATTTTAGGCAGGGGCAGGGAGAAGGACCTAATTTCAACTTTTGCAAGGAATAATGTTCCTTTCCCTTAGATTCTATTTTTAATAAACTGTGCTGGGATGCATCTTCCAGAATTGATATCTGTCATAGATATTTTCAGTTTTGATAATGGAAGAGTGCTCAAGTATTTGGAAGAATCTTGACACTATGGTAACAACCTATCAGAGCAACATACTGAGTGGCAGGGGACGTAGAAAGATTTGCTTCCCCCCCCCCCCCTTAAATCATCTTGACTTGATTTTCAGCATTCTCAGAGGCAGCCAGAGCCAAGATGCCTATGCACAGGAGCACTGGCATCATTAAGTTGGCCTTATCTGTGATTTTTGATTTGGTTTCACTTGGGTTTTTTCGAATTGCAGTGCCAAAACCACATTTTTGATATTCAGAATGCAGCATGTTTGCAGTCACTTACTCATATTTTTCCAGCCTGTCTACTACGTTTGGCAAGGCCTGATTGTTCTGGAATTTAAAGCTCTGTAAGTGCGCAACTCAAATAACAAATATATTTGCAGACAACTTAGGCTAAGTTTGATCTATCTTTGTGGCTGCAGTAAGAATTTTACTTGAATTAATCTGAGATTAAAAAATGGGGTTTGGATCAGAAAAAGTACAGTAATTCTAGTTTTGAGAAAGTGAAGTTATGAAATGCAAACCACTAGTGTTAGGGAGAGTCATTCCAAGATGATCACTGGTTTAAGGGGAAAGATGTTGGTGTTTATATCAGCTACTGAGATTGCAAAACCTTCCCTGGCTGGAGAGATAGGACTTCTCCATATTTCAACAAGAGCCACAGTTAGTTTGGCCTGATTAATTCCAGTATGTCTGTGAGTACATGAGTACTTGCTTTACAATAAGCATATCAGATTGTTTCATGGTAATCAGTGCTTGAAATTGAACTTCTAATTTAAAAAAAAAACATATAGAATTAAACTGTTTCTGTGCATCTGTGTTTAACTGCAGTGACTAACATTTTGGACAAAGTCTCTTCTGACATTTAAATTTAAGTGTAAGGAGTAAGTCATCATCATACTTGATTCTCCCAGGCAGTCCAAGAATCCTTTCCCTTGCATTCTACAAATGCATATTCAAATGTTTTCTCCATATGATCACTAAAGAGTGAGATAATAATAGAATACAACACAGTAATAAATATTTTCTGAATTCCTTCTTTTTAAAACTGAATCTTAAATGGTTTTATTTGAAAACCAGAACAGTTTTTTGTTTCTATACACACCCATGCACATATATAAGTAAAAATTTATAAAAGAGAGAAAGAAATATCAAGAAATATCAAACACAAATCCAGATATTTTTGTAGAAAAAAAAACCCAATATGAGATTAGGTGTTCCATCATAACCTTTCCATGAAAGTAGAAATTTTCCATTCAAATGTCTGTGGTATCAAGATTCCATCATCACATGATGTAATTACTTTTCTTCAGTCTTGATTGCCCTGTTTTAACAGCCCCTCTTTGTGCCTCCTAAAGGAGAAAGGGTTGGGCTGAGTTTGTTGCTCAAACGCAGTAAGAGCAAGAAATGTTCAACTTTTCTTTACACAGTTTACATGGGTAAGATGCATTCTGACATAACTGTACAGTCAGAGATTTGTTCTCTCATGATTATACCTATACAAATGCAATTCTAAAAGTTAGGAGACAAATTCGTTCCACTTCCAATGGCATAGCGTTAAAAAAGACTATTTACAAATAAAAATTTTTAGTAGAAAACAGTCTTTCAAAACAAACAGACAATCAAAAAAAAGTGTAACATTTTGTATGTGTCAGCTTGTTTTACAGCCACCTTCTCACCTACAAGTTGCTTGCTGTAGCCTCCTAAGAACATGTGGTGGGACGAGGGATGGACAGATATAGTGACAGCGTTGACACAGGTTCCACCTCTCCCTGAGCAAGGAGCAAGCAGTGCACACCTGAGAGGTTCAGCAATAGTTGTGGTTACTGAGCGTGGCTGGGGATTTCTTTTTATTTTCATGGATACTTTGATGGTTTGGCAAAGGCTCGATGGAGGTTTAGTTAGTTTATGACTGGTTTTAACTACTTTCTGTTGGGAGTTCAGTGGAATATACAAATGGGATCTGCTGCTGTGAAACAGAACTGAGTTTATAATCTGACTGTTCTTTCTCACTGGAGGGCTATGGATAGACTTTACAACTTGGAAACAAAACACGTGTAGCTGTGTGCTTCAGCAGAGCAAGGCCAAATGTTGTTTGGCTTGAATTTACTGTGCAGTGCTGTGGGATTCTTCTGGATTTTGGAACTGTTTCTGCAAGGGAAAATGGGGCCAGGTTAAGGGTAATAGGGAAAAAAAATCATCTCCCAGTTACGGAGCTCTCCATAAGCTAAGCAAATACCTTTACAAGGATCATCTGTTACTACACCAGCTCAGCTCTTGCCTTCCCAGATGATAACGTCTGTAATAATTTAGACTCAGTTCATGTTCAAAGAAAGTAGTATTTTTTTCTAATGAAAATACTGGTTTCTGCTGCATGTTCGCATCAAATTAAAAAAATTTCAGGTCCATCTTTCCTCCACACACCACTTGTAAATAGCAAATGCTTAAGCTCCCCACAGGCAAGAATAAAAGCTTTATTCTTGGTGCAAATAGAAACTGGTGAGGAGGAGTGATAATGTATCTTCACACTGTAGAAATTAACTAAGGGAGAAATAGAGAAAAATTATATATAGACCATTTGCCCTCCTCCATGGTAAAACCCTCAGAACATCAGATGTCTAGCTTCAATAATTTCTAATGCTCTTTTGAAGCTAGATATTCAGCCTAAGAGTGGAAATAAAGACAAAACTAGACATTCATTTTAATGTAGTATAACTTTTGTACGGGTACAGTGCCTGTGTTGGTACCCTTTTTGGGGGGTTTGGCTGCTTTTGCGTCCCATCCTGGAGTGAATGCTGGCATTTTCTTTCAGCCATGAGAGAGTATTGCCCCAGTTTTCAATTGACTTGAGGAAACTCACTGGAGATGATTTAGATGAAAAATCAAGCTAAGACTCTCCAGAGTCCTCCAAAGAAGGCAGCCTAACAGTGAGTTTTCCAGCAGAAAAAGAGCTGGTGTTTAGTTGTCCATGTGCAGCTCAGTCTCCCATCTCAGTAGCTTTGATTCTTTGGTCAGTCCAAATCTAAGATAATTCTGTTGCAGACTGTGGAGTCACCACCTGCAACTCATAGCTGCAGTTGCAAGGAGCAGTTCCTATTTATCACATTTGTTTAAAGGTGTGTGGTGAATCCAAAATGGGTTACTAAAGTATGAGTTTAGAGAAGCTTGAAAATATACACCCACTGTGATGCCTGGTTTGGGGAATTCTGCACAGGGAGTAAAGAGGGAAAAAGCTTCCTCAGAGCCATAACTTTCAGAGCGTTCTAGCAGTTCTAGAAGTTATAAAGTATTTTTAAAAGAGCCTTCTATTTGTATGACTTGTGACATTATGGATAAGGAGTTGGGTTAAATCAAGACACTGATATAAAATAGTGTTTCCCAGACCACTAACACCCACAGAGAGTGAAAAGTTCTTCCAAGAGTACTTTGATGCCTTCAAGTATGTGTTGCTGCAAGTTCAGTCAGAATTTGTAGCTATTTCGCAATAAACATCTGACATTGTTTACTGCAGCAGAGCTGATCATGCAGAAAACAATTTTTCTTCTCATAAACAGATGTGGTGAGCAGCAGGGTGTAATTATTTGTATCATCCAGAAGAACCCCTCAGCATACTAAGGATTTTGAAAGAAATATATTACAGGGAACACCAAAAGTGTGGGGCTGCAGAGACGAGCAGAACCCGGGATAGCAAGAGATTCATCTAAAACAAAAAGGATGTTTAATTTGGTATTTGATACCCAGTAGGTTCTCCAGGAATCCATCAAAAAATTTGAATTATGCACTCTTCTGAAAAACATGCAAATGGCATTTGTTGCAAAAGAGCCAAAACACTCAAGTCCAAATATTTCCCAAGTAAGAAACCCACCCTGGAGGGAAGAATTTGTTTGTGGGGTTTTTGTTTGGTTTTGTGGGGTTTTTTTTACAAAGTGTCTTCCGAGCTGCCTTGAAAGCCAAAGCTTTTACTGAAGGAATGAATACTTTTGGATAGATCTCCTAATGTCTTCTCCCTGATATTCATGGATCCTTTAAGAATTGACTCCCAATGTGGCTGCCAAAGACTTCCATCCCATATTTCTCTGGCTATAGACCACCCATACACCTGTGCAACAGCTTCCTTGGCTGCAGCATCATTTGAAAGTCTCAAGTTTGCAAGACTACTTTAACAATCTCTACACTGACTTTCAGGGAAAACATCTTTGCAGAGCTGGTGAAATGGAAAATATGCATCCCTTATGGCCCCTTATCCTGACCATCCACTGCCCTTCTCAGTACATACTATCTTCCCAGAACAAGTCTAGGCTACAGAGGAGATCAAAACAGAAGGAGAAGGAGGTACATTGACTGTGATGTATTAGTTCATCTCATACAGATATTTTTCCACACTGCATGAGAACCCTGCACACCAAGCCTATGACTGAGGAGGGTATCTCCCCTTCCACCCATGCTGGGCCTTGCTCCAGGCCCTGCATACCTGTATGGCTTTTCCAGGTAGAGAGCCAGGCCACATTTCCTTCTGGATCAAAATAGGCAACAACATGACCTCTGCTTCACGGTGAGAGGTGTAACAGAAATTTAAAACAGAGGAGGAAAAAACAATTCTACTTCAGTAGCGTGGAGCTGCCTGCAACCTTTAGTGTCTTCAAACTGGGGAGTTTACTGTCACATAAATTGCTGAGCAAGATTTGGAAGTGTACAGGCAGTAGCTCATTGGAGCAGGAAGAGAGTGGGTGATGCAGCTCTCATACCTGTTACCTTGAATATTTCATAATATACCAACTCAAAGGATGCTTTTTTCTCCCACCCACCACCATTTTACATGTCCCTCTTCTGAGCCAGTTGATCAAATAGTGCATTTGCATCTGACAGATCTTTTACAGAGCACGACTGCTATTAGGCTGAAATGTTCCGTAAACACACAAGTTTTCATGATGGCCCTGGGACAGATCCTACATTCAGTGGGGGCAAAACCTATAAAAACTGGTCTGATCAAGTAACCAGATTCTCCACAGAATAGAAGAGACAGAGTACATTTAAATAGTATACAGAGCTTTTCTTCAGCTCCTGGTTATTCCTGAGTATTAAGATGACAATGAATCATCTAAATGTTTCTCTGTCTTGGCTCTCTTCTGAATACTCATTGTCTGAGAAGTCCATTACATATGACTCCTTATCCCATACATTTGACTGTGATGAGAAATTGCAGCAAGGTCAGTGGATGACCACCAAGATTGACAGGGGCTGGGACATTTGCCCTATAAAGAAGAAACTGAATAAACTCAGGTCATTTAGCCTAAGAGGGGCTTCCAGGGGAGACTATCAAGAAAGCAAAGCCAGGCTGTGCACAGTAGTGCATGGTGAGAGAACAAAACTGAGATATATAAATTGCAATTTTGAAAAGGTATGACTTGATAAAAGCACCTTTTCATCATGAGGTCAGCCAAGCATTGGAGTAGATTGTCCAGAGATGCTGGATGTACAATCTCAATCCTTGGAGGTTTTCAAGAACTAAATGGCTAAAGCCCTGAGCACTCTGGTCTGGTCTCACAGCTGACTCTGCTTTGAGTAGGAATTTGGATTAAAGACATCCTGTGGTCCCTTCTAACATAAATTAGTCTACAATTCTGTGTTGCTGTAAATAACACATCTTACAGCAGAACATGTGCTGCCCCCAGCCCATCCCTTTCAGCCATTTTGTACTTTCACCTTTTCTACCGCTTCTTCTGTTGATTCAATTATCTTGGTCCCCATCAGCCCATATCCAACAGTTAGCTTCCAGGAGGTTTTTCTTTCTCATCACCTTTTGTTGAAATATGGAATCTGCAATAAAGAAGTCTTTCTGAAGAAAAATTGGGATTATTTCACTTCCTGCTGAAGCAAGGATTTTATGCATGAAGATGGCTCTTAAAATGCTAATTAGCCTCTGTTCTTAGTCAGCTCCATACTTTAAAAAGGAAAAAACACTTTCATTTCTGTGATAAACTGATTGGGCACTTCCTTGCTCTTTGCAACACCACCTCTCCCCAGTTAACCACTCTCCCCCTGAAGCTTGAAGGCAACCAAAATTGAAATTAAAAGACCACAATTTCTACTCCTTTTTGACCTCTCTGTTATTGGGAGCATAGGTGCTTTTATCTTTTGTGGAGTATCTATGTGCACATAGCAAATTTTGAGCAGTATGATTTCACTGGTAAAAAAACCCCATTTGATCTGTAAAAAGACAATGACTAACAGTGCAACTTCTGCAAGAAGAATTTAAGGTCCCGTATAGGTCCACTGACTGACACAGAGGCTGTACCAGCAGTGCCTTTCCATAGCCTGCTGTTGTATGAGAGGATTGCTATTCCTCAGACTGAAAAGGAAAAACAATTTTTTCTTTTTTAAATTGCTCACTTTTCTATCACCCATCCTTAATACCACACAGTGGTGAAAACAAAACTCCTCATTTTGCCGAGGAGTAGGGATTATTTTCAGAGTTCTGTTTACCTATTTTATTTAACCCAAGTGAGATTGCACATGAAACCATTAAATGTATTCCCTGAGAATGATCCTAATTTATTTTGGGAGGGGAAAAAGTGTGTGTTTATGCAATCTCTATGGAACATAAGTATTATAAAATGAAAATAGGAAAGCAGTGGAACCTATCTGATATTTTCAGTTCTCTTGCAAATCACGTTATCTGCTTTATGCAGTTGCTCTCCATTGTTCATCGGGATGTGATGAGCTGGTTTCAGTTTCTCTCCCTTCAGATAATATTCTGAGTGAGATTGCTCTTCACCACTCTTTTGTCTCACAGTTATCAGATAATTTGGGGTGGAATTGACATTCAGGTCCAATTCCCTGCCAAAAACAAGTTAGAGAAGGTTACTTGGAGCCTGCTGGTCACGTTTTGAATGCACCTCAGTGTCCATCTCTAAGGAACAGCATTAGTATCCAAGTGCCAGCTGGATTTCAAACCAATGTTCATTACTCTCTGAGCCCAGCAGGAGGGTGGGTTTGCCACCTTCCAAGTCCTTCCAAGGCGGGTGACTTGATTTAACCAGCTTTCAGTAATCTTCCTATGAATGTTGTCTGCCCCATTCCTATGAATCTTATCTGGCCCATACAGAAATCCACAGTTTGTGCTAAAGCATAACATATTTCCTGTCTAACCTGCCTGCTACATAGACCTTCTCATGCAAAGATGTTGAAGTACCTTTTAACTTCCACTGGATTTCCAGGAAAGAGAGTATTGATCTCACTTTAGATGTGGAAAAATGCACTTGCTAACAGGTTACTGGATGTGAGAGAGTTGGGAGACAACTCCAAAGCCCCCTCCCCTGCCCATCCCTGGGCTGTGCTTCACCATTTGCTGTACAACCACATGTAACCAAAAAGCACTTTTTTTGCCATCACCATTCAGATGGCTAAAAAATTCACGTATCATGGAGGGGTGAACAGCCTTGGTGAGGCCGGTGCCAACAAGCACTACCAGAGCCTCAGGCTTTACCGAGGGAGCTGGGATACTCGGGATCTGGTTTCCTGTCCAAATCCCAATCTCATATTGGCACCTTTCCAAAGCAGCCCTCAGCTGTGGCCCGAGGACCATTTGTGTCTGATCCCCCCAGCAGAGCGGTGCAAGAGCCTCACTTCTGGTTTCTTTCAGACTCCGAATGGTCCCGTTTTGCCGTTGGATGCAGTTTAACCCGCAGCTCGCGTGGCTGTTCTCCTTGAGCTGTTAGACACGAGCTTTGTTTCCCCCGCGTCAGAGAGGGGGGAATAAAAACCGCATCCTGACTACTTTTAAAATACAAATAAACGCGCACGGTGTCTCTCGGCGGTGCCGCGGATCCCCGCAGCGGCCACCGGGAGGCACCCGCGCTCCGCCCGCAGCACACGGCGGGTCCGGCGCTGGCTCCTGGGCGTTAAAGGAAAACCTGAACGAGGGAAGGAAACCTTTCGGTTCATCTCCAACAAAACTTTCTTTCAAGTGCCTGGTTTCTATTTAGAGCTTCTCTAAGGCGAGTCCTGGGGGCACCAGTCCGCATGGGGGGCCTGGTCTGGGGCATCCAGATTCAGGATAACGGGTCAGGCAACACTCCAGTTCCAAATCAGGAAGGACCAATGCCAGCTCTCTTGTTTAACCGCTGACAGAACAGCTTCCAAAGTCTGCAGCAGCCAGGACACTCACTTCTCTTTTCTCAAACTCTGAGCACGTTGTATTGGGGATACTACAAGTTGCTAAACAAGCATCATCCTTTACACATCACTCTTCAAACACTGATCCACCCAGGGATTCTGAATAACAGTAAATGAAACAATTCTGATGAAAGCTAGGGGTGTCTTAGGGAATATGAGGGAGTCTTTCAGCTAAAACTGTTGTGCAATCCGTCTAAATGTCAGAATCTTAATCAGAATCTTGATGAAAATCAGCCTGATTTTCAAATGTTTTCACCCAGTTTTGTAAGTACAGACTTAGTTACTGTAGTTGTAACACAACGATTTGAGGTCATCGCTAACAAAATTGACCAATTGTGGGAACACTTGCAGTGACTCAGGAGCCTGAACTAGTTGTTTAAAAGCCCTCCTAGTAAAAGGAATAGACTGCAAAACCCATTACAGTTGCAACCTCTCACTGGCAAATTGCAGCCTCATTAGTATAGTTGGCAAGATGACGGGGGTTTTACATTACTGATCCCCTCGTTAGCCCTCAAGTGTGCGACTGAAGCGCTCTTTCGGGAGCAGTTTGTGGAAGTGAGTGTTGTAAATATATTTCCTTTATAGGCAAACAGATGCTCTCTGTCTTTGGGGCCATCAAACTGGTGCATTCACAAACACACAACTCACTTAAAAATAAATGGGAAGTGAAGGTAGTAGTTAAACCTGCCAAAAATGAAGATATAATGATAATTGTAAGCACATAAATTTTGTTGTATTTTCCCAGTGAGCCAAGACACATAAAGTAACATATAGTAACTTCCTCTTCCCAAAATTGTCTCTTTACTGGTGTGGGTGTTCTATATAGTTTTTCTATATGGCAAGGATGATATATATATATATAGACGGAGATATAGAATTGAAAAGCAGATTAATCAATGACATAGTGACTTGCAGTGTACTTTAGGGCAATAGCAGTTGTTCTCAGACAGGCAGTAGATACTCCACTAAGACAAGAAATTTATATAATTAGGAAGTGGTCTGACACAAGTGTCCCCAAGCACTTCCACAGTGTCCCTCTCACCACAGTCTGGCCAGTAGCACATGTGATGCATGTAGTAAAGGAGCATCATTATTTCTCAACTGTATCTCAGGTTTTCTCACACGTTGTTTAAAGCAGGCTGTTCTTCCATTAAACTGACCCGGGAAAGCTGTGGAGCATCCAGGCAAACTGCTTCCACATCAGTAGAGCACACTGGTAGGAGTTTAACACGTTTCCCAATAATTGCCCACAAATGCTTTATGAGGGGCAAACAGTTCCACAAAGCTCCTCAGACAATATTCCCCCTGATTACAGAGCCTCAGGAAGGGCTTTTCTGCCCAGGAGAAAGAAATGCCACACCTTGAGGTGAGCTTGTCATGGACTGTAAACAAGGTGTCTGTAGCCACACGGTTCAAAACTCTTTCTCCTCTGTGTTCTTCCTCTGTTCATTAGGTACTGGCCCCTCTGTGGCTTCTTTGAAAGAATTAATTATTCAAGCTGCCTACATATCTCTTTTCAGCAACAACTATCCCCATTGTATTACAAGGACAAAAACCTTCCATAACAGCCAGGACAGATGGCTGAAGCCTGGCAACACTTTTCAGAGGAGTGCCACACCTCTGTGTTACCAAACCTGGGTTTATTTGCAAAGCTTGTTATCTTTGATAATTTAATTATAGTGCTACTCTTGAGGATATTCTTGTTGTACAAAACCATCATATTCAATTATTTTTTAGTGCCTCATAATGGCAAAAAACTGGAAAACATGATCCAGATGCAAACTAAAAGCTGAACAATCGAAAGAATACAAACTATGTCATTTTATAAAAATCTTGTTTAAGAAATTATTGTTTATCTTTTGGTGGGTATTTAACATGTTGGGGATGTAAACACTGCTGTATTATTCAGCAAATATCCCTACTAGAATACTTTCTTCTTTCCATAGTGACACTATATAAGCCATGCTGTCTCAAGGGAATCGTAACAGTGCAGTGCCAAGATGCTGTGCTGAGATATTTGTGCCTTCATACTTCCTTTCCTGCAGGGCTTTCTGCCTCTAAAAAGATGTCTCAGTTGCTTTCCCCTGTTTCTCTCACTTCTTTGATCTTTTTGATCATTATAGTCTAACCTCTTCTTAATTTCCTCTTGCTGGCCCATTTTGAAAGCCTTGTGTACAATTTCCAGTTGATAAAATTGCCATTGGGATGCCCTTTCTCTCCCTTTAGCATTGATCATCATCACTCACAAACAGATGCTAGGGAGGCAGATGATCTTCAAATGTAGCAAGGAAGACTAGGAGGAGAGTGCCTGGAGGCAGATTCAACCACTTAGAAGCATGTAGTCACACACCATGGTGTTAGCTTGCTTCAGGGAGGGAGGGGAGAGAGAGCTGAACATCAAAGTGCAATGGAAATGTAAAATCCTTAGTGCTGTGATTCCTCCTTTCATCTGTGCTTTTTCTCCTGGCAAGGTGTTGCAGGCAGTTCTGCTTTCTATGCCACTGAATAGACTCAGGCTTCAGTGAATGTAAATGGAGCTCGTGGATCAGGTTTTTCATCCTTTAGAAGTCCTAACGCTCTCTAAAATTAATTTGAGATTGAATATTTTCAATCAGCAAAAGCAGGTACAAACAGTCTTTCTAGGACAAACAAGGCACAGGTATTCTTCAGGCTCAAGTTGCAACAAGGTGGGGAAGAGCAGGAAAACTGGGAAGAATCCATCCTAGGGGACTCCATATGCTGGGTTAACTCATATGCTGGACGGTGGTGACAGACCAGAAGCTTTGGTTCAGGATCCTGCCCCTCCTTTGGGCATCGTGTCTCATCCCAGCTGCAGGGCTGGCAAAGCACAGCCACACAGGGTCGGGGTGCCAGGGGCTCCCCCAAGGTCTGTTGCCAGACCTGGATCCTACAGGCACTGCCCACACTGGGGCTGCCCCCATACTGGGTGTGGGATCAAGATGTATTCCCTGACCCTTTGTTGCTCGTGCGATTGCTCAGCTGCTCTGCTGCACTCCTCTATCTTGTCTCTCGTATTCCATTTGGTTTTCCCTGTACATCCAGTTATTAAAGAAAACATTGGCATTGTTGTCTCCCTGTACAGCCCAAGCAACTGGTGCCTTCAGTTTGGAGAGTGTGAGTAATTCTGTAACATCTCTTTCAGTGCTCCCATAGTCCCGTGATTATTGTACAGGAGAGATTGCACTGAAAAAAAGAAAGCTACACGTGTAAAAAAACACCTGAAATGTCATATAATATAAAGTAATAAAGTAATAATATAATGTAAAATAAACTTAACACAGCAAGAACACCAAACTGAAGGAAGTAGAGATCTTAAGGCCAGTTTTTAAAGTTTTGTCAAGAAATTGCAGAAATAGTTACTAACTTAATTACTTGGAGCTATACCGAAAGGCAGCCTAAAACAATAATGTTTACTTATGTCTGAAGCACTTTTTACTTTTGTGAATAGTCTCAAAATTTTTTTCCATCTGTGGAGGCCCAGCCTGAATTAAGAAAGGGGAAAGGCTTCTGTAATGTGACATGCACAGTATCTGATGACCTGTGGTTCAACCTATGGAACAAACAGCTGCTGGCAAACATTTTGAGTAATCAGTTGTCCATATGAGATTAAAGTGGAAAAAATTTTTCTGCAACTTACAGATTACAGTGAGGCCTGAATAGACACTGTGTGAAAATGTTTCCATGGTGGGTTGACCCTGGCTGGATGCCAGGTGCCCACCAAAGCCGCTCTGTCTCTGCCCTGCTCAGCTGGACAGGGGAGAGAAAATACAATCAAAGGCACTTGGGTCAAGATATGGGTAAGGAGAGATCACTCACCAATTACTGTCATGAGCAAAACAGACACAACTTGAGAAAATTAGCTTAATTTATTACCAATCAAATCAGAGTAGGATAATGAGAAATCAAGGCCTTCTCTTCTTCCCTGGCTTAACTGCTCATGAGTTCTCTCCCTCCTTCCCCTGGCTGCACGAGGGGGTGGGGAATGGGCATTGTGGTCAGTCCATCACACTTAATCTCTGCCGTTCCTTCCTCCTCAAGGGGAGGACTCCCCACACTCTTGCCCTGCTCCAGCATGCACTTCCCAAGGGGTCACAGAATCCTTTGGGCATCCACCTGCTCTGACATGAGGTCCTCCAGGGGCTGCAAATGGATCTCTGCTCCAACATAGACCTGTATGGGCTGCAGGGGCACAGCTGCCTCACCATGGTCTGACCACGAGCTTCAGGGTAATCTCTGCTCTGGCACCTGGAGCACCTCACCCCAATCTTCCACTGACCCTGGTGTCTGCAGGGCTGTTCGTCTCACATATCCTCTCTCCTGTCTCCATCTGCACAAGTTTTTTTCCCCTTCTGAAGTGCCTTATCCCAGAGTCACTGCCACCATTGCATGGGCTCAGCCTTGGCCAGTGGCTGGTCCATCTTGGAGCCAGCTGGCATTGGTTCCATCAGACACAGGGGAAGCTTCTGGCAGCTTCTCAGAGAAGCCACCCCTTCAGCCTCCCCCGCTACCAAAACCCTGCTGGGCAAACCCAATACAGTGTTAAACAAATTTGGCTACAGCTGCTGCATAAAATCAAAACCAAAAGTTACCATAGTTCATAGTGAGCAATGCTCAGTGATGTAGAATGAGTTAATTTGTATCAGTGTCCTCCCAAGAAGGGAATGTTCTTCAGTCTTGCTCATTTAGGAATATAATCTTTCTCTGATATTTGAAGTGATGAAATGAAGGAGTAGATCATGGAGGTACAGAAATTAGAGCAATAAAAGAGCTATTAGACTGTAGAGCTCATTATTCTATCCCTATAAAAGGCTACTCTGAAGTGCATTCTCAGATACTTTGTCCAGTATACCTAAAAACCTGGGAGCATGGAAAGAATGAAGGAGTAGTTCTACTGTGCAAAAATGTCAGTCCTTTTCTCTCTGCTTTGATCCAGCTATAGGATGAAGCAAAGCAGTAATTGCTGCCATTATAGAGAACAAATCTATTTGCATTTCTGCAGTGCTTCAGCTCTAGCTGTGAATGCCTAATCAGTCCTATTACTGGAAAAATATTTTCCAGCCTCTTGTCAAATTTCTGTCTGATTGCAGTGTATTACTGCAAAGCCACTTCATGCCATCCATGTCCTGGCCCACATCACTAGAGGGTTGTGGTGACGGGTGTGTAAGAAACAATATAGCAGTGTCCATCAATGGTTCAGTAAATGGTCTCTCACCTCTGGTAGAATCCTGCCCAGCATAATGTGCAAGGTATCTGTGTTTCTAGAATTGTAAAACTCTGAATAATGGGTGTATAAAGATCCCATTGCACACTTTTACCGAAATAGTGACATTTGCCCCTATGTCTGTACTGGCTTTAGCCATAACAATCACATTGCATTTCTCTCCCCCAGCCTTCCCCAGCAGTTGTGCCTGCAGGCTGTGTTTCTCATTCGCTGTCGTACACCCTTTATCACAGTGATAAGCATTATCAAGCGACTGCTACATTCTGATACAAACGTAACTGCACAGGTGACATGCATTTGTAAATTTACCCTGAATCAGGAGGACTTGCACCTGCTTGTCCACTAATCAGTAGCTTTGTTCTGCCTTCACAAACCCTGTAAATTTAAGGTCAGTTTAAGCTTAGTGCACAGTTCCCAGGTCTGATATAGCTGCTTTGTTTCCGTCACCAGGCACAGAAGTGTTGTAACCTGGCCAGGTTAAAGATCCCTACAGGGAAAGGAGTCATCCCACCTGTAACAGAGCTGGCAACTGTAAAACTGCTTGTGTGAGCAATGGTCATGCAAGTGGTGAGGGCAGATCACTCACTACTTCTCAGTTCCACCCCTGCTCACACCTTGATATCCCTTGGTTCAGCTGCAGGAGCCCTAATGTACCATGCAAAGGAAAAGTGTCATTCAATCAGCTGTCACACACTTTGGAGTCTGTGAAAAAAACGAACAAAAGGTGTTACTTGCAATGAAATAATCGGCTTGTTCTTACAGACGAAGTTGAGTTTACTTTTTTCTTTCTTATTATCAGTTAATTTATGTTAGTAAATACTGTGTCTTACAAAGCCTCGTACCTCATGGATTTGGTTTATCAAAAAGCAAATGTTTATATGATTCATCTGACAGAATTGTTCATGCCTAGAAAAGAAAAGGCCACTCTTTCTCCAAGCTCTTCAAATACTGAAAGATCAATAAGACTACAAAACGTGACAAGGGACTGACAGTCACACCCAGTGAGTAACAATGTAAGACCAAAGTTACTCGTGCAGTTATTCTGCATTTACACCCTATTGAGAGGAGTCAGTGCTGGGAGTGATATTCAAGCTGAGCAAGTGAAAAAAAGGAAACAACAGTTTTTAGTGCTCTTTTCAGCCAAATCCCATATGCTTGCCTTATTCATGCTTCTATTTAACTTGATATGTTAGACAAAAATTATTTTTCTCATGTTTTGATGTTTTTACATACACATTTAAGAATTATATTCCTTGTAATCCACTCTCACTATGTTAGAGCTGTTCCAAAGTTGAAATCTTTCATACAAATATCTCAATTTTTTCTCATCAAAACCATTCGTATTTCATGTATTTACAAAGTAAATCTTCCCTGAGAAAGAAGCCAAAACCTCACAACAGCATTTCCATTTCATCAATTCGTTCCCCTCATCCAGGAAACATTTAAGGCCATTTTCCACTTAATCATTTCAACTAAATCTACAGTAGTAGCTTTAGATTTTAAAGATTACAAAATATCATCCTGTAGAATTAGAAATTTTATTTGTTAAACAAGACAAAACAATTAAGAAAGACCCTGTAATGGGAAGAGTGTGTCCTGTAACTGGACATGTACAATCCTTAACCTTTAGAGAAGTGCCCTTCATGAGATGCACTGAATCAACTTGTCCTAGAGGTGCTACTTCCACAAACTGTTCAGAAATGCTGTGGTGGAACTTTCTTTTATACACCCAACTTGTGCCTGTGTAAGTCTTCTTAATCAGATCCTAGTGCTAGAAAAATAAAATATGTTTATGTGGAAGGTTGTTCTGCCCTCAGGGGAAAGGAAATGAAAAACTGGGCAGGGAGTGAAGTAGATCTTGATACATCTGTAGATTTATGCTGGAGGTTCAATCATATATCCTACAGGATCCTATAGGTTTATAGCCTAAACCCCAGAAGGAATAAAAAATTGCTGCTACCCACTGCCTTCTACTAGCAATAACTAACCAAATTTCCTGGCAATTCCTAAGCTTAAATGGGAGCTGTCCTTGGCTGTTGTCAGTGAGGATCATGGGTTCAGGATAGAGCCACAGAACATATTCATACTGCTGTGTGCTTGGGCTTCCTGCAGTGTGACTGTAACAAAATAAGGAAAAAAAAAAATTCTACATAGGGCTTTTTATAGGGATAGAGCCTGTGAGGATCACACTGGTATGTCCAGATCTGGCAGAAAGCAGCACGTACTCAGAATATCTAATGCCTTCTTGGTAGTGGGGACATGAGATTTTCAGTGACCTTTTGGGCCACTCACTGGCATAAACCACTCCCTGGGGCTTCCTGAGGAAGAGGGACTGGAATGGACAGGGAACAAAGAAACACAAGTCATCCCACCTGTATCTTGTGACCAAATTCACTCTTCCCATTCCCAGTGCTGCTTAGATATAGTAACTATATGTGCTGTCTTTGCCATAGGTGTTTTGAGGCATCAGAGATAGAAAAGTCAAACCTTCTGCAGAAAAAAAGTAAAATCTTTTGCACAGATGGTTAAAGCATGACACTAATAACACCAGGGTTATGGGTTCGGTCCCTGTATGGGCCATTCACTTAAGAGTTGGACTTGATGATCCTTGTGGGTCCCTTCTAACTCAGAATATTCTGTGATTCTCATTATCATAATTAGCCATGATTAAAGAACTCTTTTAACAGATACACATTTGATACATACTGATATGAAAAAAAATAACAAAGCTACAATGAAGAAAAAGCCATGTTCAATGGAGCAGAACTAACACCAATGTGTGAAAAAGCTGAATTAAGCATTTCTGTTCCTACTGACCCTGCAATCCATGTGACACAGTAACATAGTCTGGTGGGGAGGTGCAACTCTCACAAGTGGGCAGAGTTGTAACTGCAGACTCCTCCTCCACAGGCCACTGATACTTGTCAAACATTATTACAACTTCAGAAGCCACAAACCTATTAAATAAGAGGGGTTTAAAATAAAAATACAGAAACACAATAGTGGGCTTCTCTGGGACCCTGCTGCTATATTTAATGTATTAAAAACCATTTCTATCTAGCATACCCATAAAGGATAACTGTATAAGAAGGAGATAACCTGCTTGCCACAAGTTGTTTTGAAGTTCATGTCCTGCTGATTCATTCTGAATCGTATCACCACAAATACTTTCACCTTGAGAAGTTATTTATAGGCCTAGAAGGTTCCTATTTCTGAAAGTTTATCCCAGTAGTTTCACATCCCTTTAGACCTATCTGCATATCCATTCTTCTGTTAATTTTTTCCAACAAAAAACCCTCAGTTTTCACTTGACCAATGAGTATCATTGCACAATAATACTCTTATATTCCCAGAAACAGGAGCTAACCTGGACACAAGGAATTTTATCATTTTTCTCCATCCTTCTTTGCCATAACAAGGATGCTGTTTAAAAAAAAACCAATGTTTTTAAAGGTTGGATGGGTTTCTTTTCCTGTCTACACACTTACAGAGATCCTCACACTTTCAGAGGTCTAATTTTTGGATTTCAATTACTAAGGCACAAGACAGATCGATATCCCAAGAGGGACCACACCCTAGTTTAGAAACGTGAAACTCAGGGTTGATATTCTGAAGTGTCCCTTATTTCTAGGGGAGACTGAACCAAGCCCAGGCAGGCTCCTGGAAACTCTCAAGGCCCAGCAAGGGCCCTCTGTCCTAAACACATTCAACTGTTTTATCAAATAAGACATTTTACATTTGAAAACTGCACTATAAATTAAATGTCCATAGAGGGTACCTGGCAATCTCCATTTATGGTACAGGTATGAATTCCTCTTTTCTTTGTTCTTAAGCACTTGCAGCACTATTTGACTGAGCTAATCCAATAAAAATTCTAAAACAGCTTCAAACATGTTTCTCTATAGTTCACTTCATGCCCTATTTTACAGCAGGTTATTCTCTAATCTAATTTACATTATTCTGAAATCACAAACTGATCATAATTACCTTTTAATGGTAACATAACCTCATTTGAAGGGAACATCAGGTGCTCCAGTGAAGATCTACTGTAGCAGTTCCTTGCAAATAAGATCATGGGATTTATGAAATAGTAAAAGGAAATGTTTCATATGTTAAATTCAGTATTTACACTGTATTTTCAAATGAGGAGCAAAAATATTGCTGTTTCAGAATCTCACAGGGGGGTTGTTCTGAAATTTAGATACTAGCTGAATTGTTCATGAATTAGTTCAGCATGAATAATAACCAGAATCACAAGTCTGTCTTCCACATAGATTGATGGCTGGTTACTATTCAGCAATGTTTCTATACTTGGAGAGGGAGTTCAAAACATCATTGGTTCTTGCTTTCTTGACTCAAAATAGTTCCCTTCTGAATTTCTGCTGAATCAGAATTTTTTTTTCCTTTTAATCCCTCAGACCTGTGAGGTTTGAAGACTTTCCATAGACAGGTCTTTTATCCTAATATGCTCAACTGTCCTGAACACTGTTTCTGAAAGTAGGATTTTGCTGTTTCATGGAGTTCTGAAGAAAACTCATATAGAAGTTTTTATGACACCTGGAATGTTCTTGAGGTTGAAAAGAAAAGACAAAATGATCCTCATACATCCTTCTGTCAATATAATAATGAGGTGATACTCAGTGATATTAAACGTTGGCACATTTGAATCTTCAAAGGTGAAGAAAACAGAGTTTTGTTCTTAGTCCACAGCTAATCTGTGACACTTTATGCTATCAGATGTGGTTAAAGCCATGGATTTAGCAGAGTCTTTCATAAAGTCAGACATTTATTCGCATAATGAGATGGGATTAGGGGTCTTCACACTTCAGAATACAAAGCACCCACTCAGCTGAGAACTGGAGAAAATTCTTTTATTGAAGGCAATTTTATAATAGGCTGCAACAGGTATTCTTGAACTTAAAAAGCCCTCTAATATTTAGACCAGGCTAAATTCTTTAGGATATTGACTTCTTGTAGGTAAAGAAAGAACCTTGCAAGTTATAATTGCTAGAATTATGATGATCATTGAAATACCTCATTAGTGAAGTGAATTCATTGGTGACTGACTGAATGAGACAATTAATTAGTGAAGCCAATTTACCCAACGCCCTGACTGCATGTTTTAATCCCTCTATGTGACAACAGCTGTATAATCTGAGAACTCAGAATTATTGACATTTAATTACAATGTTTTTAACTCCTGTAGATAATACAGCCACTGTGTCATCTGCGTTCTGCAAACTGGGTATTTTCAGTCCTTCCTTTTTCATCATGAAAGCCTCTTGGTGTCACTAATATTTTTCTTAGAATTCCACTACCTTCTGTACAAGAGTGATTTTAGAAATAATCATAATTATTTTATCTGGAAAATCTTATGTCTGGTTTTTTTCAGAATTTATTTCTACTGTCATGAGAATGCGTGTCTGAAAATATGTGTGTAAGACTGTCAGTAATTCATCATCTATTGGAGGTTCTATCAATTTATAAGACTGACTAAAGTAAATATTGAGGTAATGTTTAAATCTTGTAGTGCAATAAAATATTAAGTGGCACTATGATTTGGACACAGGACAGTTGAGAGTGTTTCATGGCTCATTTGCCCAAGTAATTATTAGATTTTACTCACCACTCAAAGATCAAGTTTCATTGCAGTGGTTCAGGTTTGTACAGTATATAATGCATAATGGTTTTAATTTAAATGGAGATCAGGAACACAGGGATCTTGAAGCTGTGTTATACTAATTAGAGGAATATTAAAAACACATTAAATAATACTGTGCAGTTGTGAGAGATGCTAAATTGGTTTGTATGTCCTTGATGCAAAATGTTATAAAACTACAGTACAGTAATGCTATTTGAAAGTCAGTTCAAGAAAAGACATTTGAAATTTTAAAACCAAAACAAAACAAATATGTAATATCATTTGACACTTTTTAAAAACCCAAAAAAACCCCCACAAAATACCGTTTACTGACAGTTTCCAGCAATGATTGGTGACCTCAACTAAGTTTTCAGCTCATGTGTGTTCACACCTTACTCCCCTTTTTTCACTCTTCACTTAGCGGGTTTTTCCATTTTAGAGGAAAGCACCTCTATATTTCAATAGATATTTCCCATGGTTGAATGTACTACAGAAGCCTAACAAAAATAAAATTCATACCAACATGTAGCCATTCTTAACTTTCATAAGTACAAATCCATAAGAGCTTGTTTTTAATTAAGCAAGGGTTCAGACACTGGGGTGTTCTGCATAGTCTCATTCAAGCCAGTCCCAAAACATCAAGCACAAAAATGGTTGTTCTTTCCTAAAGTGAAATGACTTGGGTTAATTGGGCATAGCAGCCTTGAACTCGGGCAGAGATGCAGCAAGGGGTGACAGTACAGGGAGTGCTGTAACCTCTGGGCTTGCTTGGGTGCCACAGGGATGACAGAGCAGCACCTTGCAGACATGCACTATGCTGTGTTTCAGTAAGGACAGGCACTCACTGTGGTTCTGTACCCATGAAGATGGGTTATAAGACTTAAGATAAATATTTGGAAGCCTGTTTCAGATCTCTTCAGTCTTTCTGTTACCAGTGGCCCCCAAATTGACTGATACAGAAACCTGGGCTGGATTTTTTTTATTTACATTCAGTACCTGTTTGCTTAACTGAATTACTGAACAGCCATCACTTTCCCAAAACTCCAATACCACAGGACTATCTACCAAGCCAAGCTACCTATAGACCTACAGTTACCAAAACACAGCCTTTCTTACTCACACCCACATACATCATATCTCTGAGGTGTAAAACATGTTTCTCTCCATTTATCCTTCCCATCACAGCTTCTGATTGAAGAAGCAAAAAGAAGATAACCTGCAACTACTAACAAAATTTCAGTGGCAGATCTTTTCCATTGCTCTTTGGGAAATGCCAAGCAAAAGCACTTTGCACCTCACCCAGTGCCCTCCCAGGAGCCCAGCTGTGCTCCCTGGAGCTGTTTGTCAGATCCAGTGATGTTCAAGCTTTGTGTGTAGTTCTAATGCTCAGCTCTCGGGCAGTCACTGTGCCCCAGGTGAGTGGGTATGCAGTGGGTTTTTAAAGCCAGGTTCTCTTCTGATTTCTCAGTTATTTCTATAGCCAGAGGGTGTTTCTTCTTGTGTGATTTATACAGAATAACTTAAGGTAACTTGACTATTGCTTTATTCTTACCTGACAAACTTCACTGAGGTTTTCTCCTGCTTTGATTAGCTGGCAAATGAGTTTTTGAAGAAAAACCCATGATACTACCCTTTCTAGTGACAAAACTGATTTAAAAGATGACTAAAAGAAGGATGTAATACTACATAGAACACTCTTTAAGTACTCTTCACTGTAGCCAGGACATTTCATGTAAAGCATTCCATTGTATAGGAAAAAGTTATAAAAATATATTGGTATAGCAGAAATAGAAAGATCAGAATAAAGGACTGAGTATTTAATTTTCATCTCTACTATTTATGTTTTTCATCATATATTTTAAATTCTGACAAGTGACTTTATGTTTTTTATTATGGTATCCATCAATCACTACGTTACTTCGTATATAGGCAAGAATAAAATCATCTGCTTTTCCTATTGTTGGCTTATTAATGTTGCTATTCCTTGTGAAAAGGAAGAAATGTGAAGGAAGAAATATTTTTTCATCTTTTGCTTGCATGATTACAATCTGTAACTATGTTCAACTGGCTTCCAGCTACAAGATAATCACGTCTAGATAAAGTAGGATTCTTTAGGGAGTTGGACTGTGAGATGAAAAATTCTCTGCAGACCAGAAAACATATTTTGCAGAAAAGATTTAACTTACAAGTCTCTTTTATGCTTCATAACATAACTGCACCAACACTTTAAATCAGGAATTATGCTTTTAAAACCTTTAACACAATAAAGACCCTTAGCGAGATTCAGCAGTGATAATGCAATAAACAGCAAAACTGAAGAAATACAACTGCTGATAAAATCCTCAGGCAGATGGGGCTGTCTGTATTGAGGATACACGGTGTGTTGTACATCTTCACTTAGCAGGTTCTGTTACATTCTAATTATGTCCCCTGCAGCTTTAAATTAAGAGTAGACTCTTTTAGAACTGGTAGGTTTTCCCATTTTAGCTTGCATTTGAGGATTCAGTTACTTATCAAAGAATCAGCACTCTATAAACCAACCTGCCATGGTTTTGTGTGTAGCAATTAGTCTGTAAAGGCCTTAGGAGAGGGTTCTCTCTTTTTACCCTCTACATGTAAACAGCAGCTGGTTCAAGAATGTCCCAATCCCAGAGTAGCCTTCCTAGAGAGCAGCTTTATAAACAAATTCATTAGAACAATCCAGCAGTTCCCAGAAAGCCAAGGTGCTTTCCAAACTCCTTTCCTCAATGCATGACAATAGAAGGTTATTAGCAGCAGAATTGTGGCAGTAAAAAAACTGGACCCCTTACAAATGGAGATTCTTTCCCCCTTTTTCACACCAGCAAGCTTCAAAATTCAGTCCAGCTTCAAAACTGAAAGGACAACCCATGCTCAGAATAATTAAAGCCTTGCAGAGTTTTTGTTCTCGTTCTTCGGTGTCTGTTATTTACTTCAATTTTTGTCAGTCTAAAGTTTATTTTGTGTCTTTGTGCTGAGGACTTTTGTGGTTTTCTTCCCAATTTGTACTGGTTCAGTTTCCCAGAAGAAGATTCTTACTTCAGCAAGTCAAATATTTATATGATGTCTCCTCTACTGTGTAATGACAGCATTCTATGTAGAATTTTTTAGAGATGAGGCACTTTGTAAGTTCCAGCCTTGCACAATCTGGAAAAGTCTGAATTCTCCTGTGTTTCATTACATTACTGCCTCTCTCTTTTCCTGTTGAAATGTAGCAAAATACTTGCTCTAGCTTGATGAGCTCCTTCCCACATTTAAAAAAAATATGTTTGGGTGTAGAAAATGTCAGATCTGCAGCAAAGCTCATCTGAGTTTTATTCTTCTGTTGTATTACTTTATTATGATGTTCCAAATCCATGACCAAATCCATTATTCACAAATATTATTTGCAGCACTGAACCAACATAAAGTCCAACTTAGAAGTTTTCAGAACAGTTATGTTTTGTGGTACTGGATAATGTGGAATATAACTACCACTGGGAGCTCAGGTATCCAGCTGAGGTCAAACTTTTCAATATCATTATTAAATTTTACAAATAATCAAAATTTATTTTTATTTATTATTTTAAAATATTTTTTTAAATGAGAAAGAAGCATATCTCTGGTCAAAACTGCAAGCAGCTCTGGGCAATTATTTCTAAAAGGCATCCCTGTGTTCACTGCCATTGTCATGGCTTTTGAGACAATTGCAAATTGGGATAGTAGCACCACAGTCAGGTTTTGAAGGACTCATTCCTTAAAGCTGACATATTTGTGCTGATGATAAAAAGACTAAGTTCACTGCAGGGTTCATAGTCTTTATTCTTTGGCAATGGAGAGAAAGTGAGCTCATCAATCACAGAGACCCATAGCTGGATAAATTGGTTTAGGGCAATTGGTGGTGAACTCTTCGCTAGGCAGCTCATGTAAATAGTTACACAGATACTCAGATTCCCCACTAGGGAATGCTGTGGTGACCTATCTGCTTCCCTCCTAGTGGAATACAGTAAGATTTGTAAAGTATTTGAAAGCAATTTGTAATTAACTCTCAGACTGTTTGGTAAATAGCACTTCCTATGTCCCTCAGATCTTCTGTACTTTTGTGGCTTTGGGAACACCTCAGGAGTGTAGCTGAAGGCAAAACTTAGCTCAGTATGTGCATGCATGGAGCTCTGTTTGAATGGTTGGTTTAAAGTCTGTAGTTAGAAGAGCCCAGTGGTCAATTTATGTGTTGTGTTTATGTAAAAGGTATGGAATGCAATTGGGTTTATTATTAACTAGACTGGAAACATATAGAACTGTAAAAATTCACAAAAGGTTCTAATAACAACTGAATCCCTTTTTTCAAGGTATTTCAAGATTCTTACTAGACTGCACATCTCAGATAGCACTGCCTAGTTATATAAACCAGTGATAACATTTCCTGTGAAACTGGTGAGGATGTAGCAGTGAATTTTCAAGTGTGACTTTGTTGCCTCACTGTCACTGTGAGTTGTTAAATATGTCTCATTTGAAGACCTTATCTGGAACTTTGAGTACAGCTAACATTTAAAAGCTCATAGAACAAAACTATACATTTATAAATATTAGAGCAAGCCACAGAGCTGATAGTGGAACTGCCTTTGTTTAAATGTTCTACAACATTAGATAAATTAGTCTTAATGTCTTCTTAAGTTTACATTATCTTTCCTTTTGAAAAATAAACAGCTCAAACCATTGTCCTCTGCTACCAGCAGATGACAATAATTCAGAAAAGCCTTTGCTTTGGAATTGTCTCTGGTGTTTCAATGCAATATTTGACAGTTGAACAGGAAATAGAGTTTTTACATGATGACAGTTTATGTTCAGTATTTGTGTGATACGTTTACTGAAAAGAAGCTAAAGAGAATAAGAACCTGTTTAATACTGCAAATTGAGCATAAGTGTTAAATGCTCTGTCTGAATGCCTGTCTTATCTTTCCTCTGACAGGTTGATAATGTATGGCTTTGTGAAGGCCATGGTACACATGGGCCAGTTAAAGGAATGGGAATTCCACTTCACTGACTGTTTATTTTTTGGATCGCTGATGTCTGCCACAGATCCAGGTAACCATTTAAAATAAATGACTTTTTCAAAAGTCAGAAGAGTAAATAAGAACATCACAATTGTAAGTGCCATAGAAATGTTTGAAGTCTCTGCTCTTGGTGTTGTCTTCCCATAGCTATTAAATATCTGATATTATGATAATTATAAGTCAAATCAGCTCCAGAGATCCCTTGTGTTTGTTTTAGTGACTGGTTTACATAGGTTTAGCTCGCAAACTTCATAATTGGAGTTGCTGGAAAGATTGGAAAAATGTCCTCCAATCTCCAGAACGCTTCCCTGTTGATTGCTGTGTGAGAACTGCTGTAACCTGGGGCTCACAGTTAAAAATCTCCACTTCACATCCATAGGTGACCTAACCCAGCTTAAAGATACGGGGAACGAAGCTTTCAGATTTGGCCATATAAACACTGTTTATAAGGTATCTGTTACAGTTTGGATGCAATGCTCATATAAACACAACTCTAAAAAATCCCATACCACACATTGACTTGAATTTGCAGATGTGAGATTTAAAGCCTAAAGTTACAGTAAATAACAAAGTCTGGGAAGTAGACTCAGTCAGTTTTGGAATCCCAGAAGTACAGAATCCTTTACATTTGAAGGGAGGTCTGGAGGTCTTCTAGGCCATCCTTCTAATCAAAACAGGGTTTATCTCAAAGTAAGCCTAAGTTTCACAGATTTTTCCAGGGATTGTTATATTGAAAATGTTAATAAGGGTACTCTAATATTAAAAGGAAGGTATTGCTATTTGCATCTGTGGGACAACAGTGAAGGACAAGGTGAAAAAAAGATTTTTTAATATATTGTCTGCTGAGACAAAGTACAAATTCTGCAAGGGTATGTTGGGTTTTTGCAAAATTTTCAGCTGAGCTGTTCCAGGCAATAGAACAGAAAACATTTTGTGATGCACGTTAGTGTTACCTACCCTTGAGAAACTTCTCTAAGGAACTTCAGAATAAAGCTTTCACATCCCTGGCTTTGAAAAGAAATGAGAAAAAGCCATTTGTTCTACATTTTTTTTTCCATTCTGTAAATAAACTCTCAATATTTAACCAAAGACTTTTGGCTTGTGATTTCTCATTCTGATGGCTTAAAAATATGGTTTAAAACAATTCATTTCCACAAAAGCAGTTGTTGCAAGATTGCTGTAAAAGCTGCATCAAGTTGTTATTCTCAAATTAATCCAAGCATCCAATATGCTGCCACTTATAAAATCACCCAGCTACATGATTAAGATTCAGCTCATGATTGGAGCCTATTCTCAGTGCAAGAGAAGAACACAGAAAATGAAAGCACAAGGAAAACCGTGAAAATAAACTGCTTATGGAATAAAAGGGTTCTTACAGTTTCCATGTATGTTTCTTGATTGTGCTATGAATAGGGTTTCGCAGCTGGTTTGGTTTCTTTTCCCATTTTCCAGTCCAATACTATTTAGTTTCACAAATTAACATGTTGACTTGTGAGGAGTAATGTATAAGACAAATGCACTGATTTTGATTAGAACAGTATTAAATCACTACTGATTAATCTGGAACAACCATGAAGGGAAAAAAAAAAAAAAAAAAAGGAAAACAAAACAGAAGCTCCTCTTACACTGTAAGGAATAAGAAGTGACAAGGATTTCTTTTCCTAGATTTTTAAATAGGCTTAAAAAGCTAACACTGCAGCTGAGAAAACTGCTTTTAGTGTGACAAACTGTCATTGATTAATATTGTTTGCAATTACTCCTTACTTACATAAGTGTCTGCGCATGTCTAAGAGGTTTTTAAATGTTCAGTCTTGCTCCCTCTGTTATCTACTCACAATATTCTAAGCTGTTTCACGTGTTCACTAACCTTACCCATAAATTTCAACCCCTCAAAGACTTAGAGAATTTTGAATTAAATTTTTTCATTAAATAAATAGTGGACACTGCTGAAAATATTTCATTGTGTTGCAGAATTGGCTAATTAATTATAATCTCAAGCCATGCAAAGAGCTCACCAGCATTCCAAAAGTTAAAGCAAAAGAAATGTTGTGCCATGGAGGACTGATATGTATTAGAGCATAAAATAATCAGTCTAATGATTTTATATGTGATATCTAGGTTTTGATTTGGTTTTCTTAAAGAAATCTTTGATAAAATGTCAGCATTATAGAAGTAGTCAGAACAATAAATTAGTGTCTTAAGATGAAATAATAAATTCCTGTCAGATTTCCTACATTATTTTTCATTTAATTTTTCACTCTGTGTAGGATTATAAACTCATTTTAAAAAGAGATTTAATTTCCCTTGGCTGTTGAAAGCAATTAAGTTTCAACAGATGCTAAAACTGATCAGTTGACAGAAGTTGGTTTGATTGAGTTCTGTATTTGTAATAGTAAAGATGGCTGGTAGATGTTTACATATTAAATAAAGACTCTTACTAGCAGGGCAGCGAACAAATGTCTGCCAGTGAAAGTTGCCAGTATTATTAAGAAGAACTAAATAATATCATAGCACTCTGTAGGTTTTAGTTTTGAAGGTTATCTGAAGATTATTAATCTAGATATTTTTGCATAAACATAATTCAGAAGAGTTGCTCTTACATGTTGTGTGTTCCTTTATGTAGAAAACTAGCTCTTGAACTAAGAATAAGAAATTACTTTGAGACTGGATATACTTGGGACTGTGTTTTACATTACAAACATCAGTGATGCTTTGGGATCCCTCAAAAGAACTCTCATGTCTCTAGAAAGGAAAGTTCAGGGACAACAAAAAGTTACTTCCAACTAAATAGTTCGATATACAGAGAATATCTTCTTCCAATAATTTATCATTTTCAGCAGAAAACATTTGTTAATTTAAGGGTTCAGGTGAGAGATTTAATTTAAAGAAACAGAATTCTAAAATTCCCAAATTGTCACTTCATTAGTCTTTGATTTAAACATGACCAGTATTTACATTTTTCTGATCATTCTTGTAATTGCGTCTGTGTCAAACAGCACAGATTTCCCCATTTCTCTGTTGAAAGGGTTTCCTGATGTTAGTGTTGGATTTTGATTTCTAATGTAACCTGACTCTGGGAGTGTTTTGCTGTGATCCCTTCAAAGGGGATGGAGCAGTTCCTTCCCATGTCTTTGTACACGTGTCACTCATCAAGAGCAGCAATGAGAGTGTGGCAAAGGTGCTGGTGTGGGGCTTGGAGCCCCCAGGGCTCAGCCCCGGAGACACAGAGACCTCAAAATGAAACCATCTGCTGTGTGAGCACAGACTGGGTGTTCTACAACAGCTGTCCCGTGGTGGGAAGGCGAGCTCAGCAATGAGCCCCAGCAATCAGCTGCTCCTGGGTGCCAATGGTTGGAACAGAAGAACGGACAGAACAAAACTGGCACATGAATGTGAAGACCTGACTCTGCCTCAGCCACCAGAAATAACTCAATAGTGTGACTGGCACTGTCTTGGCTGCTGCCATTAACACATTCTGTGCAATGACCTTCCAATCCAGACACACTTCATGTGTCTTTAACACTTCCTTTTTCTTTTTAACTTTTGACATTTCAAGTATAGAAAACAGATTTACCTTACAGGGGTTTGCTGGAGCACAGCTTTTTCTGAGCTGTATGAACTCCCTTACCTTTGGTCACATTGATAATCACAAGGCTCTTCCCTATTTGGAGTTACTATGGTTACAGCTGAACTGGAGCTGTGGGTTGCACTGCTCTTGTTATTGATAAAATTGGATATTTATCAGAAAGAGCAGTTTCATTTCTCATAAAATCAAAGGATTTCATATTAAGAAGCATAATGTACAAATCCAACCACATAATACATTTCATATACTGGTTATGTAAGACTTTATAAATGTGGTTGTAATTAAAATATTTGTATGCTTTCTCGTTTTTCACCACTGAACTAATCTGTGAGTGGTGTGACTGATTAATAGGGAAAGGAGACTGTAACTTAAATTGATATCTTTGTTTTTAGATCAAGTCAATACGAAATATAAGTTAAATTTCTCTCATCTTATTTTCTTCCTCTTTGATACTGCCCTCCTAAAAGAATTTATGCCCATGAGAAAGATATTAATAGTTCTACTCAGAGGATTGAGATACAATAATACCAGTACTTTATATAATGGTCTCATTTATTTTCTGGGATCATTATTCTTTTTAAACATAACAGCAAAGTAGCACTGGATACAGTTGGCTTAGGGATTGTTGTAGTTTGCTGATATTTCAGTCACACATAGTTTTTACAGGGATCAATAACAAACCCATTTGTTTCTACACATGTCAAAAGTTACCTTTCACAAACCAGCTCCACAGACACTTGTTATGACTTGGGTACAACAGAAAGCATGTCAGGCTTAGCATCTAGCAGATGTTCCCTAAGTCCATGAAGTCAAGAAATTAGTGAATCGGATTTCTGTTGGCACAAGTACTGTGAAAATCACTCGCTATTTCCTGCTTCACATCTCTGAATTTTTAAATGAAGGTCACAACCCTTTATGAGTCAGCAGCTCTCATACACATTATTTCCACTGGCTTCAGTTTTCTACTGCCACAAAAGGTGTTTGTGCTCCCCCAATTACTTGTCCCTTTAGCCATCAAGTTCTTTACCTGTCTTTATCTCTGGCCTCATATACTTACATTGAAATAAGAGATGAAGAGGTATTGTGTACTGTAATGAAAAGTAGTTTGGTATATTTATAATACATATTGTATCTATTGAATTGTGCAAGTCTTCGAGTAGTTACCACACAAAACCCAAGCCATACTTGCTGTTCCTCACAAGTGCCTTCAGAAAGCCAGGGAGGCCATGCTAACTGCAATGCAGTGTCTATGATCTTTACTTAAAGTTCTCACAGACTAGATATGTCACTGTGACATATGATTATTTTACTAATAATTCCCTTGAGTTTAAAGTCAATCATCTGACAAAACATGACGTGCCTACTTTGGACATGATGACTATTCCTAGGGCGTGATTCTATCCAGAGAGCAATTTAAATTAATGTTCTTCCGTAGCAGAATGTCATGTGCTTTTTATCATGTCTGTTCTGACCTATACACATAGATTCTCATAATTAATGAAAACAAATGTGATCTGGGGGAAATTACTAGATGCTGGTTGTCAAAACAAGGTACAAATGTTTTCTTGAGCTCTTAAACAGGGTGGGTGTGCCAAAGATTCTGCAGTTCTCTGTTGTTATGCATATTCTATTTACAATGTTCATTAACAAGTTGGCTAATGCCACAGAGGGGGCTTCTTGAATGTATAAAAATATGCTTAAAGGAGATTGCAAACACTTTGAAAGACATGATTAGAACTCTATATGATTCTTGTAATGATTTAAAATCAAGAAGGACAAATGCTACACTTAGAAAAAAATCAACTTCATAGATAGCAGACAAGAAGTGAGCATTCACTTATGAGAAGGACTTCAAGTTTGCAACCTGAAAATGAGTCATAAGTACCAATACATAGCAAAAAAAGGAAAACAGGATTTATTAATGTTCTACAGCATCTTTTCATTCTATTTCTTGACAGCAAATGTCAGCTACAGTACTGGGACTTGGTTTGGGGCACTGTATTTCAGGAAAGATATGAGCTGATTAAAACCTTACTAAAGGGAAGAGATTGAAAGAAGTGAGTCAGTTTAGGGAGGAGATGTCTGAAATGAGTCTTTGAATAGGCAAAATGCTGCTGGAAAGAAAAACTGAATAAATGTGACAAATTATCTGTGTCTCATGAGGCTGGGAATGGAAATTACAGACGTGAAGAGCAGGAGGGGAGATTTAGGTTAGACATCATTCAGGAATAACTGCATTTATAAATTGTATGAATACTGAACAGCAAGTTACTCTCCCTTGGGATTTGTGGAACCAGCATCACTTCAGTTCTTTAAAAACAGAAAAATATCTGTCAGCAGCAGTATGGCTGAAGCTTGCTGTGTCTTGGGCCAGACAAACATAGGGACAGAGCAGAGACCAGAATCCTTTAGTCAGGGACAGGCAGGGCTGTAAAGAAGATCCAATAACCTCCACTGAAAACATTTGAAATAGAAGATACTTTCTGAGCACTCGGTGAACTGGGAGTCTCTCCCAGAAGAGGCAATTGATGCATTATTGTGTAGCTTGCTTTATTATTTTGCTTTGATTTGAAAAGATTTGAAGTCATATTTTTGGGGTAGGGTTGGGAGAGAAAGAAAAAGAAAGCTGTTTACTTAGGAGGAAAGAAGAAGGAGAGGAATGTGTAGGCATCTGTCTAATTGGCTTGGCCTGCTACACATACACACCAACGGGACTTTGGACTTTACTGCTTTCTTTTCCTTCTGTCATTACCACAGGGACTATTAATGAGAGCTGAAACTAATTAGCTAATAATACAAAAGCTGGAAGTGGCAAATAGTTTTAGAAAACAAGTCTGTTCTTATGCCAATGACATCAAAGAACAGGGCACTAAACTGGGTCCACATTTAGCACATTAAGTCAGCTAATCAGGGAAAAAACTGAATATAGATGTTGGTGAACCAAGAAAATATCATTTGTCAATAAAACTCCTTCCTACACCTTTGAGCTATTCTGGGGAAAGAACTCTTTTCCTAGTTTAAATTATAGCTGCAGTGGGAGTAGATGGGTGAGGTTACCAGGATGGTTAAATATAACAAGCTAATTTAAATATAGCTATATCAGCAAATGTTCAGCTACACACGTCCCCTAAATTGTGTTCTGTAGGATAACACTTCCAAAATTCTTCAAAGATAACACATCAACAGAGATCACTTTGACATAAAATCTCACAGGAGAACTGAGAATCTATTTTGGGTTTATAAACAGATTTTTAGATTCCATAGATATTTAAATGTCATTTAGAAAATCTCAGCAGTAATGAGTTCAAAGTTCCAAGAAATATTATTAAGACAAAACATAATTAGCTGTTCATGGTTTTGTGTGATTTATCAGCAGTCATGTGAATGTAAAAGTATATAATTTTCGTATCTAAAATGTCAGAGGTGAACATGGCATTCCAGAGGCACTCCTAAACTTTGGGATTCCTGGGCCATGAGGACTGAGTCATTTCACAATTATGTACTAGAATGAGCACCAGTGAAGCAGTGAGTTATCATGTAATTTTTAACCATACAAGTAACTGGGGGCCTTTACATTAAACTCCATTTGAAAAGAGAAAGCTTTGCTTCGCCCATGCAAAGACAAAATACTAACACAGAACATAGATAGTCTTCTACAACTGGAGATTATGAAGTGTGCAAGGTAGATCTTGGGAAGGACTATGATACCCTGTTTGCAGGTAAGAAAACTGAGGCATAAAACAGATAAGGCATGAGTTAATAACTATAGGACTTAATTCCCTGAATATGACCCAAGTGTCTAAATGCCCCTGAAGACGTGTTTCTAAATGTTTTGCCCAATTAAATTCAACACACTCCATTCTTTTTCTATGACACTGGTAAACTAAAAATCACATATAGGATATAACTCATGGAGAAGGAAAGAACTGTAGTTAATGATATGCTGAAGGCAAAGGGTTACAGGTGTCAGATATCCTGATCTGGACGAGAGGGCTGCATGACCACAGATATGTTAATCCAAGGGGAAAGTGGTTCAGGACAGGGTAGGTTATGCATGTTCTGCCATGAACAAGCGTAATAGATGGATAAGTGTTATTAAATCCTTCTTAAAACAGGTAAACCACTACTCACCACACAAAAAGTCCATGGAAAAGCCCATCTTTTTATCACCCTTGTTTTTTCTGTAGTCAGAAGATCACAGTCCCTTATGCACAGTGAAACATGCTGTGACATTTTTATTTATGCATGATTCTCTGTGTGAGAGGGAAGGCTTCTTCCTAACTCAGCTGAAGCACCAAAACTCATAGACCTAATGGATTTAAGGATCTTATACTTCAGTTGATCCCCTTTAACTTATTATTAACCACTTAGGCCATAAATAGGACTAGACTTCTCAAAACTCATATTCTAACATTGTTTTATTTGTTGAACTACCAAAGGAATATGAAAATAAGAACTCATTTTGCTTTGTTTCCATACAGTGACAGTTCTTGCTATTTTCCATGAGCTGCATGTGGATACAGATTTATACACACTCCTGTTTGGAGAGAGTGTCCTAAATGATGCTGTGGCTATCGTGCTGACATAGTAAGTACACGCACCTCCCTTCTTTACTTGGTGAGATAATGACAAGCTTTAATAGCTGATGTAATTCTCACCAATACAGTTTGTGTAAGTATAGATAGAGAATTTGAAGATTTTGTTACAGAGAAGCAGTTTTGGAAATGTTCTTGGTTTGTTAAACATTAGAATTTCAATATTGTTAGCGGTAACTGTGTGTCCAGAATGCAATTTTTACTTCATATGCTTCAACCTAGGAAGCAGCCTATTCTGTAAAATGCTTAAAATTAATTTAATATTATTTCTTTTCTCATCTAAAAAAGGTATCTTGAAAAAAATAATGCTGAACAAGCACCTGGGACATAGGGTAACTGTAAAATTGGAGACAGGTTCTTTTTATTTTTTGCAGCCTTTTATTTTCTAAGATTAAAATCACAAACTGTCACACAGTAGCTCAGTATATCTACTCCTGCCTATTGAATCCGACAGAGCTTCAGTTGATAATATTATCCTGAATTTATATATAGCTTTTTTCTTCTCATGAATCCTCAAACAGATCACAAATAATGGGCCAAAATCACACAAGCATGTGCTGTCCTAAAAACACAGATGTTAAGTACATGATTAACAGGATCTCAACTCCACTCTACATGTATTATATGCTTCCTGGAGGTTTGCTAGAAAAACAAATAATCCTCTCAGATAATCTTAAAAGTAACAGAATTGCAAAATCAAGTTCAGTTCTCCAGGATGCTTGAAGATGCTTCACAGTAAGCCTCAGTTCAGTGCCACCTTTCTCCTTACAACACGGTTCCTTGAACTAGGATTTATTCAATCCTTTAGCAAAAAAGACCTTTACAGCTTTTACAGTCGTTAAAAAACTGAAACCCCATGGAGTTTCAACTTCTAACAGTTAAATTGCAAAAAAAAACCCAAAATTGTTTCAAAATACAAAAAAAAAAAGTATTCTTATTTAATTTATCATTCTTCAATTATCACTCTAGTTACATTCACCCATGCTAAATTCCTCACATTATTTTCAGAGCAAGAGTAATATTTTCAAACACTGACAAGAGTCTGAGCACAGCACTTCATGATTAAATACAGCATGGCTGTCACATCCAGTGACTGGGACTGGAATGTGTCACTTAGAAGAGCATCAGCAAATAAAATGTTCAGAAGGAAAACTAATCAAAGACGAGACAACTCAGTAGAGAGAACAGACAGAAAAGCATTAAAGCAGCTATTAGAATCAGAAAGAAGCATGTAGGAGACAGTAAGTCTGGGCTTTCCTCTCCCTTGGTGTTGTTTAATAGAGGCCTAGACACTTACAGCTCATTTAGACTCTTCACCTGTTACTGCAGGATTCCTAGACTGAGGAACAGTAAGGCTACAAGCAACTCAAGGGGACCCAGAATGTTTTAAGTGTCTCTATTTTTGAGTCGCTGTGATGTCAAAGAACAGAGTTCTTGTCAAAGGCGCAACTCAACTGCAAAGCAAATCTAGAAAGAGAGGGACTATCAGATAGAACATGATCCATGAATTTCTAAACTCTACCCTTCACAGTACTCAAGTCTAGGTTTTGAGCCTCAGTCTATCTCCTTCTCATGTTTGCTTTGCTGCACACGGGAGATTACAAATCTGTACTATAGAACCTCTTGTCATTGGAAAACTAATGGGGTTTTTTTTGTATGTTCAGTGTGACTGATAGTTTGATTTCTAGAGTCATTTTTAGAGACTGAAGAGAATATATGGCATCATCAGTTTCACAATTCACTACTCTCTGGCTTAAATAATCAGCTTCTGCAGAAACACAATGTTTCTGAAACCTAACATGATCTTTCTGTAGCCATTTAAGTAAATTTATACTGTTAATAATGTCAGCTTTAGGTCATTAACACCCCACTAAACCAATCTGAGTTTAAATGAAGAATATTATTTTTCTCTGACTGCAAAAGAACAGCTATTTTTTTCCCTGTAACCCATACCATTCTTGTGTGCAAACACATGTTCATAATTACAGTAATAGAGATCTATTTAAAAAGGTGTGAGAATAATGTTTACAAACCTGGAAAAGCAATAATGAGTGACTTAGTACACTACATAATGGTAAACAGAAAATAGAACAAGAAAATGCACGGTGTCTTTCATTATCTAACAGAATAGACAAGATAATGTCTGCAGGAGTGACTCACTGCAGGAAAGGCAGGAAGAGAAAAGAGGGAAGGCCCTTCTGGCTCACTGTGGCCATTTGACAAGGTGAAGGTAGTGTGGCTGGCTGCCAACAAGGGTTTAGATTGAGCTCTCTCCTTTCCTTCAGCTTCTCCTTCCAACCACTATTTTTCCTGCACTGTTTGTCATTTAGTTTAAGAAGCACAGCAGCAGGACCAGCTACTCCTACATTTTTCCTTATGGATTTAGTAAGTCACACAAGCTCTGTGTTGCTGCAGCAATATGTACAGGCACTGTGGCCAATTGCCCTCAGAAAATACTGATCAAGGACACAAATCTTCCATCTCCTCTGGCCATCCTGCCACACCAAACACCTGGGTGTTTGTGATAATTGCAAGAGTTCATTTATACTGTGCTATTTTAAGATAATCCATGCAGGAGGGATCACTGTGACTCGAACAGACAGCAGTGGCTGCAGGAAGGCTGACAAGCTGTTGTGCATCTGGGAGAGCTCACACACACAAGGGCCTCTGGAAGCAAGGGCATTGTAGATGTAACAAGGATTTTCTCCTATAAAAGTATTTTGCAGAGTTGCTTACAACTTTTGATTATTAGGATAAAAGTCTCACTTTAATAAAAAGGTTTTTTAATAAAAACTTTTTTCTCACAGAAAATAAACTTTTTCGAAGAAAAGAAGTATTTAAATTCTTAAAAATTAGTAATTTATGAGCCTGGTTTAGATCAAGGATTCAAGATATTTAAGAAAAATAATAACAGAACCTTCTTTAGCCGGTTTAGCTTTGGATATGCATAGGCATTCATTACATAGGATATGCCCCTCAAGGTGACCTATTTCATCCATAGAGTTCAGCCCCAGGAATATTTGTCATTGCTTAGGTTCGTAGATAGAGCCTTAGATGCAAATACAGTGGACTGGTGGTGTACTTAGGCACTTATGAGCCGTGGACTTCATTCTAAAGATCAAAACAGAGAGAGATCTCAGTAACTTTGGTTGGAGTTGTGTGTGTGAAGACTGTAGAATCTGGCTAAAAATTAATAATCTAGTTATTTTTGATCAAAACATATTAACTTTCTGCTTCATTTTCATCCTTTTCCATTGTTCTGTCTGCATACACTATAATATATCTATCACTCGTTCAAGAAAACATCTACATATATCTTGAGTGCACTTGCTGTAGGTTTGGACTTGGCACAGTTTTTGCATATTTGCAGAGAAATTTGAGAAAGAAGTGTAGAAGTTGTAGAAAAAGCATTGAATAGCTTGAGATGTGACTGAAAAGCAGCTCAAGATGTCATGAGCATTGAGACAGTATATTTAGCAGAGCTATTTCATCTTTCTCATGCTGAGTGCTCTGTGAGTGCAGGATGTGGAAAGCAGTAATGAATACTGATGTGTGTTCCTGCTAACAAATTATCTGAGAGAACATTGCACGAGAGATGTTTCCATTGTAGCCAATGGCAGGTGCCTTTGTATCATTATTATGCCCAAGACACAACTTGGTTTCTCTGCTGGCTCAGAACCTTGGGCTCAGTGGGCCCAAGGAGTCTCATCCCTTCCCAGAGGAGGAGATAGTGTGCAAGTCACAGGGGCATCAGGAACATGGATGACAGGATATGTCACTGTAATCAAAACAGGTGAGTGGCAGCCAGGGGACACAGGACATGTGTCACTGTGACACGTGTAACACGTGGCAAGCAGTGGGTTCCTTAGCTCTGTTACATGCAGGCAAGAACAGTTTGATACATGAATGAAATGGAAATCCTGTAGATAAAAAGTGTGGTTAAGGATCCCACAGCAAGCAAGCCAGAGAACACAGAAACTATCTGACATATGAAATGAAGACCTCCTGTGTCAAAATGCTAATTCCCCTAGAAGCATAGATATTTCTGGACAGAGAGGAAAGCACAGTTTCCTTGCAAAGTTTGGCTTGTAATTTTTGAGGAAAGTACCTTAAATAGTATGTAAAGGAAGAGATGGTAACCTTGAAAAGAAAAGTCAACCAAAAAACCCCTGGATTGTTATGAAATGGATATTCTGCCTCTTTTGCAAAGTATCTATTGGTTGTATAGATTTAAAAAAGTTCATTAATGCCTATTAGCAAAATTTAGATGACATAAGGCCCAGTAATTATTGGTAAGATGCATATTTCCAATGATGCTCTCAGGAGCAATGTTGTTTCAGGAATTAACTGAGCCTCTGTTGGCCAGATAAAACAGTCTGGAATAAATATGTTATGTTCTTTCTTTTCCTTTTTCATTCCTTGAACAACCTGTGCTGGTAGAAGGGTACTGCAACCCCCTTCTACATAATAAGCTTCTATGGATTTGTTCAAAGATTTACCAAGCAGTTTAGCACTACAACAAAATTTCATTTTCCAAAGTTCTTGGAATATAATTTATCTCTAACAATAGTTATATTTCAAGTCCATTTTGCATGATCTAGATACAGCAGATGACACTCTATCTGTACTTGATAAATTAACTGTTCATGGAATCCAGATCACTTTTTAATAGTTTATAACTCTTGAAAACTGTGATAAATAGTTGGGAAATTGCCCCTTTAATTTTGCTTTTGTCTTTCTTCTTTAGCACAAACAGAACTTATCCACTATTGTAGAACAAAAATACAAAGGAGGAACTCTAATTATGCAATGTGTTTGTGATAACAGGGCATAGTATTGAGGGCAAAAGGGGCAGGGCACATCTAAAAAGGTGATGGTTGGCTTTACTATGCCCAGTGAGGAAAACCCTTGTAAAAGTAGTTTCATGGCTCCTTCTTGAATATTTCCAGGAAGAACATACACCAACTCAGGTTATATCATACCTCTTCTTTGCTTAAAAAATACTTTCATTCTAGTCTAATAGGACATTATGCAAGTTAATACTGTGTTCAAACCAGTCTTTCTTGGCAGAAAGTCTCCTGAAAGTTGCTATGGGGCTTTCTAAAGTAACACGGCAAAGGTAAATTTGAGACAAATTTCTTGAAAAACAGTATTCATTTCCAGGGGAAATAACTTAGAAACCACAGTTCAGCTCATTGTGTGCTGAGCACCCTCTAAGGTTGTGTCTTCTCAGGCAGTGATCCCTATAATTATCTTAGGAAGACAGGAGAATTCCTTCTGACACACTGGTGATTCTTACTGGTAGGCACAGTCATAATTTTACTAATTTCAGTACAGTTTAGATCTCTTCAAAATACAAGAAACTCTTTTGATGTAATGGACCTCAAATAAAAAATAACAGGTATCTGTTTATGTGTATTGGTATTACTTCAGTGGGTTTAATTCTGTTATTATGCCATGGAACTTGAAGGTACTTTACACAGGAGGCAAATGCAATAAGAGACTGAAGAAACAGACATTTGACAAACATAAAATATAGTTGCAAATATTCAGTCAATGTTTCATGTTGTCATTGGCCCAGTGAGGTGACATTATCTGCAAGTGTTACTTTTCTAGTTTTCACAATTTCTAATTGTTATTCCTTGTGTCTTATATATTAAAATCAGTAGCTCTATAAAGGACAAGAAAAGATACTATAACTATGGTGCTGAATAATTAAGTTGGGAGCTGGGACTTGCAGGAAATAATATTGGCTTTGAAAGCTACGATGGGTGTCTCCTTGATGCATATCTCAGTAGATGTGAAGCTCCCTTTATGATTATATTACTCTTTTTTCTTTTGTCATGGACTGTCTCTAATTTGGATCCTTTGCCCTTCCATTTTTGGAGCATTGTTCTGTATAGATTTTGCCACACTTTGATCCCTGAACACATTGAATAAGAAACATTGCAGAGGAAAGACAGCTGAATGTTCTTCTATCATATTTTTACCTCAAACTGCTGTTACAGTCAGAAAGGGGCCTTTAAAAGTGACATTGTGGGCTTCCATTTGTATATCTCAAAACCTTTTTTATCCTATGTACCAATTAAGAAACAAAGACTTTGTTTCAGATTCCTCCCCACCTGTAGGTAAGTGGGAGTTTGTTCGGTGTAAGAACACAGTGAACTCTATCAGCCTGAATCCCAAACCTCACGCTGAGATTTGTGAGGCACTGTTAGCAAATAGCAAAAAATATGACTGCATCAGTATTGAGCAATCACACATAAAAAAATGTTTGTTTCTCTAATGCCCTTGTACTTTTAGCCATTTTTTTAAACCTGCATTCGTGGAATTTCTTAGTGACTTTTACTGTTCTATCTCAACCACTGGAGTGAAAAAGAAACTCAGTTTAGTTCTCTTTAGTTCCATCATATATCTGAATGCAGAGAAGATTTTATTCACACATCTTGGGCATACCAGTATGCAAGAAATAGTGTAAAAAACCACTTCTAAGTGGGCCCTTATGTGCACACAGTTTAAAGTTTTAGTGTACATACACATAAAGCTTTTCAGCCCAGGTGGCTGTTTTTCAAAAGTATAAAAGCCTCATTCCTTGCCAGCTACTGTACAAAGCTGCACAAAGCAACACTTGTAGCCAAGGAAGGAAAGAGGAAAATAGAAGCACCTGTGTCATTAAACGTATGTGAAAAAGGTAAAAAGTATCAACACATACAATATTTTCCTGCTTAAAGAAAGTAGATTTCTAAGTGTTGGAAGAGGTGGTGAAATGGAGATGAAAGAGAAAGTAAGAGAAAGAGCTGGTGAAAGCAACAAATGGACATTGTGAAAGCTTGGCTAGGAAAAAGATGCAAGAGTGAGAAAAGACAAGACGTGGTGAGAAACAAAGATAAGGCACATTCTGTAGCTGCAGATCATGACAGTGATACATAAACCTGTAGCTAGGACTCCTTGGAGGGAAGAAAAGCTTGTTTACTCATAGGGACACAGAGGAAAACCTGATTATTTTTCTCTGATACAATTTTGCGGTTTAATCTTGATTTCTTGTGAATGTCTATGTTGAAATCCATAAGCAGAACATCAAAATCTGCTCCTGAACTGTAAAGAAACTGGCAACAGAATAGGAATTAGGACAGCCAGTTCTAAAGAGTGATACACAGCAATCACACAGTGAGTCTGAATTCAGAAAAGGAATGAGATTCTGCCAGAAATACATGGGGTTGCCCGCAGACCCTTTCTTTGTCGCTGTCTTTCTGTTAACTGGTTTGGCAGACCTGCAGGAAATGAGGCCTGTATGAGCTCAGCTTGAGCAGTGCAAGCTTACATGGGGGTTGCCTTTGCAAAACTCGACCTAGAAATCACAGCTCAAAGTGAGACCGGCACTGGAACCCAACAGGCATAGGGAGAGTTGTTCCATGGTACCGACTTGCATGACCTTGAATCCTTGCCAAAGATTTAGGAATTTCAATGCCTGTGAGCTACAATTCTGCATGAATGACTGGCTGGATCTCTGGATACAGGCCTCGCCTCATTCCAGATAAATGCTATTTGTAATTTTATTCCCACAAACATTCCTGAGGAGGGATGTCTGTAACACTGCAGAAGAGAAAAAAATAGAATCACCTGAAAACCTGAAAGCAGGCAAATATGCTGGATGGAAGCTCAGCCCAAACCTTTCCCTTACTGGTTCCCATTAGACAACGTGAATTTGACCAATACTGTTGGAAAGGTTTATACACCAAGCAGCCATTCAACCAGTCAAATAACAGGGTAATTTATAAATTAATAGAGCAAGGAGCAAATTGTGCAATGAGCTACTGATTTCAAAAGGTGGATGAGGAATCCTTTCCCTCTATTATTTCTATAATAATGAAATTATGGGTGTCCATCTGCTCTTTTTACCTTTGAGGAAGGGTTTAGTCCCAGCTTATTTTGTTGATGATAATTAGAGTTTCACGTCACTGACCATCTGGAACAGGAGATGTGAGCACTGGGAAACTAACCAAACTTGCTATTAGCAGGAACTTTAAAAGAGCTTCTTTCCCAGAATAGAGGAAATCCCACATAAAATGTTTGTGTCATTTTTTAATAAAACTTCCTTTCTTTTTTTCTCCATAAGCCTTACAGTAAAGGCCAGAATTATGCTTATATCGGGGGGAAAATGTTATTGAAATTCTGTAATGCTTGTTAAAGCTGGAATTTCAGTATGAAAATGGAAACTCAGAACAGAATGTTTTCAGGAGGTAATTCTCATTACAATATTTTTTCACATTTCCTATTTCATATCCTGTTCTCCAATATTAGCACCACATTAAAAGGTCTTACTCAGTACTGTACTGGCTGTGGCTGAGCTGGAGCTCATTCTGCCCGCAGAGCCCTCCCAGTGCTGGGCTTTGCCTTGGTAGCTGCAGAGGTGTTGGTAACACAGCAGTGTTTTGGCTGCAGCTGAGCAGAGCTGGCACAACCTCAGCACTGCCTCTCCAGCATTCTGCCCCTCCACGGGAAGTGGGCAAAGTCTTGGGAGAGCACACGTCCAGGACAGCTGACCCAAACTGACCACAGGGATGTTCCATACACACAACGTGCTCAGCAGTAACAGCACAGAGACAGGAGGAAGGGGCTGAGGAGGCTTTTGTTACTGTGTTTATCTTACAGAGCAACTGCTTCCCTGCTTCCTGGGAAGTGGCTGCACATGGCCTACTGATGGGAAGTAGAAAATAAATATTTTGTTTTCTTTTGCTTTATTAATCTGTCTTTATCTTGACCCATGAGGTTTTTTCCATCTTATTTTGTTCCCCCCACCCGATCCTGCTGAGGGGGAAGAGACAGAGTGACAGAGCACCTGTCATCCATCCAGGGTCAGCCCACCACAGTTACCTAACTGGGTCTGGTTTGTTTGCACAATTTATTTGAATAGGCAGCCTTCAGTTGCATTCTGCTAAACTAGAATATATTTCAGTGAGTAATGTTATAGAGAATGCCCTCAGGGACGTATGAAAATGTAGCTTAGCTCAAATCAGCTGGGAATGTCTGTACTTGTCACACCCAATCAAATCAGACTAGCTGCAGGTATCTCTGTCCACTGATACACCAACAGACTGATAAGATTTAAGCTCAGAATTAAGAACACTGCTTGCAGTCCCTGCAAATCACATCTAAGGGGCAATTATTTAGCTACATTTTCTGTACAAATGACCGAATTGGCATCAAAGCTTCTTCATTTCAAAGGTTTCTATTGGGAACTCTTCAGAACTGAAGTATAGCCTGGGATGAGTCAGCTTGTTTTGTGAGCTCTTCCAGATGTTTCTTCTTGTCCAAATAACCTTTCTCTAGTGAATAAGACAAATTTTTCTGAGAGCAAGATAATTTCATACAGAGTCTAATTCTACTTACAGAGACAACTCCCTTTTAGTTTAAAATGATAATATGATACTATTTCCCTTGAAAGGTTCCAAAAGAAATCTCATTTCATCCTCTCTGGATGAGATACTGTACATAAGAGTCTGTCTGGTTCTTGCAGTAGATCGACATATTTTTCAAGTCTCCTGGCAGGGAAGAGAGAGGAGGAGTGTGTATTGGAAAGGTGGGGGACAGTTTACCATTTCATTTGCTGAGTTGCCACCACTGAAACTCCCCTCTCTCCATCAAGGTCTTAAACACAGCATTGAAGAGCACAGCTATCTCAAAGAGGCAGAGGATTTGTGACAACAGGATAAAAATATTGGTATTCTTTGGAGATCAGGTTGTGATTAAGTGAAAGGAACCTGTTCCTAGAATGGACTGCATGTTTTCAGCGGCTACCCAGGAACACAAGGAAAGACTGAAGTCTCTCACGATCCCTGTGTGAACCCTCCAGAAGCTGTGTGCTGCAGTTCAATTGGAATTTCATCCTTCTGACCTGCTCTAAGCCTGTTTTGTTTTTACTAAAAGCAACATAAGGGAAACTGCTTCCCACTGCAAGCCTTGATCTTTTAAGACTCAAATCCTTAAGCTACTGATTCTGTTAGAACCGACATAATTCTCCACAAAATTCTTTATAGATATATGTACGTATATATATATATATATATACGTATATATATATACATATATACGTATATATATATATACTTCTGGGTGTATGGGGAATTATCCATAAAGTACATAAAGATAATACAAATGTTATCAAGTACTCAAAATTTACATAATGCCCTAAGATTTTCATATCTTATTGAAGAGGAGTTGAGAGGTACCTTTTGTAAACATTTTAATCAAACGTAATTTTAAGTTTATTTTTTCATACACAGAAACTCCCCTCTCTCCATAACCAAGACATTATTTTCAATGTGCATGTTTCACCTTTTGGATTAGGAACTTTAGTGTTTCAGGATATACTTTTGTCACTTGAGCAAAGAGAATAATTGATAACAGAAGCATACAGCTGCCTTCCTTCAGTGCCAGGCATGGCAGAAGAGACTGCACAGCCCTAGCTACTGCATTTCACAGCTACTTAAATGATGAGACTCAGCAAATATCTTTTCTTAGAATTTATCCCAATGGCATGGACCTTTTGTATTGGTCACAATCTTATTCCTTCTCTTTCCTTTATCTGTTCACAATCTCTCTCTTGCTCTAGCCATTCCCCTGAATTGCACGACCTCCTGCACTTCTGCTCCTGCAGTCACCAGTCCTCAGGCCTCCCATCTGAGATAGAAAGAAATTATTTCTAGAAATAAGCTAAGACTGAAAACTCTTAACCCAATCTCCTGCCTTCCCTAAAGCCAAGAGATACCCTGACTTCATTTCTGCTACACACATCTCTTTGATACCCTTCTGACTACATTGGGACAAACGGAGGAGGTGATGAGGACAAGAGAGAGAGATGTGATGGTTCTGAAGCCTGGGGACACAGCAGCTGGCAGAGTTTGGGGAGCAGCAATTGAAGGAAAAAAAACCATATGTTTTAGATGGCACATGCCTAATATAGATGAGACCTTATAAGATTTTTAGTTGATGAAGTTCATCAGATCTCCACTGAGATTTGTCATCTAAACATTTCAGAAACCTTAAAAATTTGCATAGTTTTGCCACATTTTCACATTTTGAAAGATGTGTAAGTAACAGATGGGTAATTTCCTCTTTCCTCCCCTTAGAAATGACAAGTCTGAATTTCAAAGTGGTACAGTGAGAAAGCTTTGTAATTATGTGGCCGTAAGGTTTCTGTCCAAGATAAGCACAAATGTGTTCTCTCTATACTGGATCTGCAAAATGCCAAAAAAAAAAAAAAAAAGGTCTTCATGGAAATTGCAAATACAACATGGAAATGTAGCCTCAATGGTGGCATTTTGGCAAAGTCACAAGCCATAACTGAAAGACAGGAAACATTCAGGGCAGCAGTTGTGTAAGTGGCCCTGAAAGGATAACATGAAAATGCTTCTTCAATTTTACTGTGTTTAGGGCAATGGGACTTATGAACATTTCTTGTAAAGGCCATTGTACCAAAGAAAGAAATCAAGGCTTGTTATCAGATTGCTCTTAATGCATTTGGTACTTTGATTTTCCCTGACTAATTGCTAGTTATAATGATCTACGTATTCTGAATATAATACACATATGTATATGTTATTTGGGTTCCTAATGAAAATCCACCACATTTCCAGGGAGACCTAGTGACATTAGAATTAGGATTTTGAAAAGCAAGGTTTAAATATAATTAAAACTTTGAACAAAGTAGCATCCCAACAATACACTGAATAAACTGATATTCATATCAGTTAGCCATACCCTTAGCCATTTCTCCATTACAAAGTCTCACAAAAATGAAATAATTTTCAAACCTAAAGCAATTTCAATTTGTATCCCCATCCACTTAATGTTTACTTAATTTTCATTTACAAGAAATCAAACAGTTCTTTCTTTCTACACTATTCTACTGATCTGTAAGAAGCAGAGCCAGAAACGAGAGTGAGAGAAATGAGAATAATAGAATGCCTAGCAGGCTGCTGTGCCCTGCCTCAGCCACACTGGGAGAGGGTTACAGCTAGATGAAAATATTCTTAAAGAAAATGTGTCAGCCTCCTGAACCATTTAATAATGTATATCTTCTTTATTACAGCATTTTTATTCCTAGAGAGTAATGTTAAAGGTATTTCTAAACTCTCATTTTAGGGTGTTCAGCTTTACATTCTATTTGTAGTGTTAGCAGGACTTAGCCCATAGCTAGGAGAGTGTTTTCACTGCAGTGATAGAGTGAGGTGAATGCAAAAGTTTCTGAGCCAAGACTTCTACATTCTAGCAATTATGAGGGTAATGAAGCTAGTCAGAATTATTTTTATCTTATTAATAGCTGTGTTTAAGCCTCATAGAACTGCCTGTCTAGGGAAAGTATTTATTTTTAAACTAAGTGGTAGAAATTAGTGCGCTATACTAAATGTTTATCCAAAAGTCAATGGAGTCTTTGAAAAGCCAGAAGGAAAAATTGTCTGTTTGACTGCCTATCATTTCTGTGAGATTTTCCACAGTGCATTGGACAGGCCAATAGCATATACCCTAATTTTAAACAAAGGAAGGTGTTCCTTAACTCGTTTAATCTTACCACTGTGAAACAGTTCATGATCAGGTGGCAGCTGTGTGTTCAAAAACCTTAGCATATGCACTTATGAATAATGCATTCTTATGCATTCTGATCAAAGCAAGAACTCCCATCCAGTATATTTGTATAAGGTCTCTTTGATTAGGTGATTTATATTTAGGAAATTGGGAGATTAGAGTTAGGATTTTATTATCCAGATTATTTTCAAGGTTTTTCATTAGCTTTTAAATTATTCTTCAATTGTCATGTGTTTATGCAGCAAGGCTTGATGTTGACTTATCATTTGAAACTTCTGTACCAAGGATAAAGAAATACAGACTTCCAGGTGTTTTGAGTATAATATCCACAAAGACGGAAGTCAGAGCTATAAAATGAGTGTGTGAATGTGTGTGTGTTTTCTGGTTATCTCTTCTTGCTATAATCTTCAAAGATAAAGAGAATGTTTTAGTATTTTGATGGCCTTAGAATCTGGGGCTGAAATTCTATCCACATTTTCTTCACTGCCTAAGTGGTGATTCCTTCTCTTCATTTTACCATGAGTAATCCCCCAGAGTAAAGGGTATTGGCAGCTGCCATAATCACCACTGACTTAAGGCTTGAGGAAAACAATTGCCACAACAATTTCCACATCTCTGCTCTCAGCAGCCCCAGGCTGCTGAAATGAACCCCTGAGGCTCTGGGTAGCCAGCGACAGTTCAGAATGGCTTCAGCCAGAGCAGCCTTTTGTAGCTCCCAGGCAAGGAGAAAAGGTACAAGAAGGATGCAAAGCCACCTTTCAGCCCATCTGCCATCCTGCCCAAGTCCCATCCCCTGACAGAAGACACAGTCTGCCTCCAAACACCTCTCTTGCTCACACTTTATGCAATTGCTTTCCAGTCAGCATTTACTAGAGACATAACTCCAAACTCTTTTTTTTTCACTTTAAAATAAGTCTGGATCTATTCCTCTATCACCTTCGCAAAAAATCTGGTTTTAAATAGTGTTTTCTCTAAAGAGACTTAAATGGACTATACTTTCCCAGCACAGTGGATTTTTCCAGTGGATTATTATTAGTACATGTTGGGACTTGTTTGATTGCACTTTCTTCGCAGAGCACTGCCCAGTAACTTTGTTTTAATGTTCTACCTTTAAAGGTATAGCAGAGATGTTAAAGAACTTCAGGCTACAGAGTGATAAGGCAGCAAGCAATAGATAATATTGAATTTTTAAAATTTCAGCCATAGCTTGGATTTTTATTTTTATAAGCTGTAAAAAATAAAATACGAGCAGAAAGGTAAATGAGGAGAGCCTCAGGCCCACCTTTCTCCTACAGGAATATTACTGACATTCTCTATGCAAGGCTGACCAGTTTTTCTGGCAAGAGAAGTACCTTTCTCTAAGGTGAAATTTCATTCTGTTCATTTGCTATATTTGGGTCAGGAACAGAGACCTACAATTCAGAATATCCCTAAATCCCCACCCGCAGCTCCAGTATATCAAGAAAACAAAACATGTAACATGTTTTGTTTCTGACATTATTACTGCCAACACTAGAGCATTCAATTCACATCTGGATTTATTTTAGACTTTCTCATAACAACAGCTGCATTTCTTGTCTTCACTTGGATACATTTTTTAAAATGAAAATTGCCATGGCAACAGCTACAACCATTTATTATAAAGCAATAGAAGTGGAACTAATATTTGTGAGAGAAGCTTTGTTATCAGGATAGTATTTCATTCAGACAATGCCCAAGTCATTTTTCCCTAGCTGTTCCATTTTTTTCGAAAATATAGAAAATATTTTCAATAATGAAATGTAGGTGGGATTGAACGGCTCAGGAGATTAAAAAGATTTTCTTCTTTAGATTACTGGCTCATCTCAAATCCAGATTAGCAAGAGGCAAAAATTATCATCTGTTTGGTGGGCACAAAAAAAATCGATAGGGGTATCGAGCTTTTAAAATCCCATTCCCAGACCAGCTATGTTCCCAACTGAAGCACAGGAACAGCAGACTGAGTACACAGGGTGTGTCCACCAGGGGAAAAAGTGATGTGACCCATCCTTGAGAAGTGCTAATGTCTAATGCAAAGGAAAATTTCATAGGCAACTTGCAATGCTGACACAAAATAGTTCAAAGAGAACTATCCTTTCCTCCATGTCACTGCAATGTACTGTGTTACCTGAGATAAATGTTCCCCTCATAAAATGTGGCTGAAGAGGGATGTTTGGCCTCAAGGTCACATTGCTCCAAGTCAGGATTGAGGGATGGTCATCTAATGTATGGTCTGGGTACATTAGAAATCACGTGGCCCATTTTGTTTGCATCTGTTTACAGTATTTCTCAGAGCATTAAGATTTTTTTAAAAAATCTCCACAAGGGTTTGAGTACAAGATAGACAAATTGTACTCCAGATATTGAAAAGCTGCATGGAATGTAGATTTTTCCTATTTAAGTCCCTGCTAACTATGATAAAATCTGTTTTGCATGCACAGACTATACAGGGATGACATACCATGTTGTGGACACATACTGAGGATCACATTTCTTCCTGTTTATTACACATTAGAGAGTCTTGGGCAGGAGTGAGGGAGAACACTGAAACAGAAAAAACTTTAAACAGACTTTCTTACTCCTTTCACTCTAATTTCTATGGGATTCACTGTATCTTATCTTCATCAATTACGTTCAGCATCAGGTCCCCCATTGTAATGTTCTGTACACAAGTCTCAGGATCTTCCTAAGCAGAGGCCACAGAAGAAAAAGGTTTTTTGAATACTAAATAAGAACCTGCTATAAATGTTCTTCCATTGATCAGCTAAGCAATCTGATATTGATCCTCCACCCCTTTGTTCAGATTCATTCAAGGAAATTTCAAGGAAGATTACAGTGTACTGTAGTAGCTAAATCTCAGGGACAAGTTGATTTAAACCCTGAAGGAGGGTGAGGTGAGCAGGGCTATGAATTTGTGAGGGATGAGAACCAGCTATTATTACAAATGGAAGGCTGCTATTCATCCCTGGTATTTCACTCCACACACAGGTGTAGTGAGTTCTCCTGCAGTGTTGTGATGATGAGTCAAACCCTAAATGAAGGGAGTACTGTCTGGCATAAAATATACATCATTTTCTGTTATTTCAATCTTAAGATGTTCCTGAGAAAAATCATGGGTTATATGACTCTGAGAAAATTACTACTCAATAAAGGTTTAGTGCACACTGTTTTAGCTTAATCTCTGCTAGTTACCCACAAGGGCAAAGGATTTTTTTCATGGTTAACCAAGCTCCTTAAAACCTCCCTTAAAGTGTTGGGGTCACATTCTGCTTTTTTGTAACACCAGTGTAAATCTAGAACAACTGCATTGAATCAGTGGAGTTGCTTCAGATTCTCATCATTGTGACAGTAATTTGAGGCAGTTTCTCATCTAGAGAGCTCCAGCAGAATGACAGTAAATCATAGTCATTTCATGGGGATCTGCTGCAGCATCCTAACACTCCATGCAGGCAACCACCAGGCTACATCATTTTGTCAACAGGGAGGTAGAGTCCAATTGACGTAGATAAATGTCATATTTGTTTGCAAGAGTACTGGTTCTGTGAAAGACAAGGATAGTTGAAAGGCTTCATTATCTCATCCTGGAGTTATCTCAGAAATTTTAGTACAAAAGGGGAGGGTTAATTAAGACCACCCATCCTTCCAGTAATCACCTTCCCTACCTCTTATGGATGCATCAGTCAATGTCTTGTTAGTGTGCTCTGATGTTCTTTTCTTTACACTCTGTGTGTATAGAGTAAACTAAGACCCATAGTATCATGTTTTGCCACTTTTGCACAAATAAACCTGAGGTGTGGATCAAATTAGGCCTCTAAGAGCACATTAAACTTGCCTATGCTGACAGAACACTTGAAATTACACATTGGTTTGATTTTTGTCTTTCAAGAGTGATATATAAATTTCATTGAAAATCCTTACTCCAGGGTCTCATCACCCTGCACTAATGGTAACAACTGTCACATAAAGAGAAGGTTGTGTAAAGGTTTCTGATAAATATTTATTAGCTCTGCTCTAAGTAACTTTGCAGGCTAGTGGCTCACAAGTCAAGAAACTGAAAGACAAAGCGAAGGTGAAGAATGCTATAATGAAGGAGAATGGTGTAAAGCTGATAGGAGATAAAGATCTGGCAGTATATGAAGAAAGTAAGTGATGCACACTATTATTAGAGAAATACAAATTGTTAGATCACATTACAAGTTCAGATGGTTGAGTCTAGAAGTGCGAGACCTGGGAATGGATGATCACTCTCACCTCGGGTATTGAGGGTAGGGAGGCAAAAAGTCATGTTTCCTATGCAGAAAAAGCGTCAGTAATCACAGAGAGATCTGCAAGGCAGATGAAAAACACACCTCTTTATATTAACACAAAAATAATTTACTTTTGTATTTATCTGTTCCTTGGTGATTGATTCTTTGTTTCTACTTTCTTAGCACTATGTGCAACTTCACAGTTGATGAAGCCACTAAGAGCTCCCTAACCAGGAGGACAGACTTCAAGCTGTTCTAGATACACAGGCCTTTTCTCTCTATGCAAGGTTTGAAAAGAATGGAAATTAAACAGTGAGCTGGATTACAGCTGTGACATCCAAATGGGAAAGAATCATTTTTTCAGGCACAGAACTGTGTCATTTATGTGCCTTCTGATATCATCAGCTCATAAGCAATGACAGTCAGGCACATAACACAGAATGCAGCACGTGCTGTCATAGGGACCCACTATCAGCCATCTGCTTTCTGCTGATGTGCTTCATTCCTCTCAAAGATATGGGACAGGAAAAGAGTTGTCCCTGGAAAGTGACTATGATATTTTCAAATAGATTTATGAAAATTAGACATTTAGAAGCAAGAGCAGTCATTTGAGAATGACTACACCAAGGCACAGATATATACAAACATGTTTGACTATAAAGCCTTCTTTTACATAATTTCAAGCCCAGGTTTTCTTTCTGTCAAAGATAAAAACAGGAGGGGGTTTGCCTAGAACAAGGTAATGAGAGTTAAGATACTTGTAGAGATGACAGCACAAAGCATTTCTCAGATGCATAGGGGTAGAGAAGCTCCCCCTCCAGATCAGAGATGACTTTAGATTTGAAATTGTTCAGCCTGCAGCCCCATTAGCTCATTACTCATTGTCAAAACTATTGTCTCTCACCTCCCTTCTGTGTGTCTTCAGTGACTACAGGTCTGTAGTGACTGAGTTCTGATCAGGATCAGGAGCGGTTGTGTCCAGCACCTCTGCCAGGAGTGACTTGCAGAGGTTTTTCCGGGGCACCAGAGTATTTGGGTTCAACACCCCCCCCGAAGTGGGTGAGTTATCAGGTACTTTTAAGGCAAAGGTGGTGGAATTTTCAGGGCAAGAATGGGATCACCACAATAGATGGTTTCCAAGGTTCCCTAAGGAGGTAGAGCAGGCTTCCTAAAGGTATCAGGTAGGGAGGCAGAGAAGGAGGAGGGAGAATGACAGATTTTCTGCAGTCCCTGATGTTTGGGGGCAGATGAGAACTAAGATCTGCATTAGGGAAAGTCTACCTGGAACAATACAAACTACTTGTCCTTTTCTCTGACAAACCGCTGCCATGTATCAGCTCAGGCCTGAACACAGAAGAAAACAGGAAATAGTTACCAGTGTAAAAAATATTTATCATCAGCTGCCAAAAATGACTCCTGATGAGCTAAACTGATTTCTGATTGCCCAAGTTAAAGGGACAAAGTCACACAAATTCTGCAACTGCTGTGTAATGCTGCTGACAACTGTAGTAAGCTACCCAGTTACATCAGCTCAGAGAATGCTTTGTGTCACCTAAAAAGGAGCCTGAGTCTACCGAGGTCAGTGGAATAAGCCTATGATTTTTTATGTTAAGTGAAAATCTAGCAGAGAATCTAATTTCCTGTTTTCATGCAGATAAATGGGAAAATCAGTTTTTCATAGGGTCTGTGACAGCTTTACCTTTCCAGCATGGATTCTTTGACACCTGTCATCAGCTAGTCCCTTTGAACTGATCACAAATCCCTTCGGAGAAAGGTTTCCATACACACTAAAATCTCATACACAACAACAGTAAGTGCCAGTGTGGTTTAAAGTCATCAAAATAAAATGTCCCATAATAGTTTATACAGTCTGGAAAAGCCTTCAAAGGAACAAAAGAAAGGTCAGAAAAGAGAAGAAGCAAATAAGCCGTGATACAGAGAAAAAGAAACACAGTGTAATCTCAGATAGAAAATAGTTCCTAAAATAACTGCTAGACCTTTTTCTAGAATTAAAAGCAATAGTACTAGTAGCAGAGTGCTGAAAACACGTTGTCAGTAGACTAAAACCCATGATATACTGTGTTGCCAAGGAGAATAAAGTTTTGGATATCCAAAAAATTGAAGGTTCAAATGCTGGCCACTCAAGCAGCAATTCAACTACCAGTACCTTTTTTTTTTTCTTTTGCAGGTCTTATACACATACCAATAGAAAGCTTAATATGTGTATTTCTGTGAAATCCATGTTTCAGGAGCCTTAAATATCTAAAAATATGCAAATATTGTTGGGCATATATTCCAGAAAGACAGATTTCCTTATACAGAAGGATGTTCAAAAGATTCATCTGTATTCTTTTAGTGCACATTCTGTGCATTTGTGTTACTTGTTGATCACTGTTTTAAACACATCTGAAAAATACAGTGTTTGTTTGTAGTTGGAAATTTTCATCTAGAAGATCTCCATATATTTGCCTCAAACTACTGCTTTTGCTACTCCTAAACTCTTCCCACACTGGTGTGTCTCTGCTTTGCCTTAATTGTCTGCAAACCTTCTCTGCTTCATAGATGCTTTTGTTGGCTTGGCACGTTCACATCCCAAATTTCCTCACTTGTTTTTATTTTTATAGCTCACCTACTTGCTCTTGCTGTGTGAGGAGCTCTTTTGTGAGGAAGCCTGGAAAGCTTTACCAACCTAAAACTTGCCAAGAGAAGATGTAGGTGTCTGGTGCCATCCATGGGCTTTCACTTCTAGCTTGTAGTTCAAACACTTCTCCTGTGGGTAAACTACAGTTCTGTCTTTTCAGCTTTCTTCTAACACTTTTAGGAAAACTACATAGTTAAAAAGTGGTGTGGGAACAGAAATTGCTCAGTTCAATCCACTTCTCTGAAAGATCCAAGGTTTCTAACACAGTATAGTGACCTACCTTTTTCTGTATAATTATAATGTCAGGAAAAATAACCTTTTTTCCTTCTTCAAAATAACCTTGAACTCTAGAAGCCCTTTTTTTCTGGCCTGTTTTATTTTTCTTAATTAGCAGCTGATGAAATTGCCATTTAATTCTATAATTATTTATCACCTGAGGGAGATTCCACTTCACTCAATTAAGGTATTTTAAGGAACATCTGACCTTCCTGTATTTTCATGTATTTTTTCTTTTCTTCACATCATTCCTGATTTTATTCTGTGCAGTATTACATGATAAAGTGGTAAATAGGAAGAAGGTCACTGGGCTAAAGGAAGCCCTTTGATTTAGCAAGTGGAAAGAAATCTTCCTGTCCAAAGATAATAAGCTGTTTATTTTCATGTTGTTTAAATAGACAGAAGGAAGAAGAAAGGAATAAAACAGTCTGTTTACCGGTTATTTCTAATAATTGATTCTACATCATTCTATTGGAAAATTTCTGCTGTTTACAAACATTTTCCTTCTGATGCTTGAGTGTATTTTTTCAGCATATTGCCTTTTTCTAAAATTCATCTGATGCAGGTGTTGCATCCCTTTGGCTTCTACCAAAAAAAGGAATCTTTTCCACTAGTTAAAGAATAATCCTTAAGAATAGTTGAAGATGTAAAAAGATGTAACTGGAAAGGTGACTGTTTGCTTTCTGTTGCAATAGCACTTCTCTCACGCAGACCTTTAGCATTAGATCCCTACAGAAGTCCATAGAATAAAAAGAGTGTTGGTTGTGCTGAGTTTTCATCCTAACGTGATCTTAACAGATGAGGTGAGGGAAGAAGTGGAATGATTTGCATGGTACAACTGTCACAAACTGCCAATACTTCTATCTGCTTCAAGAAAAAGTTACCACCCTAACTTGTAATTTATTGTATGAATAAATATTGCCTAGATTTCCTTTTGAAAACTGTGATAGCACTTGACCCTGTTCAATGCTGGTTGGTCTAGGAAGCAGGAAGAACTGGAAATAAAAAGGGATCTGTTAAATAACATTCTAATGCAGAAAGTACTGGCTAATCCTTATAAGAACCAGCAAGGAAGCTAAGTATTATTTCTAACTCCAACCTGAAGGAGAGGCAGAGGTTACCAAACTTACACACAGACAGACAATAGGGACTGGGTCAGATATTTGTGAGATACATATATTGGGCATTCAGTGAGGATCCAACAAAAATGTTTTATTCCTATCCCTCCAATCTACCTCATTGTGCGTGGCAGATAAACCATTTCTTTGTCATTAATTCTGTTCATTTACCAGTCTCTGAAAAGAGTTTTCTACTGAATTTATTTTGAGGATTCCCTTAATCCACCTCTGATACAAATTTACAGAAATAAACGCTTTTTTTCTTAAACTAGTTCAGTAACTAGAAAGCCTATAAAAACTAAACACAGTTTGAAATTTGGTATCAAACTCTCCTACACTGTTTATTAATGAACTGCAATCAACCCCTTTTGCAGCAGGCACAGAGAGCAGAGATGGCAAGTCATGCCAGCACACCTCTTGAAGTGCTCTCTGAGGAAAAGAAAGAGTAGAGGAACTATAATTTTGATTATGGTTCTCTCCAGTGTTAAACTTCTCAATTTTGGTCTTAGTTCAAATAATTGGTTTGGCAGGAAGTACTGGAATAAACAGGATAAAATCCTGTTCTGTTACATTACTGCTTATATACAAAAACTGCTAGGTAAATTAGTGTGTATTTTGGATGGTTGAAAGGGTTAAAAGGTAGTGTTAAAGAAAAAACATATTCAGAAAAAATAAATAATAGGTTTAACACAGAATAATGCAAATATTGTTGGGCATATATTCCAGAAAGACAGATTTCCTTATACAGACGGAGGTTCAAAAGATTCATCTGTATTCTTTCACTCCATGTCAAGATTTTTTTTGTTTTATGTTTTATTGCTGAGCATCCCTACCATGGGCAGAGCCCAGCAATGTCACAGAACCATTCTTCTCGATTTTAGGCTGACCTCTCTGAATTCACTACTCAGTGCTGTCAGCGGTACCAATGGCACAAAAGATCATTTCCTGATTTATAATTCTCTAAGCCAAACAGAACAGCAACTGAAGTCTCTGTATACTTGTTTGGGGCAAACATCAGAGAATAAAGTGGCTGCTTTGCTGTTCTGGTTACACTACAAAATAGTTACACTACAACAGTTCTGGTTACACTACCAAATAGTTTCAATTTTATATAACTAGCTAAAGCAAAGCCCTCCATAATAATACAAAATATACTTACTAAATTAGACTATAACCATACTGATAGGATTCTGCCAGTTCAGGGAATGCATCTGTGGCTTAATACAGTTCTTTATTTCATGCACAGTCTAAACCAAGACATTTTGACTAGGCCAGAGATGAAAAACATTTCAGGAATAATCTGAAGGCAAGAGAAACAAAGAACTATAATTGACCCCTGCTCTAAGAGAGTCACAGTTGAAAAAGAACTGAAAATTTAGATAGTAATATGTTGCTGATCAGCATTTCATCTGCTAACAATATTTTGTGTCCTTATATCAATAGCACTTTCCACTACAAATAATCTGTTCTAGTTCTGTAGGGGGTGCTAACACATAATTGGAGATGGCAGATTTTAGGGCTTAGTTACTTCTGTTGTAGTAGATGAGTATTCACCTCTCATAATTATTGGTGCTCCACCATATGCCTTGAGAAACCTTGTGCCATTTTTTGCAGACTGAAAGCATGAGAACTGTTTTCACAGGTCTTCATGTTATTTGAATGCAACTATTTACAAAATCCTTCATACAGAACTTCAACTCTAAGCCTTATTTCAAAGTGAAAGACTGCAAAAATCACATTTTTAATATGCAAAAGCCTAAAATACTCACAACTTTTTAAAATTTCTATATTTTTAATGCTTAAAATACTGATCATTTTCCAGCAACCCAAGCTGCATTCTGGAATCCAATGCCAAGCTCAGTACATTTTCTTTGACAACTAACATAAAAGACCTACAGTACTCAAAGCAACAGAACACTAAGATCTAAAGTGTTGCTTAATTAGTTTGGGAGACTTAAAGCAATTTTTCCTCTGTTAAACATAACATTTCGACAAGAAAAAAAGACATTCATACATGGGGTTCTTGGTGTTCTGGCTAATAATTGACTGGTGGCAACTAACAACCCTAAGACTCTCAAAAATCATTTAATGCCCAGCCCCTTTGCTTTAGTGGCATCATTTCCTTCTCAAAAATACTGATCATGGCTGCACTCGGGGGTGGGATACAAGAGATGACCTCTGACAACTGCCACAGTTTCTTTCTGTGGGACAACATTCATTCTGTCCACAAGGTTTCCTATTGCTGAGCTCTTGGTATGGCTTCAGCTCTAGATATGAAGGGTCACAACAAAAAGAGAACTACTTGGTGTTTTATGACAAAGTTGCTGCTGCAGGTTTGGTCCCTGCTGTGATTTGTGTCCCCCATTTGATCCTCAGCCACAGAGCTGCACCTTTTATCGAGTATTTGTGAATATGTAACTGCTTTGAAGACACATGGACAATAAATAATTCAAAGTTATCTATCTTCCCTGCAGTTTTCTTATACACCTACCACCTTTAAATGTTTAGTTGGCCTTGTTTATGGCACTTTTAGTATACAAATGTTACTGACTGGCAGTAGACTATTGATTTACAGTGTGATACCTTGAAAATAAATTGGTTATCCCCAGTCTTCATCTGCTTTGTTCTCATCTGCTCCTAGCCCAGAGAAGCCTTTGTTTGCATTTTGAGTCCCTAAAAATATTAATTTTCAATTATTGTTTCTGAAATTGTAACAATGTAACTGAGCTTGTTATTTCTTTTTCTTTCCCTCTCCCCCACCCCTTTGTTTTCTTTTCAGCTCTATATCCATTTACAGTCCTAAGGAGAATCCTAATGCTTTTGATGCTGCTGCTTTCTTCCAGTCAGTGGGAAATTTCCTGGGGATCTTTGCTGGATCATTTGCCATGGGATCCTCTTATGCTGTTGTCACAGCTTTAATATCCTTTCTGGTTTGTTTTCAGAGAGAAAATTTATATATGTTGGAAAAAAGACGTGATATCTGATACTGACCATTTTTAGTTTAAGCCTGAACCTTTTCACTATAGATTCAAGTCTTTGCAAACCAACAGAGAAATCATAAACTGACAGAAAATCTTATTTGTCAGAACCCACAAAGAACCTTATATTCAAATTTCTTTTGAACGTTAGGCAAGACTCTGGTCTTTATCTTACTATTTAGAAATATTTGCATTTTAAGGAAAGTGTTATGAAGTATTTTGAGGTCAAAACATTAATTTATTAAATATAGGAACTTGTTTATGAACTACAGGCTAGCAGCAATTATACAAAAATACAAGAGAAACACTACACTGAGTGAGTGTGACTGACAACTTCATCAGTTTACCTAAATTAGAAATGAAAGGTCTATCTGTTCCCCTGCATTTTTTCTTAGGTTTTACAGTTCTTCATGTAAAATGCTACTGTAGAAAGACCAGTGAATTTCGTCTTTCTTGCACAGATGCAAGTGTAAACAAATGCCAGTTAGCTTATAAAACTGGACAAAATTACTTCCTTTTGCTGGGAAAAAGAATAGCAAATGCAACCAATTAGGCATTAATTCAAACCCCACAAAAGCACTTAAAATAGCTGACTTCAAAACCTGTTCTGGATTTTCCTCTTTGAGATAACTTAGAAGCTGTGCAGCTGTTCCTGAATTCAACTTGTATAGATGAGTATGGTGGGGGAGCTTTCTTTCTTTCATCCTTTATCAGGTTGGGAGCAAACCTTTTACCTTACAAAACTGTCAGGTTTTTATTTTTCCTTAGTAATCTTTTAGCACTTGACAAAATTTACAAAGCTGTGTGAGTTTCCTATGTTGGAGACAGGTCTATTTTTCCTCCTATCCTGGAGTGCCTTCTTATCAGCAGAAGCCGCTGGGCTTACAGGTAAGTGTTGAATTTTATTGAATAAAAGCAGTTTTATAATATGCCTCTAGTGTGGGTAAAATGAATGTTTATTTTAGTCATGACATCACATAAAAATTGTCTAAAAGCCCACTGCTATATTGAAGATGGTTTCATCTTTAAGAATATTAAGAGACATTGAATAGTTCTTCCAAAGACATACTAGATCAGACCCAAGTTCTGAGTCTTTCTTCCCTAGATTACCCCATCCCCATTAGGCCCACTAATAATCTGACTATTTTCTGCCCAGGTATAGGACCAAAGATGACAGTAAGTACAAGGAAGCAAATATGCAGTGGAACTGTGTGTTCCTCTGCACACACTGCATGTCCTGGTCCCTTCTTGTTCTTCTCAATTATCAATGACTAAACAGAGGACAGAGCCATCCTCAATATTGCCAGTGGCATCTACCTCTCTACTTAGAAAAAAAAAGGAGTCATCTTGTTCAGTGCCCCTCCATGAACACCTTTAGCAACAAAAGAGGCACAGCCATGTCCCAGTGACAGGTAGAGAGATGTGGGATCTGATTGTTTTTTCATCAATGCCAGGAAAGAAATTATACAATCACAGTCAATTACATACCCAGGGTCTCCATTAAAGAGTATACAGAAGTTTAGGCAGAAATTGTAAATGGATATAGTTTACCTACACAGCAACCTACTGTACAGTGTAATTCAAGAGAACAAAGTTTGTATGACCCTGATTGTTTTACGAGGCCGTCACCCCTGAAATCTAGTGCTCTAATTAATGTCAGGGAAAGTCAGGGGAAGAAAACTGCTTAATGGAGTGATGATGCGGCCCACGCTGGTTTGTTTGCAGAATTGTTCAAAGCCTTTTGAAGTCAGCAGTTATATCTTTATATTTTCACTGAGTTCACTGGAACTAGCAAGTTACTTTTTTAATATCAGCCACACAATTGAACTATGTCTGAATAGGTATCAACATATGCATCTTCTGGCATCCTTGTCTTATTTTAACAATTTTGCATCCTGCTTACTGCCAAAATCTTCAGGCCAATGAACAAAAAGAGGGGCATCTGAACTTCATTTTCCTTGGATATTGTGTTTTCTCTGTTCCTTCCTTCTTAATGAACTTCAAAGGATTAACACTAGACATTTCCCTGTAGCTATTAAGTAATGTAATTGTAAAATAATTTCATTCTTATAATGCTTTCCATAACAGTTCTTCAATCACTCTCAGCCTTTTGAAGTCTAATATTGAAGTATTTCATAATTTAGAAATAATGGGCTATGTTGGTTTTGTGGGGGTATAGTAGGTAGTAGAGCACACTTGTTTAGCTAGAAGATTTTAAAAACAAAATGTAAATGGAGAGTAGAACAGATCAATGTTTTAGAAAATATTTTATTCCTTTGCCTCAAGTTATTCCATGATATATAACACACAGTATATGGGCCTGACCCTGGCTGAAAAATGGATGTGATCGAACCAGCAAATCAAAATAAAAATCTCGGATGACTACACAATTATTGTTATACTGATAACTGTAAATTATAAATTAATGTTATGGTTATTAATCTTATAGCTATATCATCGAGCTGTGACATATGCATGATAAATTGATTCTTGTGCAGTGGAATCTAATTTGTGTATTTTCTCATTTGCCCTGAAGTATATCATTCCTGACTGCTAAGAAAAACTGTAATAACAGAGTACTAGAGTAAGGTCAGTGTTAATAGAGTTGTTTTCATGTTCAACCTTCATTACAGAGTATTTACTAGTAGGCTATAAAAAAAATCATAAATAATTTAAATTAAACACTTGTCAAGATAAATGAGGAAAGTACATCTTGCATGTATTAATTGCTTGTTCTCTTGTTTTGTAATTAACAAAATTTGCTAAATTTTAAATGATCACTCAGTCATTAGTGCATGAAAGATTCCATGCTGTCCACGACCACTTAATGTTCACTTCAGGTAGACCCTCTCTATCTAAAGCTGTTTGAAGTGAGTAGATATTCATATAAAAAAAGATTAATATACCTGCAGAAATACACTCAAATATATATGTGAATTTACTTGCATGTATGTATTCAGTGAGCACATACTTCAAAGTCCTATAGAATTTATCAGTGTAAAGACATCAAAATTGCATCAAAATTGATTTTTACATGGTAAAGATCTGCACTATGAAGGCAAGAAAGAAATAGATCTTGAAGGAAAAAATTTTGAAGAGCATCTTCTTTGTTCATTTACTGATTTTCAGAGCCCTTTGTTTTCGGAACATTATAAAGGGAAAAGCTTGTGATAATAAATTACTGCTGTTTCCTCACCTTCAGCAATTCTCATCTGAACATTTTGTGATGTGTCTGACACCTGCCTTCTTATTCAGGGGCTCAGAGGAGAGCACAGTCTACCTAGCAGGAAAGCTTTTCCTCCAAAAATAAATAAGCAGTTTATTATGGATGATAGACCCAGGATGAGTCCAAAAATTTGGTCTCTCACTGGGGCAGTTTTGTCCTACCTTTGTGTTTAGGACACAGCAAGAACAAACGTCACCAGCTTCCATTTCCTTTAGTGCTGCTGACAAAGTGCATCTATTCTGCTGTTCACTGCTCCTGTCTATTTGCTGTAATTTGTCTTGGTCCACCATCTACCTCATTGCTTTTTTTAAATGTTGTGATCAGTTCTTCTTGTGACATTCTCTACCAGAACATTTCTGTCTGCAGTTCTGAGCACTGCAAGCCCAAGTCAGGTTGGGACCCCATGAGCTTTAGTTCACTAAGCTGACATTATTCTATAAAAGCAAGTTATTCTGGGCTTTAAATTCTAAACTTTGTGGTTTTCTTTCCTTTATTCATAAGTAATGTGCCATGTTGTGTCATACAGAGAAGTAGGCAGACTCCTCCCAGTAAGGAGGGAGAAGAGACACCTTGGCTTCTAGAGTAAAACTCAATTTCTCCTAAGCTGTAGTTCTGCCACTCCCGGGAGCACAGAATGAAATCTGAGTCCAGTTAGGAAAGCAGGTTCTTCTGAGATAAGGAGATGGCCCTTGCAGTGCTATGCAGAGACAGATAACAACTGAGCCAGTCTGCCACAAATCTGGAGTCAGTTCTTGGGTCTGGCTAACTTAGGGCCTGCTGTAGGTACAGCCCTTTAAGACAGGAAGGAATAAAAGAAAGGTAGATGATTTTAGAGAAAAGCAGTTATTCTAGCATGGCATTGGGCTGAGACCAGTGATCAGTTGCATAAAATTAGGATAGTGGAGTCTTATTGCTATTGCATAGGTTCAGGATAAACAGGGTAAGCGCTCTTAGCATGTCTAGAATAAAAGCTGTTATGTGTCACCATAGGGGTTCCAATCTAAATTGAATTCAACAATTCATTTGAGGTTACAAAAATACAACACTGAAGCTCAGGTCTCAAAGCAGCCAGGTGCAATACCAATGAACCATCCTCAGATAAGGGCCTAAAAAATCCCCTCAGCTCCATCTTTTGTTACTTTCTGTCACTTCAACATAAAATAAACCTCATACAACTCCAGCGATAAAAGCTTCATGAACAAAGTACGAGCTTTAGTTCTGCATTGGTGCAGGTCTGGTGAAAGAAGCCTTAAATCTTTTCTTTAGTATCAAGAAAATGATTAGTCACACTTCATACCCTCAGTGAAAACAGACTGAATAGGGATATTGTTGCCACTGGGTGTATGGCCTTATTACTGCAGCAATTTGAGGCAGACGACAGCATCTCATTTCCTGCCACTCACACATTCACTCTGCATCCCAGTAGGTGCTGGGGAGATTCTGACATAAATATGACTCCTAAGTAAATTTTATCTGATTTAAATAATTTCTCTTTTACCCAATGCTCATTGTTCTCCTTTCCACGCATTTCACCACCTTTGATGAAGACCAGTTCCTGCTGGTTTTGCTTTACTGAGGGATTTGCAGTATGTTGTGCATCTTTAGAGAGGAAGCTATACTTTTTATCCATTCCCTTGCTTCCCCAGAAGACAGAGGTTTGGGGTTTTATTTTTCCAACCCCTTTTTTACTACCAAAAGCCCTGACAGCTGAAGACATCATGTAAGTTTTATTCTCTCAAATTAGCAAAGTCTCAAGTTTTGATTGTGGCCACTCATCTCCAGGTTTACATTAAAAGCACATTGCACATGCTACCCTTCTCTAATGTTTCTTTTTACTTGTTTGTGAAATGATAAAAAAAAAAATTGCCTTTTAGTGACAACATAGAAGGTATTTTTAGATTAACTCTTGTAAATTAATGTTCACACTATCAGTTTAATGTTCACACCACCAACAAAATACTTTTTACTATACAAGTTATTCATCTATCCTGTATTATCTTTTGATATTACTAGCTTTTGTCCTAACAATCAACTACAAATATTTGTAAAAACTAATGTAAGAATAAGTTCTCTAACTGTATCAACAGCTGGCAAGCTGTCTGTTTCTCTGTTACATAAGGTGGGAAAAAAATCAAATAAAATGGTAAGATTTTTATTTCTAATCTTCAAAGAGGATGAGCAGCAGCTGAAAGTTTACTAGTGACTATAAGCATTTTCCTGTCAAGTGTCTCGTCTTTTATATTACGAGAAAAATTTCAACGATCTGCTAATAAACACAAGGAGCTGTATTGCACTTAACAACTGATATCCCATTTCAAATCAAAACACTGTTTAAGTTAGCATTTTGTTCTGCAGTTGTAGTACTAAGTGTCTCAGTAGTCACTAATTCTGCCACTTAAAAATGAAACAAGTGAGCTGAGTCTCCAACAGGCTGAAGTTACCCCCTGAGCACTAAGGGCTGGTAAAAAGACTGTCTTGTTTTATCTGCCTCCCCACATCTAATGGATACTTTCTTTTACAATTCCAGTATTGCCATATTTGCTCTTACCTGTTTCTCTGTGAAAGCAAGCCTGCAAAAACTTAACAACCTCATTTATGTGCCACACTCTGTTCACACAGTATTTTGCTACCCAGCTAACTCCAAGATCTAGCTTTAATAGTCTTACAAAGAAATCCAGATTGCTTTTTTCCTTCTAACTAAAGACTTCTGTGTTTGCCTCTTTAGGTACTTCTCTTTCATTTGTAGTTGCATTAAAGTGTAATTGGTCCTTACTCTTAAGTAATCATTTTTATGTAAATGCATTACAAACAATTTTCTCCAAGCCTTCTAATGAACCATTCATTGCAAGAGGCATGGCTGGTACATATTAAGCTTTCTATTGTAACAATTGAAATATTCCTCTGCATTCCCTCAGTCTTCCCTGGAAACAGGGTATCTGGTTTCTACACTTGCATAATTGCATGGTTCAGTTCATTTATTCTTATTGTAAAATCAGATTTAGGCCATTTTTTTCCTCATGTCACTCAGTTCTCTCACACACATAATTAAGAGTTTCTTAGCAGTCAAGAACAGTTTATAATCATATTTAATAGTCAATTTTAAAAATGCAAGACGACATCATGATGATTCATAGAGAAGAAAGTGAATCAGAAACTCTTATCTCCATTTCTGTTACTGAGCCTGAAGCTAGTGATACTGAGCAACATTACTGATGGCTACGTTTTTAGCTGAAATGTCATTGTTTGAGCATCCCATTGCTTATTATCAATGCCTTGAGAATTTTAAACTCACCAGATCAGTTCTGCACAACCAAATACAGTTACTGAGAAAAACGACTTAGATGCATTTATGAGAGCAATTAGACCTCACAGAAATATGAATTCCCTCAAATGTATTTAGGCAGTGACAACCTCACCACTCCTCACATTATTTACTGTGAAGAAAAGTCTTAGTGTGGCTAGAAAAAATTAAATATCAAAGCAGACTTAAGAAAATAAATATTTAAAAACAAAGACGCGCTACTTAAAGCTTGGTGGAATTTCTCTTGGCTACAGAGACAGTTCTGTAGAAGCAGTACAGGTAAATTTACAATACAAATATAACTCCAGAAGCAAAGAAGATGTCCACAGTGGTTTGTGGGGGAAAAAAAATAAATATTTGCTTTCTCATTTTCCTTCTGATGGCAGTTATCGCTTCTGCCAAATTCATCTCAGAATTATTTACTCCATTCTTCCATCAAAGGCATATTAATGCCTTGATCATTCTTCCCAGAAACAAGAGGGTCTTGCAAGCAAAGAAAATTGGATTTTGTTGGCCAAGATTTGCATGTTTAGCAATCCAAGGAGAGTCTAGAGAAAGATGTAGTAAGGTAATAATTAACGTAACCGATAAGTGACAATGCACAGATCCTACACACACCATCTCCCTCAAATGAGGTAGTTTCAGCACTGTCTAAATTATTACTTTGATTTGTTGCCTTATCTGTTCCATGGTTCAGGGCAGAAGGATATTTCACCTACCTCACCTACCCTCCTGCTGCTAAAATTCAAACATTTAGAGTTTTGGATAAGCCTGTTAAAGAACACGTCGAGGCACCGGTGCTTGAGACACCTGACACTTGTTCAGTACGGTGCCTCCATTTTTCCCCGCAAATCTGAAGCCCACCCTGCTTCTATTAACCCTTTTGAAGTAGCAGATTGTTTATATTGGGTTGCTGTGCTAAAGGTGCAGCACTGCAAATTCCATCCCATTACTGACCCCTTCTTGCTGACCTTCATTAAGTCAGGAGAGTCACAATCTCTAGTTTGTTGGAGGAAGCTTTATTCAGTTTCAAGTCCAGGACCAAAGGAAGACACTGAGATTATTTTCACCATTGCACTACAAGTAGTTTATATGTTTCACTTCATGCTAGTGTAACACAATGAATGCTCAGAAAGCTGCAGCACAGTCACATTGCAAGGATGGACAGTGCCTAAATCTGGGCAGGTATCTTCTCCATTGTTTTGTTGCCTCAGACTCATCAATATGATTTCAGTACATGTGAGCAGCCTATGAGCTAAAAATTACCTAACAACGTGCAGAGCAGCCCATGAGGAAGCAGAACTAAAAGGCTAATTAGGGCACGTTGTAGCTCCTACGCAGGAGGCAGTGAGCAGAAGGGCTGAAGGGCACAAGGACTAAAGCACTGTGGGGTGGATGGTGGCAAACTGGCTGCGTGAGCCCCGGAGATTCCGGGCATCCGTGACCCCACCGCAAGCGGCCTCCGTGCTAAGCCAGCTGTTGCTTACATGACGTGCAGCTCGAAACCAAGCACAACTTGCACACTCCACGTGCTTCAGGAAATGTGTGTGAAGGTTTTCAGGGGAATGATGATCAGAATGGACACCATAAAGCCCTGAACTGTTGTGTAAATAATTATCTATCTAGACTTGCCCCGAATTTAAGCTCAGCGATTTCTTCCTGCATGGGCACTTACATAGGGCTACTGGTGGGCACTTTATTTTGGTTTTCCATTTTCTCCCCGCGTGGGCTCCTTCATTATCTGTGTCCAGAGCTGACAGGAAATTATAGTTACACTCTTGTTAGCTACTTTAATTATAATACTGCATTACAGTGATGTTACTGATTCTAGTGAGTTAGAACCAGGGCCAGAGAAGAAGTGTTAAAAAATATCACTAAAAAAAAAATTATTAGTATTTTTCCTGAAAAACCTTCTGCCCTGCTCCTCAAGACCTTCCACAAGCTGGGAATATAACTGCTGCCATGTGTCATTGACCTGGTTGCTCTGGGCAGTGCAGTTTGCACCTGCCAGAGAATTACTTTTAAGCAATGTGTTGTTGTCCCCCTTGCACATGATTGTGAAAAGGCTGCAGTCAGGCACAGGCTGAAATTACTTTCCCCTGCTGCAGTCATTCAGTACCAAGCCATCTCAAACCATTTAAATGCAATAAAATTATTTTTTTGCTTTCCTATTCAGTCTCTGACAAATTTTTTCAAATAGTCTGAAGTCCTACATATTACAAGTATGTTATTCCTACATTTACAATTACTGTCAGATAGGTTATGGTCAAATCGTACCATGTATTAATTGAAACAAATTTTCTACAGCCTCAGGCCAAATACACAACAGTAGAAGTGCTATGAATGCATGACTGCCCAGGTAGAAGATTCAAGACCTACAGGATTTTTAGCAAAGAAAAAAAAAATCTAGTTTGTTTGAAAGATGCTCTTATAATTTCTTTTGTTAGAAGAAGCTGGTAACAGACTAATTTTCTTTTTTATGCAACCTTTTGCAAACCTAAGTAAGAAAATAGAAGCAGCTAACTCTTGTTTTTTCTTTGAATTTCAGGTATTGTTGCAGTCCTTTTCTGTGGAGTCACACAGGCCCATTACACCTACAACAACCTGTCACCAGACTCCAAAATGAGAACTAAACAGGTAGGCCATGGATACAACTGACTTTGTGTCTTCAGCTGGTTTGAGGAATAACAGTTACTGGAATATAACTGGATGGCATTTCATTGATGCAAGGGAAGAGGCTTATGTCTTCACTAGGGGAAAGACTGGAGAAACAGTAGCAATGCTCTGGATAAGGAAAAAATATAAGAATATAAGAATCTGTCCTTCCCAAGAGGCCTGAAATGTCAGCCCAGTATGCAGACAACAGTTTACACCACCCTCCATACAAAAATACTTCAAAGTTCAGGAAATCAAAGAGCTCTGGCAAGACAGAAGTGGTCTGAGAGTCTGGGTCCATGTAGATTTTTGCAAAAGGACTGTCTAAACTACAGTCTGGCCCAGAGCCTTCATTAAAAAGTGACATAATTAGAAGGATAGTGATTTTTTTTTCCATTGTATTATTTAGAGCTTAGAGGCAAGAGGAATTTGGTCATCTGGTTTTTGTTTGAACAAGTGAGTAGTGCAATTGTAATTATTTTTTAAAACTCGGAGATGTTCTCAGATCTTTGCCATTGCAATGTCCAAAATACTTTTCAGCACAAGGAGTAATTTTAGACTACCCTGCCACTACCTAGATCCTATAAAAAGTCATTTAAATGCCGTTTTCTTCCCCTTTAATGTTGACTCATATGTCCCATGAACACCAGGTTGTAGAAAATCTATCTCCTAGAACAAAATGGAAACGCACAGTCCAATACTATAATTTTCATGATGCAATCTGGTACCTTTTTCAGCAGCTCTTCTCTTTTAAGCTTTGGAAATTTTACGTAGAAAATTTCATCATTTCTTGCACATCTCAATTTAATCAAAAATCCAATTTTCTATCAAAGCCAGCTTGATAGAAAAAAATACTGGCCACAGTCCCAGCTCAACTGTCACAGTTTCACAGATTTTAAATCACAAAAAAGTTTCTGGTCAGTACTTCCATAATAAAGTGTTAGCTATTGAATAGGGTAAGACTTCTCAATTGCATTTCTTCATACCAGCAGAGACTGATGCTTTCAAAAAGTATTCCAGCAGAGAAGAAACCTTTCTCTGATGACTGTATTGTAAGGGAAAGACGTTTATATCTACTATAGAAGTGGTTTTGTTTTTCAGAAATACTGAACTAAATTTGCCATTGCTACCCTTGCATATAACTTCAAATTTGAATATAAGGTTTTTTCAGGGATTCATCTGCATGGTTTAGTGATGCGTAGCCTCAGACAGAGAAAAAGAAAAACAGTGATATTTTTAATTACATATGAAGCTTTTTCAACTACAGAATTAACTAACATTTTGTTTGAATGCATACTGGTTCGTATTTACTCTGTTATTCCCTTCTATTCAAAAAGTGCAAATAAAATACTGAAAATAAACTGGATTTACCCTTGAACACACAGAAAAGGGATTGTTTGTTTCTCTACGGAGTTATGAGTTTTAGGCATCCTTTTCTATTCTGTTTTTCTCTTTCCCCATAAGCTCTTAATCCTCAGCCTCCTTTTTGATATCGCTCAAAAATTGTTGTTAAATTCCTTTTAATTCTTCTAATTTATTTTCTAATCCAAATATTACCCTTTCATATGCAGCTATTTCAGTGAGACCTGCACTGCCTCTTTCTTTCTCTTCTCCCAAGAATTCTCTTCAAGCACATTTAATAAGCCATACACTTGGCACTCTCATAATCATATATGACTTCAATGCATTTCAAATTAATATTGTTGCTCAGATAGTTGGCTTTGCTCCCAATCTGAGTCGTTTTTATTACTCATTATTGGCCAGAATCAAGGGCTTTTCAGTTCATTTATAGAATTATACCAAAGCAGCCTCTCTCTTTTGTTACAATACGACAGAACTTTCAATAAGGAGTGCTGAACTGTAATGCACACTGCAAAACAATGAATTAAGGCTCAGACTAAAGCTAACAAAAACCATGGAAATTAGATTTAAAACTGTAAATCTGATTGTGAAATTGTGTTAGCTGTTTCTAAATAAATGCATTTTCTTTACTGCTTTGCATAATTTTCTTTACATTTTTTACTGAATTTTAACATTTCGTAGCTTGATGGTAAAATCCAGTATATAATGATAGAGAAGGTATTTTTGACTATGATGCTGAGTTCTGCATTTCTCATAATACCTCATCATTTTTTCTAAAAAAATAGGTAAGGGGGGGAAAAAGACAAGTATGTTTTTCTTCAATTATTGATATATAAAAATTGCAGAAAACTTATCTACAGTTCTTAAATGAGAATTGAAGAACCTCAATTAAAAACGCCTGTTAAAAGATGCCATGCAATTATTAGTCCCCATGTACCCTTTATTATCTTGTCAATCACTGTTTAACATTCCATGAAAGAGAAATACTGGATTTCAAGCATCTGATTCTGGAAGTATAAAGTAACATTAATCTTGTAAGAAAAAATTGATTATTTTAACACTGTCATAAAAAAAGTAAGATAACAAAGATTTAGTGAAAATGGAGGCCTTAGACAGTTTTCATTCAATTCACTTATCCCAATTCTCATTAAGTATTTATAAACATTCTCTCTGTGTGTTTTTACTGTCCTGTTTTAACATGAACGATGTTTTATTACAGTATTTTTAAGTCATCCTCATTGACCTGACTATGGCCACAGTGATTTTAACACTGCAATCGACCATGCCCTCTGTGGCAACAAGGTTAGGTCAAACAGAGGGCTCCTGAGTCTCAGACACTTAAAGTTTAATTTATCCAATATATCTTTCGTAAAGGAGAAGATGAAACTGCTGGGATCAGATCGAAAGCTATTTGATTCTGAGTAGCTTTCTCTAGAATTATTTACAGCTGCTATATCACCTCACGTTATGCTGCAGCCAAACAACAGTTGCTTCTAAATCCTGGGACATTATGGCTCAGATTTTACATTAGGCTTCAGATGTACAGTTGGGCTGGGTTGATTTGCTCTGCTACAAGTAAGTCAGTAGCTGGGTAGGGTGTTGTGAGATAAATGGAAATCCCTAGCTTGTTGAAAGTGGGCAGTATAAATCCCTACAGGTCACCTCTAGAAAGGGATGCATGGACAATACTGTGTTCTCCACAGGAACATGAGATATATCTCTCTATCTTTTTCTCTCTGCCCTCTCTCGCTTTCACTCAAATGCCAGGCTAGGAGCAGTACATTTTCCTGGTGGGAGAGTACTGACTAATGGCTATAAGTGTTACCCATCATACTTAGGAGTTGTATCATTTTCTGGTTATGTTCCTTTAACTCTGGGGAACAACCACAGTGATGAGAACTGTACAGGACAATACCTTTCTTTGGGTAAGTTTGCAAGAATATGGAGAATTCTGTTTACAGACAACATAGAGTGTCAGCAAGTTACAAATTCTGGAAAGAGAATTCTGAAATGCATCTCCTATGGGTGTAGAGCCAAGGAATTACAAGAACACACCAGAAAACATGTCCAGCCAACAATGGAGTGTGTCACACTCTGCCCTGCCTGACTCCATTCATTCCACCAGTCTAAACCTTGTTCACACAGTCAGCTACAAAATAGTTGTGTCTAACAAGCTAGAGAAGGTTTCTATCTGAAATTAAATGTAATAGCCCTTCTAATTACCATAGAGTTAAACAGTGACCTGTTTTGCTGACCCTGACAGCAACCCCATTATGGAACACCTGTCTTAGAGACAAAAGCTTCTGGCCTGATTGTTCAGCTGCACTGGGTGTGCAGTGTGCACAAGATGCCACATTAAGATTTCAGTGGCCCTTCACCTCTCCCACAGGTGGGAGAATGAGACAAAGTAAAAACAAGAGAGCTCGGTGCTGCTTAACTTCTGAGTAACTTTAACCCAAAGCATGTAGTCTCACTAAGATGCTGAAGCAAATTAGACTGAAGGACTGAAAGTTCAGACTGGTCTTGGGGCTTTGCTCACTGATGGACATAGTACTGATTGGTTCACATTTTACTCTCCACACAATAAATCATGTCTCCACAGAGACATGATTATCTCTCATTATTAAAAGTCATCACTTTGCAGAGGAGCAGCTAATATTTCTTGTAAATCCCTTGAAAATACCTGGAATTTTAAAAGCTTTCTTAGCTCAGTGGTGACATAGCTACATGTTTTCCAACAAGGACACAGGCTAGGGGTCAATCAGCTGATTGTTGGATCATAAATTAAGTTGCATTCCAAAGAAACTTTGCTGTAAAAGGATTGTGTTTGTAAGTATATTAATTTAATTCTAATTAATCATATTCATCAAAACAGGTTGACAAAACAGTCATAAAACAAGTATTTCTTAATTTCTCAAAAACTGTAAATCAAATCATTATGGTCTCTTGACCCTAGGATGTTATCATATAGTTTCAATATAGACTTTAGACTTAGAATAACAGAATCACTACAGTTGGAAAAGATCTCCAAGGTCATCAAATCCAACCATCAACTGAATACCACTATGCCCACTGAACTATATTGCAAAGTGTCATATCTACTTGTTTTTTGAATACTTCTGGAGAGGGTGATTCCACCACTTCTCTGGGGAGCTTGTTCCAATGCTTCAGCTGATGCTGTTCCATCCATGATTATAGACTCAATTCAGAAGCAAATTGAAACAGTAAAGTATGGCAACGGAGGTGTAAAATCGACTGAAAGGGGGAAAAGTAATCAATTAATCAAAGGAATGTTACCTGAACTCCAACAGATAATTTTTACTAAAAAGAGCTTTGCAGGTCTAAAGGCAAGGAGGTGGTAAGTTGGGTTTTGGCTCACTATATCCAAATGAAGCACCATCCATGTGGTCTGGTCATTCTGCTGCTTTTCTGCTGCCTTGTAAACAAGTTACAAGCAGACTGACAGCCACCATTGAAACAACAAAGATCTCCTTTCTGTAGACACAGGATACAGTGACTGACTTACAGGATTCTTCCATCAGCTGTCATTTCATAAGAAAATTAATAAGGCACTGCAAATTCTGCTCCAGTAACAGAGTGATTTCTCCTGAATCTGTTGTTAAAAACATATGCCAGGAGCTGCAGCTGCTGCTGTTGTCTTTCTGTGAGAAAAGAAAGCAGCAGAACAGAGCTGGCAATGTGTTACCTACGCCCAGAATGCATCGACCTGTTTTGCAAAGGGTCCCATCCAGGGTACCTTGCACCTGAGAGAAGGAGCCCTCTAAATTCATAGGGAGAAGCAGCAGCACAAAATGAAATAGGTTGACTGCCCTTATCTTAAACCCCCCACAGTCCACAGGACATGTGTGTGCCCTGTGGCTTTGGTTCTGCTATTTGTGTGAGCATCTAAGAGACCAAACAGTAGAGCTGGGCTTATTTCTACAGCACACAACCAATACTAACGTATGACTGGCTAATGCCTACTATTTTCTGTTATCAGACACTGGATTGTTTATAGATAATGTGTTTACACTTCTGGGAAGAAAAGTCCACACACAAATGTCAGCTTATAATGGCTCTTACAATTCAATCTCTTGACTTATGAAAACTTTGAGAGTATTTCAAGACCAAGAAAAACCCTACTTACAGCAAAATGCCCTTGATAATTAGCAAAGCAGCAACTACCACAAAACATAATTCTTGTCCTTTTGAAATGAGCAGCTGGACTGACAGCTGTTGTGATTTGTTCAGAAACTCTACTTAGGGAAAAATGACCTTTAAGTCATTGCAAGAGGTCAGGTGTTTCCAAATACACACTTAGCAGAAAGAAAGACTGAGAGAAAAGAAAGTTATCTTTCAAGCAAAGTTACCACCAGTACCAGATCCCAATCAGTCTTTGCATATGTGCTGTGTAGGAGGAATCCATTTTCCCAACACAGTTTCAGTGCCTACAGGAAAATTTCATAGTAGAATATGGGTTTTTTTAATCTTCCAAGGTATACAGAACCATTGGCTGAGAGATATGAGATAATGTATTTGATGGCTAATATTCTTAGGGTAAACTCTAAATTCTTCTTAACTAATGCATGGCACTCAGGTCTTCAAAAAGTATACAAGAGCTCTTTGCCTAAAGGATCCAATAAAGTCCAAATTCCTGGTTAGCATTAAACAGGTTGCATGCATGAAGTACTTTCTTCCATTGAAGTGGAGACTGAGCATAAAAGTTAGTTCTGATGGGCATTGTTTCCATCTGTTTCATGGTTCCCTTTCTGCAGCTAAACAAAAAAATCCTGAATTTCCAACGTCCTTGAACCCCTGCAAGGGCATTCAAAAGTTATAAAGACTGGGGCTTCAGACAGTGCTGCTCAGGAAAGAGCACAGGTGACCAGCTTACAGAGGTCAATAGAAAGGTCTGGAGAAAAAGCTCCTTCTGATAACAACAATATGAAAATAAGATAACATTTGGAAAGATTTATTTGTATTGGAATAGCATTAGTAGAGTTTTGTCCATGTTTTAACTAGTTTCGCTTAAAGTAAATACTTTGGAAATGAGTAACATTAGGGAAAAACCTTGCTCTTGTTTTCTTATATTGCACATGGAATTTTTTTTTTTTTTTGGATGAGGCCTGTAGCAAAACCTTCATTTTGCAGCTGTTCAAAACAATCAGGGAGAAAATAGAAATGCCCCTGTTGTTTTTCTTTCTCAGAGAAGAAAATGATACAAACATAAAAAGGTTGTAAGCACAGTTAAAAAAGAAGAATGGTTTATACTGCATTTAGCATATGGGCATTAGGAGTAGACATCTGAAACTGTAGGTAGAGATTCCTGTTAAGTTTGAGATAACCAATTTATACTAGAAACAACACAAGTCACAGCCTTCTACCATTCTAAGAGTCCAAAAACTGGCATCTCTAGACATTAGCTCTCATTACAGCTCCAGCCTAAGTACCCTGGAGAGAACAGCCCCTCATTCTTGTCCCATGCTTTCTCTTACAACCTGCCATTGTCCCTCCTGAGGCACTGCTGAGCTGCAGGGGTGTCCTGGACATGCTGGCTGAGCCCTGTGCTCCCGAGTTGCAGCGCCATAGCTTGGTAGCTCAGTGCACCTCTGCAGAGACACCAGGGCTGTTACAGACACGCTGCTCTTCTTCATAAATTGCCTTCTTTTCTCTAATTGAAAACGCACCACACACATGGTGCTTGTAATAATTATTACCTTTAAAATGGATTGCAATTGACAGGACATGTACAATGAATTCCAGATCTCTGCACAGCTATTTTCTGTCGTTAGCAGAAAAAGCTGAAGTCTGGAAACATGCCAGGTGCATTGTTTGACCAGATGTATCATAAGATCTTATGGAACCCTGCAGAATAGTATAATGCTATAAAGAAAGCTAAAGCTGCTTACTGTATGGGTTTAACAAGAAGAACCGTAACAACAGAAGAAAATCTTGATTTCTGCAAAAGGAATTATGCCACCATGTCTTTCAATCTGAATTTCTTAACAAAATCCCTCATTATCTGACTGATGTTCCTGATTACTTAACCATGCTAAAAGAATGTTAATCTGCAGTCTCTTTACATACGACTCCCCTTAAATTTATGTGGAAATGTTGTAATTGTTTCCTCTCTTTCAGCTGTGAGCTACATGATGGATGGTAAACAGCTTGGAAACATTGCTACGAGTGAACCGATAACAGTAGACTTTATGGTGTATCAGTAATTACCTGCATAATTTATGGTTTATATCATAAATTAGCTGCTATCCTATCCATAATACTGAAAATACTGGGTGTGCACATACAGAAATCCTGTTAGAATAATAAGTCTTATACTTCATCCTGCAGTTTTCATTTTCCCTCTGTTTTTGCACACCTGCATTAGTGACTCCTTAACTGAGAATGTGCACATGTGCTCTGGCCTCTTTAGTTCCCATCAAGCAAAGTGTCCCTTTGTCATCATTTTATAATGAAAATCACATTCTAGTATCTTACACACACAGCCCCCTGAATAAAAAAAGTACTTTGGACCTATGAAGAAGAGGAAGTCTCTTGAAAAACAAATCAAAAACCATTTTCTTTCATTTTGCTTAAGCACAGTAACTGGAAAATACAACATGCTCAAATGTAATTCATACCCTTAAGTAACCCAGAACTGCAGTGAAGCAGTATTTCTACAGAGAAGCTCATCTTGTTGAGAAATGATGTCATTTTTGATGCTGGTAGGCTAAGGAACATAATGCCATATGCAAACTAGTTTCCAAATGGCTTCATTAAAGTTTTTACAATCTGTTTAAACATTAAACATTTTCTTTAAATATTAATAAAGATCTTAGATTGTTAAGGTTATAGTTTACTCTTTACAGCACAGTAGCAGATGCCAGCATTTAGCTAACATATACCAATTGGAATTATAACCTATAGGCCAAAATCTCATTGGCATATGGAGAAATGTGTAATGAACTTCCAAACTGAGACACATGCTGTAGTTTCTTTGAAAGGTGCCCTGAATCACAAATGAGACTCTCATATATCTTCATCTGTGCAGTGGAGTCAAACTGCATGGGGCTATGTAAGCTACTGCAGAGTCCAACTGCTTTATGTAACTATGCAGATCATGTTATCGTGTCTCTCTTGATCTTCTCACAAGCTATTTGAAAAGTGACCTCTGAAACTCTTCTCCCTACTGTGGGTGGTTAGCATTCATCCCTAGTTTTTAAGTCTGTAGCCATGCAAATATCCAGTCTTGTACCCCACTTCTGTAAAGCACATCTAGTTTTGGGAAGAGAATTCCCTCTAAGCGTGTAGCCTGTCAAATCAAGGCGCTTCCTAATTACTGCCATCCTCCTCATCACTGCAACCATGGAGTACATAAAGAGAAAGAGCAAACGAAAATCATCTAGTCCTGAGGTATGAACATATTCTCACATCATCTACATGTAGTGCTGAAACAGAGCAGGGTGCAGGTCAGCGTCCCAAACTGAGGGTGTATATGGTTACCTTTAATTTCAAGTATATCTTACACAATCTCGTGCTTTGTAAAAGTTGACAATTGCAATTCCCTTAAACATGTCGTCAGTCCCTACTCTCTCATCTGAGAATCTGTGACAAGGATAAAAAAATAAAGGTACGATTCTTCATTTAAGCCTTTCTTAATTTTTCATACAGGTAAAGTAATTTAGTAGAGTTTTATACAATGAACCAAAGCCCTTTGACTTTAATGAGATTTTGGCTTCTGCTATAAATTAACAGGTTCTAAATATAATGATAACAGAAGTCAAAACAGTCTCTTACTTAAAATACAGTTATGTAATGGCAATGATTTTCTCTGACTTGGAAACACTGACACTTCACATTATTATGTGATTTTACTACAGGATTTATCAATAAATAATCCAATTAGGGAATGAATCTCTAGAAAATATTATCTGTTTTGTATTTCTCTGCATAGTACTTTATATAGCTAAATTGGAGTGCAGTAAAATTATTCAGCACATAGGTTTACATAGTTTTTAATGTTGAGGGTATTAGTAATAGATTCCTTAATTATAGCCCTGTGTTGCCTTACACTTGCATGAGTATGTGTCACCGTGCTCGTAATTGCTTTCCTGCGAGGACACTGTGTTTGGAAACGCAATTAACAGAGCTATTTCTGGTGTGGTTGGAGAGGCTGCGCTGGGATCTTTGCAGAGCATCAAGAGTTTTTTGTTGCAAACGTGGACTGGCCTCACCCAAAGTGAGTGTGGCTTGGGAGCTTTGCTACTTTTGTATTTTATATTTTTAGTTCACACATCTTCTGCTTTCCTACAGATTAGCCTTGGGGCAATGGGAGGCCTTAAGGAATCTGAATTTGTAATATCAAAGTGCTATTGACAAAGATCCATTCTTGCAGTCTGAAATACATTTTATATGTTTCTTCTTTTTGCATGACTGCTGATTCCTCACAGTTATCTTTCAAGGGTTATCATCTGAAAAATTTCGAATCAGCTAAAAAAACTGCACAAAAGCTTTGGTCAAAACTTTTTAGAAGTTTGTAGCTAACACTGAAATTCTCACACAATAAGCTGCAAGAAGAAAATACATGTAAATAAGGCATTATAATAGTCTAAAGCCCTTGCCAGCATCCTGTCTTTTTACTGACTGCACAGCTGTGTTTCCATTACACGATTAATGGATTTGCTACCTTCAAAAGAGACATTTGTACCAAATGGTAGCACAGTGCAAGAAATACTAAACAGCTGACTATAGCTCATCTCTTTCTCATGGTACCGTCTGTGCACATAATTAAGGGCTAAACAGCTCTTTTGTCAAAATTTTTCAGACTGAATGTCTAAATCATGACTGGGATTCAAATAAGTGCCCTGTCTTTGCACATATTTCGGTACCTATCTACTTTCATTAACCTACAATAATGAAATAGCATGCAAGTTTGAGCATCTATTTCAGGCTTTTGACTTTTAATTCTGCTCCAGTCACACCAATCAAGGGAGTTCACACATCTTCTGCTTTCCTACAGATTCTTACAAAAGGTATTTTTAGGTTGCATTAGTATATTTTCACTACAGACACTTAATTTTATGTAAAATAGTCTCCTGAGCTCTCAGATTTAAGTACAGTTAAAGGTGTACCTTAGTTTAGTATTTCCAGTTTCTGTTTGTTTCACTGTGTGCTTGGTTTGTGGGGTTTTCTGTCATATCAGTCGTGGGTTTAGTAAAACATCACCAAGGAGACCACAAGTAATTTAGCAGACCTGAAAACCCTGGAAATCTTTGCAATACTTTCTCCAACAGCTCAACAGCTTCTATTCTGTTGGTTTCAGCTGGAGTCACATTATGTCTCATTTATCTCATCTCCATAGAGCCTGCAATCTAGATTACATCTTTAGGAACTCTTAGATCAGAAAAGTCATGTACTCCAATTCTTAAGAAAAAACTGTGACACACAAAAACATAGTTGCTATTCACATATCTTGGGCTTTTTGTCCAAATGAATCATCAATTCTTGAATAGCAGCCTACATCAGGAGGCAGAGAAGCTGTTTAAAGATGACTGTGGAAATGAAACAAAGAATTCCCCAAATTCCCACCCTAAACATGTAAGAACAGATCAGTGGACATACTCATTCAGTATCCTGCTTCAGATGCTGAACTGCAGAGTAATTGCAAACAATACTGCCCAAGGGTAATACTACCACAGGGTCACATTCTGCCAGAGTTGACTCATCAGTAATAGATCTTCAAGAATAATAAAAGGAGCTTAATATCATCAGAATCTCACACCGTTTAGAGCAAGAGCAATTCTCAGAGTGGGGATGCTCTGCTGTGTTAGGAAGAGGTAAGGTCTTGTGTCCCTTCCCCCCAACCTCTATAAACAGACTTGTAGCAAAACAGTATTTATATGGAAAACCCTGAGCAAATAACTGTGGCACAGAAAGTAGAGAAGTTATTTAGTAAACACTCTTTTATCTTAGATTAGGCACTGAATAAAAACAAAACAACATGTCATCAGAAGAAAATGCATGCAAATACTGCTACTGCTTTCTGGTTTAAGCTAAAATAGATTTATTCTTATTTTGCAGTTCTGCAGCTTTTTTTCCCCCATAGAAATAGTTTTACAGACTGTAAAGGGAAACAACAATACTGGTAGCTAGAAGCTGCACTATAACATCTATAAAACAGATGGAAAGAGAGCAAGTATTTATCCTGTAATAGTCAGATTTGGAGTGAAATGGAGATTCATAAGAATCTCTCTTTATTAATTTCTGATAGGTTAAAGGCCCTTATATTTGTTTCTAGTTCCTAGTACGTCAAAGACTAACTTTCCAACACCCAAAACTTGGCAAGGAAAGAAACTGTATGAACACAGTTCAAGAATAAGTATTGGAGTATATTTTCCCTCAGCAAATTGAAATAGAATAAATTGCATTTATCCTCTAGAAATTGAATTGATTGCAAGAGGTCAGGACTGTGGTGGCAAGTCACAGAAAAAAAAAAAAAGAAAAAAACCACTTGAGAGGAGTGAAAGGGAAAGATGAGATTGATTTTTTGTTTTAATTTTGAAAAATCAGCTGCAGTTCCTCTAATTCTAATATAAATGCAGAAACACAAAAGATCTATTGGTTCATTGCCATATTAAAGACAACCAGATTACATTGATAACATTCCTATTTTTCTTTTATTAGAAGAACCTGAAATTTGCTTTGGCAAAGCCACAAATTGTTTCTTTTGCTTAGTTTTAACCATTGTTCCATGTATCTCATTGTCCATTAATGTCCCTATGGCCCTGCTTCCACCTGATTGGTGATTTTTCTGCCCCAGAAAGATGCCTTCCAAGAAAGTATCATTCAAGTTGTTCAGAATGTCATAACATTATACTTCATTTTTAGCGGTTATTATAATTTTGCTTTTTTTATTATTCTTTTTTTCCCTACATAGTTTATTCCCTGATTTCAGCTTTATAGGAACAATGGCTTAATCCTAGACAGCACAGGCTGTTAATAGCCTCTTCATTTTCCATTACCATCATTACCCCTATCCCTTACCACTATCAGGGAATGGAACAAGCATCAGTGTTCCCAAAAATTTCCAAATTCATCCCTAATACAGTGACTCTAGTACTACCAGTATTTTCTGACCAGTCAGAAGTCCTTTATATCCCTTCAAACAGTTTTCCAGCTACACTCTGTAATGCCCAGTCTGGAGCAGAACACTTTCTTAATGCTTGCAGAGCACAGTCCTTCCAAAATTAACCTGGAGACCTTTAACTGCAGCAATCCCTGAGCACATTATCTTATACATCAGAGCCCTGGCGTCCTCCTTCCTTTGTGCCTGCAATGTATCAGCTTAGCATTTTGAAGATGGTTGTTTCTAGTCTATGAACCAAATAAGAATGTAGCTGATGAGCTGTAGGAACAACAGCACCATCCCCTCTCTTTTGGCGATACCTTGGGTTATTTTTAGGTACAACTTAAGGCCTGATGTCAGGCAAAAGTCTGTTGTGCTGCAGGAAAGGGAGAGATCTAAAACGTTTCCCTCTCCTACCAGTTGAGCCACGTTTGAAAAAACACAACTTCGCAGAAATTCCCTTTCCTAGTCAACTTAGCAAGACTAATGTTCTAGAGCTAGATCCAAATTCTATTAAAGGCAACATTGAATTTAAATGCTAAATTCTAATTTAGCTGCCTAACTTCCAACATTTGTGGTTTAAACTTCTTTTGTCAAGCAAAGCCGTTCAAGACTGACGATATTTTTAATAATAGGATTTATATCTGAGGCCAACTTTTTTCCTTTGCTGTTGCTAATCAAAAGTGTGTTCTGTGCCAGCAGCTTTATCCAGCTTCTCCCAAGCTGAACTTTGGTGATGGTGCATAGAATATGCCAGGAAGAGTAACCATATCATGGAAATGCAAAATATTGCTGCTCTTTCCTTTCCCTTAGTGCTACTGTTTATTTCTTTTTCCTTTTCCTTTCCCAGTTCTTCCTCAGGTCTTCTCAATCCTTTAAAGCTCCCAGCTCTATAGGGAAATGGAAAGTTATTGTGTGCCTTCGATAAATCTGTTGGGGTGAAATTCATTTAATTCAGTAGCAAAGCCTACTGATAAAAAAGGCCAGAATTTTTCCCCAGGACATTAAAGATCTTGTAAGAATCTCTCTCTGCTACTGCCTGTGTAAGTCTAGAGTCAGATATGCTTGGATATCAAAATTAACACCATAAACAAGTTTATATTCTATCATGAATTTGAGTCACTTTTGCTGATTCTTTCATCTAAGCATGTTATTCAGAAATGAGCATTTTATCCCTCTGCTGTGAAGATTCTTTATAGCTGTATAAGATTTCAAGCAAGAGGTTCAAATTCAAACCTTCTTTTTCTGATTTTGAACCCCCTAATCAAAATAAAATTAAATAAAGCAATTAGGCTATAAAAAAGTCTTCTACAATCGCAGAAAAAATATGGTAGTTCAAATTCTAATTTGAACTACCTAACTAACTACTACTAACCTACTACTAACTAAAGTTTTAATTGCAATTTAAAATGCAATTAAAACTGCATTTTAATTCAAAACAGTTAGGGAAAAGCAATTTTCATCAATTGTTGATTTATCAATACCCTCGATTTCATGGAACATTTTTAATAGCTGTGTTCTAATTAAATAGCATTATTCAAATATAATAAATTTTATAACCATCACTTAACATTGACTGCTTGGGTTTTTAATAGCTCTCTGTCACCTTCACTTGTCTCTTAAAAAGTATAATCAATTTTACATCCTCGCTTCCTAGCTGCTGTTGGACTATGGAAACTCCGTGTTTTGGTGCAAGAATATGTCAGTGCAGGATGTACCCCCGAGACAGGTGGCATTTCTTCGTGTTGTTACCAAAATCAGTACAACTAGAGAAGGCTTGCAGGTACCTGCAAAGGGGGGATGACATTCCTTCAGCAGGTATTAAATCAAGGGAACAAATGCAATATTGCAATCAGTGAGTGAAATTCACTACGTTTTGCTGGGAGGAAGTTGTGGATGTAATTCAGCTTTCACCCAATACCCCATACTAACATTATTCCCTTCAGAGAAAAGAATGCTGATTGCAATTCTGCTTTTACCCAGTCCTGTCGTGCTAACTTCATTCCCTTGAGATGAAAAATGCTCTTTAAAAAAAAAAATCTTATTTTCCACCTCCCCGACCACAAGGGGCTGTGGCACAGATTGTGATCATTTTCTCCTTTTGATGATCCTTTAAAGAATTCTATTTTTATTGCAGCTGAGATTGGTACTTAGCGTGTCCCATCTTCCAGGTGCACTAATTACTTACCTAGATAATCTTTCTACCACTCAGAGAAAATATAAGTAGTTCTATAAAATAAATAGAGTTGCAAAAGCCATTCTGGTGTATCTTGTTGCTCTAATTGGCTTGAATTTAACTGGGGGGAGAGGTGTGGAGGGAAGGAAGGAGAAGAAAAATAAGGAGCTTTCCTTCTCTTGCTTGAAAGATAAAGCTAAAACAACTTTATATAATATAAATTTTTTCACTTGAGTTAAAATAACACATTGGTATAAGGTAAACTTAGTGGTTACAGCAAGGCTTAAGGTGCAAATAGCCTGGATTGATTCCTTCCTCCGCCAGTGAGAACTGAACTGTAAGTGCCACTTTCCAGAACAAGGTCCCAACTTAAAACTGATTTTTTGCACATCCCTCTTAGTACTTACAATGGCTGAGAGTAACAGAAAAACTAAGCATATCTTAAGCATGTGTTTTTAAATGCATAAGTATTATATAAATTTTACTATAAATCTTTTGTAATAAGCACTATATAGAGAGAAAATTACTAAAGGAAAGCAAATACCAGTTTCGGTAACTCAGTGAGGCAAACATTGAAACAAGTGCCTGGATTGGTTCTGAACTGGTGCTTTTATAATTAATACTTTACTCTGCAATGTGTTGACATTGGTGATTTATTACAGCTCTTACTTTAAAAGTATAAGCAGATTTATAGACTTTGTGGAGAGGTAGAAATGTCACATTAAAAATGAGGGGGTTTAGTTGAAAAATTTTCTTACTACTATATATGTATTAAAACGGTTTCTAATATAATTTTCTGTTGGCCTTGGGAAAACTAATGGTGGCATATGAGCACTTTAATGCCGATTTCATTTAGAGTAGAAAGAGGTTAGTTGTCTCTGTGGGTGGCATGGGAAGGGAATTTATGGTTACAGACAAAACACTTCTAAAGACTCAGTATCTAGGACTTTAATTCTAACTTTTTCTTCCTATTAAAGTAATCCCACTTGCAAGGATGTATATTCAAAATAAAGAACATTTTTTAATAGCATTTAAGCAGACCATGCACCACAGCATGGACCTGGCCCATGACCACTCAAATAAAAAAGGACTACTGTGTATGGTATAACTCCCTGGGTGACCCAGGAAATTTTAAATTCCAGTTGCAAGCCTATTCCTCCTATTTTTCTGCTGCTCATAGAAAGGACTTTACATCACATCTTTAAAATAGTGATAGAAACATTTGAGTGAAAGTCATGACAATTTGGGGAAATGCTCCTATGGAAGCTGTTTCTTAACATGGTTTTCAGAAGATCTCTTTAGAATAAATTATTTTGCTCTGAAGGGATTTGTGCTGCACAGCACTGACAGTTAAGTGGTAAATGGAATATCTCCATGGGCTCTGTATTACTGTTGAACAAAACACAGAAGCTGAACACTAAATAAAACACTATGCTTAAACAGGAATAAAAGTGAAGTCAGGAGGACAGTGGGGAAGTTTTACATCATATCTGCAAGAGTCCTGTTACAGTAAAAGGCATTCAAATATCACTTCTTTGATGACAATAACTAGTTCTGAAGCAGTTGCCTTTTTCGTTTGTTTTTGGGTTTTTTTGTTAACTCATGGTGAGAAATTTGAATAAGTTGGACTCTGTGAATAAAGTGTCATATGAGTGAGTGATATACATTTTGAAAGAGAGAGCACAATATGTGGGGAACACAGAAGATTCTGATGGAAGGTAACAAGATACTTCTACCATTCTTAGGAGATGAATCTTTCATAAGAGATCATACCATGGATGTGACTGGAATAGGAAGGAGCTGGGCCTGCTCTAAATGAGCTATTGAAATAGCACCTGGATTTTTGCTACACAAAGGAAGTAAAGTAGTCTGGATTAAATCTTCTAGCAGGCAGGCAGTGGTCTGATAGTGAAAGATCAAAATAGGGAGAAACTAGAGATAAGAGGGAAAAAATAAACCAGCACAGTTCAGCAAACACACAAATGCACACACAAAAAGGTTTGAAGTAGCAAGAAACAGGATGCATGAAGTCAGTAGAAGGAGGTAAAGTTATTGGGAAATGTAAAAGATGCACTAAAGTGGATTCACAAGAAATCCATAAAGATTCCATCTCGATCAGACTGCTGGAGATAAGGGGTGAGGAGTTTAAAATCAGCTATGTCATGAAAGCACTTCAGGCAAGAGTAAAAGCTTGAATTTATTGGTAAAGAGTATAGAGTGAAAGCAATTATACAGCAAAAATCTGTTTTCCTCAAAAAAAAATATGCTAACAGAAGTTTGGAAGATACAAGAAATAAAATTTAGTTTCAGAAATTGTGTTTCTAAAATGCATCAATAGCAGATGTACTTTGCCTTTTTTTAGTCTTGAATGAGATGTAAATTAAGAATGAAATATCATTCAGCTTTAAAACTTCTGGAGCACCTTTATCTTATCCCAACAACCAAAGTATGCAATTGTGGCTCCTCATAGCCATAGTATCCTTCCCTGAAAAGATTTTCATGTATTCACAAATAGCTATTTTATATATATGTAGATCCCATCATGACACCACTGATACATTTTTCTAAGGTTTTAAATAATGTATCAGGTGACATTCCCACAAAGACATGGGTTCATGTTTGCTCCCAAATGGGAATGTAAGGATTTATCATCATTTCTATGGGTCGCAAGATCCCATACTTTGAGGTTTTTTGATAACTAGTTTCTCTCATTTAAATTTAAAGAAAATAATTTAAAACTGCTAACCTGCAGATATTTTTTGTGTTTGTTTTCATGTTGTTCAGTGTTGCAGCACAAAATGGGGCCTGTGGAATGTGTGCTTGGGATAACTGATGGTGTTGCCATGGGGTCCAAAATATCTTCCCACATACTAATGGGGTTTATGCCATTTTGCCTTACAAATTTGTTTTAATGATTGTGACAGCTCTCATTTTTCCTTTGTTAAATCTTAGTGACTGTTATTGGATAGTTATTTTTAGAAGTACAAACATATTACAAAAAACACATAAGCCCACTGAGGATGAATAAAACATCTCCATAGTAACATTCCAAATAGTGATGTATGACTGTTGTAGACAGACTGACAAACTTCAGCCCTAACTCTGCAACACAATTTGTTAGCATAGAATCCTGAGCTCAAAAGTGACTTCAGATGAGAAAAGCCCTCTTTTTCTCTCCTCTGTGGTTACTTGGCAGCAATTTTTTCCAGATGTGGATAAACAGGAAAATTTATTTTATTAGTTTTTATATAATCAGCTGCAAATGCAACCAAGAACATCCCCTCAAGACAAATGAATATTTTGATTTTGCTTGTTTGTTCACAGAAGAAATTCTACCCTAATCATGCATTTCGATCTTATTTTATAATACCTTTAAATGGTATCTTAAATAGCTTGGTTCAAAATGAGTATTGATATTGATGTCCATACAGAGCAATAAAAGTTTCCATCTGTAGGATAATATTCATGGTAGTAAGAAAGACTGTGCTATATTTTAAAGGCACGGGTTCTTGGAAGTCCATTTAGGAAATCTTTTTTTTCTCTCTTGGCATTGGTGCACCCACACCCAGGAGTGCATTGATTACAGCCACTTCTGTAACCAGGAGACATTTCCCAGGCTCACCTCTGTAAACATGAGTGAAGTTAAATTCCCTCAGCTTCCTTGCATTTTGCACTGAAGATTGTATAACTTACTTGCTGTTTACATATTCTATCATTTTCTATGTCAAGCTTTCATACACGAATCAGAGAAAAACATGCAAGCAACTATGATGTTTAAAGCTAAAACACACCCGGTATACTGTATAGCAAATTAGGTGGTTTTAAAATCCACCCTTGCAATAGCAGCAATTTCTGTTCCTTTCATCTAAACAGTTCTGTATTCCAAGGGAACCTGGAATAATCAGTAGTTTGTTGCAGACATGAGTCATAATTATGTTCTTTCTCTCTCTCATTTAAGTTGTTCGAGTTCATGAATTTTTTGGCTGAGAACGTCATCTTCTGTTACATGGGACTTGCACTATTTACATTTCAAAATCACATCTTCAATCCTCTTTTTATTTGTGGTGCATTTGTATCCTTTTCTTTAAAAAGGTATATATCTATGTACATGTGTATATATATTAAAAAAACGTATGTTCCATGAGGGGGAAAAAAAGCCAACAAGCAAACCAATCACCTCCTTGAATACTGAAAATCAATTTTTTGTCAAGTCCAAGAGCAATGATCTGTATTACCTGTATCTTAATAACTGTCCCAGGGCACATAAACACATGTTCTCTGGACGGTTGCTCTTTTGCTTACCTGCTACCAGGTAAATAGCTTTAAACCATCTGGGGAACTTTTGCCATTGGTTTACAAGTGGGGTGGGAAATTGGGATGAGTATTGGATTGATCTGTGGGGACAGGTGCTGGCACACAAAATCTTTTTGCCTGTCCAGAGCCAGTGCAGATCCACAAACTGTAGAGCTGTCTCCAGAGAGATGTGTGCCATAAACAAGACTCCCCCAAAACTACTTAAATTATATTGTCCTTAAAAACAAGCAGTTCTGCTTTCCTTCTTTATATTTGATATCTTTAGAGTACATAGATTTATTTATACCATCATGTGCCTAAGAGACTGGGGAGAAAAAGAGACTGTGTCTTTCATTCTGCCATGGTTTCTCAACAAATCTATAGTTTACTTGTACAGCAGTATAGATTTTTTTCACACTGACAACTTATACAATGACTTGTTTGGCTCAGAGCAGCAGCCCTTTGTTTATCACTTTAAGATGAACTGTAATAGCTCGGAAAGTTGGGATCATGGTGTTTACGTACAGTAATTTTTATATGTAATTTCTAAATGAATAACAACAACCCGATCAGAGCTCCCTTTGCTACAGGTTGGTTGGAGGGCAGAGAGGACCCCCAGAGCCCGTTGTACCCCCCCCCAACAGGGCAGTACAATACCATGTCCTGCACTCCTGGGAAGGCAGCTGAAGGCAGCACCCACGTGGGGCTGTGCTGCAGAGCAGGGACTTGGCTCTGTCCTTCCCTCTCACTGACAACCAACAGGGATGGCTGAGCACAGCGACTGCTGCTAATGCAGCTTCTCCCAAGCCCAGAGGAGCCTTGGGCAGCTCTTGGCCCAGCTGATATGATACACACAGACATCACCACTCAAGTGCTTCATCTATTCTACAGCAGCTCAGACTGGGAGTGCCAGAACTCAGCCCTAAGAGTCACAAGAAAAGGGGAGGGCAGAACGGGCTAAAAGCATGTATGAGGAGCTCTGATTGCCCTTTTTAAATCTGATACAGCCTCACGTGTCTAATTAAGGTAACTTTTGTGATAGTTTCATGGAGGAGTAATAAAGAACATGCAAAGAATCTACACAGAAAAGGAGAAGAAAAAGCAAAACGTGCAAGGACAATATGAATTGTCAGGAAATAAGAAAGTAATAATCAGATCCAAAAGCACATTTATTCTTTGCAAATTGCTGCTCAAGGAGATAATGCCATCTCTGCAATTGATGATGGGCATTTTACTGAAGGGATGAAGATGAAGTCACATGTGACACAAATGTGATGATTTGAAGTAGTGTGATTGAAGTGGGATATATAATGATGAATATAAAACCAGGATGTCTGGGGAAGGCAAATCTTTGCCACTGCACAGTTCTATTGGAAGCAGAAGGATATGACATGTAAAGTATGATGGAAGATAATATTCATTTTAATTACACTTCTAAAATAACTTCAGAGAAATATTTGGTTAACTCTTTTCTGTCAGTAGTTCCTCCACTGTTTTCCTCAACATCTTACATTTTAGGTGGCAGTTTTTGTAGCAAGAGCTTGCAACATATACCCACTTTCTTTCCTTTTGAATTTGGGTCGAAATCAAAAGATTCCCAGGAACTTTCAGCACATGATGATGTTTTCAGGTAAGAGCTGTTTTAGTATTTTTGATATTTTCCCTCTCCACATTAACAACCGACAAAGATAGTCATCTATCACTAGAAAGACCCGTATCTATCACAAAGAATTCATTATCCTCAAAGTCAAGGTCATCTCTTCAAAGCTACTGAAGCAAATGGATGCATTCGCACCAACTTCCCGGTGCTCTAGACATATTTTAATTAACTTTTTGGAAACCTACCACCCAGGAAACCATTGTCTTTCAAACCATTGTCCAGAAAACAATAACACTTCCATGGCAATTTGGGAATGCCATGTTTTTATGCTGTGTCATTTTAAAGGCACCTGTAGTATATCTGACAGTATGCTTACATACCAGCAAATAAATACCCAGCTTGGACAGCGTTAGTACTGATACTCACATCAGACATCATCTTTGGCAATTCCTTTGATTTCAGGAACAGTTTTACTTTGAAACATGAGACTAGAAGACTTTAATTCCACCGACCTTTTCATATGTGTTCCAGCTTGATATTTAATTTTATTGATTTTTGTTAACTCAGTAGAATAATAGAAAAAGAATTTAAAAATCCAGACTAGGGAGCCGTGTTCTACTGTGATTTGTACTCAGCCCTGGCACTGCTAAAATCTTAACTGGATTCTCTATTTTTTGACTTGTACAAGCTAGAAATAACTCCACTTGACTTTCTGACGCTAGTTAGGAAAAGCTAACTTATAAGCTAAGAACATTTGTTCAGTAAAAGACAGAAACGCAGATCCCCCGATGCCATTTATGATACAATTTTCTGAAATTAGAAACTCAGCACTTTCTCCCCCCTTCATTTTCCTGCTTTTTATATCAAAATCTATTCCAAATTCTTATGGATAAAAGTTCTTGATTGACAGCCTTGATGCACACCAATCCATTTAGCCAGATAACAAGAGAAATACAATGAGCCACATTTCCAGCTTCCTCATCAGGAGTACTCCACCTCAGGGGGCCTCATTTATGCCGACGTAATTCCAGCTCTCTAAAGAGCAACACAGTAGTTCATTTCTATATCCATTCAATCCTTCTGCTAAAAGCTGCCACTGAAAATGTCGGTTAATACCAGCTAGACTGTAGTGAGAGATGATGACACACCCAGTGGGAACTGCCTTTCAAACCACCTGCTCACCTGGCCTGTCCAACGGGTAACTTGTGAATGTAGATCACTCTAGTAAAGACAGCAGGTGGCCAACTGGACAACAGCACGAAAAACAGCTTCTTATCATTTGTTATCTAGTTTCTGGGCTCCATTTTGGCTTTTGTTTTTCATCAGCTAAAACACAGAATTAAGAATCTTCTGAAATGTATCTAAGTCTTTAACTTTTCTGTCCTCATTTTCTGCAGTGGAATTTCATTCTCCACAGAGCAGGAGCAGAAAGTAGCCTGCAGCCAACAAGTGAACGTGAGAACATACACTCACACATTAGCTTTCCAGGACAAGCTGGCAGCTGAGAACTTAAACAGTAGTATTGCAAACTTCTAAACTGTAAATGTTAAAATTCTCAGAAAAGTAATTTTAACTATTCCTGAGGAAAAAAAATGTATTTTGTAGAGAAAAATATCTTTACAACATTATAATAAAGTAAATGGCATCATCTGCAAGTAGAATAATAAAGGCTGACTGTCTCTCACACTGCCAGCAGCTGCACACTTCACAGGACACTTAGGATACATGGGTTTTCTATGGATAATTGTACTTTTTAAGATGCACCAAGATTTGTGCTTAGTTACCAATAACATTCTTATGTTATTGGTATATCACACTGTATATAGTGATAAACAGAGAACAATGACTGCCAGAAGAGACACACATTTCTGACATAAGTAAACAAGATACTGAGTTTGAGTTTGAAGGAAAACATTATCTACAAAAGATAGTAGCAATAGTCATAGAATAGTTTGGGTTGGAGGGATCTTCAAAGGTCTAATCCAGCCCTCTGCAATGAGCAGGGAAATCCTCAACTAGATCAGGGCTCAGAGCTCCATCCAACATGCCCTTGAGTGTCTCCAGGGATTGGGTATCTACCACCTTCGTTGTTCTGGTGTAGCATCAGGTTCTAGTCAATCACAGGGGAAAATGGCCTTCACTCACCACAGCATCACACATTCAGGTGTAGAAAAGAATGAATTTGGGGATAGTTTTCTTTTCTATCTTATTATTACCAAATACACCACACATATACTGTTTATTTAACTGATTTTTACTGCCACAATCACCAAAGTGATTGCAAGTAAGGTCAGGCAAGTACATTGTCGATTTGTATTTGATTATGACTTATCCTGCCAAGAATGCTACCAAAATCCTTAAGTTCTGCTTTTTGAGGAGTATTAATAAATTACAGAAAAAGTAGAAGTGTTAGGCTTGGAAGTGGATTAAGTACCATTTTGATTTATCATATTCTTCATCTGCTTCTGCCACTCCTCTAACGGCACATTACAGAGGGTAGATTCACTGCTGCAACTATGTTTAATCATGATTCTTGATAACATTCCATTGTAAATGAAAACTTGATTAGTCCTTGTATAATTAAACCTGAGCTTCTCAAATTAAGTTGAACATGAACTAAAGTAAACAGTCCAGCCCTCTCTGCTCATGTGAAAAAGAAATGTTTTAAAATCTTAAATTGTAAGGGAGATATCACCATACACTAGTGGTCTATGGTGCATGAAAAATTCCTCGTTTCACTTCAGACCCTACTATGATGCACTTAACAGGCAATAAAATTAAAAAGAAAGGAAAATTAATGGATACATATGAACTTCCACTCTTCTTCCAATATCTTTATTTACTTTTTTACTGTACTTTCCTCATCTCTACAGCAGCAGAAAGGCTTGTGGGACACAGTGCTACAGGGATGGTTGCTGTTAATATAAGGCATTACAGCAGGAGTGGAGTCTGAAGGGGAGGAACACAAGTGCAGAATTACAACAGAAAAGAGTACCAGTGTAGAGGCAGCTGTTATGCAGGCATTTACATCTGCACACTCATACAGACATGGAGGTGGGAACTGACAACGTGAACTTTTCCAAGAGAAATCCACTAAATAGAAAAGAAAGCAAGGAGAAAAGAGCAGAGAACTGCAGCTGAAACCAAAACATCAGAACTACAGAAAGTCTCCCTTCCTGGCAGATTCTCTTCACACCACCAACAAACACTACATCCCTCAAAGCTCCTCAGAGTGCTGGGCTGGGAGAGATGTGTCTGTGTGGAATGTGAGCAAAGGATGGCTAACAGCCCAAGGGACTGGTTTATTCCATGGGCCTCTGACACTTAACCCGGGGATGGTTTTCTTTGAAGGCTCTGACACATTAAAGAATACCAGTTAAAGATGAATCCATAATGGCTGCTACAGCCAGCTGAAAAATCTGATAGGAAATCTGTGATAGAGCCCAAGGATGAATGAATCACAGCATAGATGTGGAGTTGCTGTCAGTGCAGCATCTCTGAAAGATGAGGGGAGAAAATCTCTATTCATGGTTCATCAGAGCATTTTCCTTTTGCCATGCCACTCTCTCCAGGTGGAGCTGAGGTACCAGTGTCCACTGCATCCAATCTCTCCACTCTGCTGTGTTGGCATTTTTCCCTGAGGTCTTACAGAAAATCTAATCTTCCTTATCTTTCTATTTCAGTACCTTAACATTTTCTGAGATTGTAAAAAGTCCATTCCTTCATTTGTGTTATTCCCTAGCATATATTTTGATATACAGAGAGAGAGAGTAGTGTTCCTTGCATCTCACTGAGTCTTTACAATTTAAGTGTATTCATCTGTTTCCCACAGCTTTAGTTGGAAGCAAAGGTTTTGATTATTTATTTTACTTCAGACATTTTTTTACTTGAAACTAAACTAGCTCTTATAGACCATGTTGAATCTTCTATAAATGAAAAATGCAGTGAAGGCACTCACTACTTTTCTAAACTGAAGAAACAGCCAGTCCAGTGCTCAAGAAACAGAGATATATTAATTAACTTTTTTTTCCTATACCCTCTCTTATCAAAACAGATGTTCTGAATTTAATATCGCAGTTGTGGAAAGCAGCATTGTTTTCCACTGAATTGTAGCTGGGCTAGTCATCCAGAATAGCACTATAACCACTGAAAAAGACCTTTTCACTCCCTGTTCATTCCCTTCTCAGACACGTTTAAAATGAGCTGATATTTTTTTCCCCTGAAGAAGACAGTAAAGCATCTGCATTTTCAGAGATATCTCTACACAAAAGCAAATCCAAGGACAAGCCCAGTTGCTGAACATGCTACACTGACTGGGTAACTACAAGCTGGTTCTTCCTTGCAGAAATGGCTTTGTGCTGTTCCCTGGATAAACTGCCCAGCTTCTATAGCAAATAGTTCACATTCTGGCTATGTAATCTTTGAGCTTTAGAGTTCTAGGCCAAAAATAGATGCATTTAGCAGTTAATTAAATGATTCTGCATATGCCATCAGTGCCTTACAAGAGGTTTAATTACTAGATTTAATCTCTCAATTCCTCCAAAGTACTTTTTGGATTCAGTGTGCATTGTACACATGTAATGGTTTTCCTCTCTATCCTTATTTTGGGATTTTTTTTTAGAAAACAATAAACTAAATTTAAATAGATAAATGAAAAGCATGAGAAAATACAGAGTGCTATTTGTATTATGCATCCTGAGGGCTGGAGGCACCAGCAAGCACTTTCCCCCTCAATTTTTAAACGTGGCACTCTGTGAAGACCTATTTAGCCAGCTTATTACTGCCTGTGGGGCTTTTTTTAAACTCATTTAGCTGTTTTCCCCATCTTTGTAAGTTCTTGTTTTTTCAGTCTTTGTAGTTGTATAATTTTACAATTATTATAATATTTCAAGTACACTAATTTATTCTGCATCCCCTTTTAGATACTTAAAATCATCTTTTAAAAACTACTCATTGTTTTTAAGCCAAATTTTTTTTGACTGGATAACCATTGAATTTTTTTAAAAGAAATGTTCCTTTTTTCAAGTAAGAAACAAGTCACATATTTGGGTACATGTTTTAATGCCAATCCTCCTTCTCACTTGCACCTGACTTCATGAATAGTCCCACTGAACACATCATATAGATTTCTTTTTCAACATGCATAAAGTTCAGATTACTATTTCATTTGCAATTATTCAAGATACAGAATTCAGTGGATGCAAAGCAACTGTGTGGTTATTATGTGAATATGAGAGTACTTTCATTGTCCACTTTTGCAAAGTTGTTTACATTGCATTAAAACCCATCCTTTCAATCAGCACAATTCAGTATTTTATAAGGAGGATTATGATCTGAAAATTTTCTCTGCCCTTGGAACTGGGTTTGGACTGAAAAGAGTAAAATTCTGTTTCACCATCACATTAAGTTCATCATTCTTGTCTTTTTTTCTTTTTTTCAGGTTTACGTGGTGCAATAGCATTTGCATTGGCAATTCGAGATGCAGACTCCCAGCCCAAACAAATGATGTTTACCACAGCACTGCTAATTGTGTTTTTCACGGTCTGGGTGTTTGGTGGGGGCACGACACCAATGCTCACATGGCTCCAGATCAGGTTAGTGCCCTCTTTGCAATATCAATCACTACGTTCTCACAACTTTCTAATGTTTACATATGCATGTTTTAAGAGTTTTAACAAACAAAAAGGAAGTATTTGTCCACCTGGGAGAGGCTCCAGACCACAAGGAACAGGTTCTCCCCAGGTTTGTTATGGGTTTACACTTCAGTCAGACCCATCCTTATTTCCTAAGAGTTTGTTTCACTACTGTTCCTTTGAAACACCGTGAATAAATGTTAGTAGTGTCCTCCTCAACGTTGAATAAAGAGCTATAAAGGTAGATTTTGCCCTCATCTTAAAATGTGTATTTATTACACAAACATATAGTAAATCACGTATTTCTGATTGTAATGTGTAATGCTAGAAAAATCTACCTGCATTGGTGTATCATTCAGCCTCCATTGGTACATCACTCAGTAACTAATTTATTACTAATTGTTTTATATATGCTTTTTCACTATGGTATTTTTAAAATTACTTCACAGTGACTTGTATTCACAAACAACAAGGAATGACAAGGGGGGGTTAAATGACAAGAGAGAGGGACATAAGAAGCTGGAATAAAAAGTATCAAATTTAAATGCAGTGTCCTTCCAAGTGTGCTTTTTTGAAACCCAACTTTTAATAATGACTGTAATGCTATTGCTGAGTTCTGGTCACTTCATAATCTCACTGCCATGATTCATAAGATCACCAAAGAAAACCACAGTATCAAGATAAGCTTGCAATTCACAAGTGCTTATAATTTATTCTATATATAGCATATATTTTCCTTGTTTACAAACTGATGTCTGATTCCAAACCTTTATGTCAGCCTCTTGCTGTAAAATACCAGCTGAAAATAACCAAATTGGAGCTTTAACAAAGAGCATAGATAAAACTTGCAGACAAAATAAGGATTAGAATGCAAATCTACTGGATAAACATAAAATGCAGGCATCCATATGTGTGTAGGGTCTTTCTGTTTCTGTGACAGTTTGATTCTTTTTCATGACATGTCTCATGTTCCATAATGTCAATCAAGTCCATCACAGTTTGGATGCACTCTGGCAGTATCAGCTGCCTTTCTGAGATTTGCCACTTTTTCACTGTCAGTCAGCAACAGAGTTTATATGGCAACGGAAACATGGATGAGGAGGAGTGCTCTCATTAGGTCTTGGGGGCCAAATCAGTTTGGATTTCTACAAAAGGAGATTAAGGAATAATTTTGAGAACACAGTAAGGAAAGAGGCAGAGAGCAGTAGTCACATGTCTAGTCTAAGGTCTTATCACTAGATGCCTGTTCTAGTTTAGCTTTCCAGATAATTTTTTAAGTGAACATTGTCAAGTGCTTTCACTAACCCAAGTAATTTAACTGGATGTAATTTCTTCTGCTACTTAGTGCTACCCAGAGGTGCAGAGTCCCTCAACTCCACAACCAAGGGGCTCTCATGAATTGTTTATGCTGTTCAATGCAATCATGTGCTTCTTTCTTTTCCCACCTGTACAACAGATTTTACCAAAGGCACTGAAAGCAGACAGTCACTATTGATTTTAAATGGTCATCTCTTTGAGGATCTACTCTGAATCCCAGCAGATCTTCCAGGCATTTTTCCCAATCAAATAAAGTGCTTTTGTAATCGGGGATATAGATTTTCTTACTATAAAGCTATTAGGTTCACAATTTCCAGCTAATTTCTTAATGGCAGAGCATACAGCTCCACAAATTATGAGGTGGTCAAACTGAGGTAAAATTTTAAATAGACAAATGTATCTAGAGGCTCTGATTTCTCTCTCTAGTGAACATATTTCACTGTCTTTATTTTTTATTACACCTCAATATGGAATTTTGTCCTTATCTACTAGCATTTGTCTTTTTAGTTTTAAGTAATTTGGCCAAGTAATTGTACTTAAAGGTGGTGGTAATTCATGACAGTTGATACTCGTATGGATTCTAGCAGACTTGGGTTTGCTGAGAAAGTTATGGGGCTGCTGCAAATTACACCACCTTGCTTGGTGCACTGCCCCAGTTTGCAGCTGTGCCTGAATGGCAATTCTGAGCTGCATCGATCCCCACATTTCTTTTTATAAATTTAGAAGAAAGAGATTGTATTTTTCAAACTAGTTTGGAGGGTTTAGCTGACAAATCCAAGGGAAACTGTATTACAAGTACACAAAAAATATGATTGTGTCTGAAGATATTCATTGGAATGGGTTGGGGTGTCATCAATTACAGAAAAAGGGTGAAGTGCTGCAATGATGTCTGTAAGCACACAAGAGGGAGACTGGTCTCACAGTAACCTTTAGTGTTCAACTGATGTGAACTTTACATCAGGCTCCATCCCAGGGCAGTTTAAAATCTCTCCTGTGGGATTCCCCAGTGCTTTGGGGAAGCAAACCTACCACTATTGGTCAAATCCAAAGCACAGTGCTAGATCAGTTAATCTAAACAACTAAAGTTATCCACATTATCAAAATAAAGCGTTTATAGGAAATTAAAAATATATGAATGGTCACAGTGACTACACTGGATTTCTCTATTAACCTATAAGTTGCTGTATTGGTAAACCTTCTCAGGAGGCAGTAATGATCAAAAGTACCATGATTTAGCAAATAACAGTTCCAAGATGAATGTGGGTTTTTGACAATTAATTCTTTCATCATAAAATGGTTATCCAGCAGATAAGGTATTTAACTGAACAGGAGGCATTCAGAGACTAATAGAGAGGAGCATGTGATTTCCTAGTCTATTTGGATGAATCGAATCTTACCAAGTAGTAAGTAACTACCCAAGTAGGGCCGGAGATGCAACTCAACTCCTCAAGGCTGATCAACTCAGTCTTATCCTCGAGTTAAACGCTTGAAGTTATATGGTACAGACCAACTGTTTGGTTTTAAAACATAAATAAATCTAGCATCCATTACGTTGAATATATGTGAAAATAAGACAAATCAGAAACAACTCACACTGATATCTTTACCATTTGCTCTACCATAATGCGTTACAGAGTCAAGGCAAAAGACGGTATCCAAGACCTGTACTGCCATCTTACTGTACATTATTGCCTACATATTGCACCATGTTTCAGTTATTTATTACACTCTCCATAATTTACACTGTGGAGTTCTCATAACAGTGACCAGGACTCTTAGTGTATAAGGGACTAGAACAACGATAATTTTAAAATAATAGTAGGAATTAATCATCTTCTGAAAAATCAATCTTTGTTTCCATAATAACTGGAATTTCCATAATCTTCCATCTCTTCTCACAGCAACAGCATCAGATCTGTTTTTTTTTTTTTCCAGTTAAAATTTAACATAATGTAAATATAATCTGTCACTCTATTTTTAGAGAAAAGATGAGGATGTGTCCTCAGAGATAACTACCAGTTGATTTATTCCAGGAATATGTATGGCTTATACAACACTTGCAAATTGTTGCCAAAACATATAGTAAGATATATTATCAAAACTAACCATGTGCTACTGAAAAAGGCTCAACTTCCACCCCCATTTAATGCAGCAATATCACTCAACTATCCCACAAGGTTGCAGAAGCCAGCTGTGCTAAGAGCTTTTGTAACAACAAGCTTAAATAGATCCCAGGAGTTCACCAAGTTCAGAACTCTAGTTCCCTTTATATAACAAACAAATTATATTGAAAGAGATATTCCTACTTAAACTGTAGCTTGAGTTTAAGAAAAGTTCTTAAAGCCTTGGAAATCTGACCTGCTAATGGCAAAATTTATGTCTACATGTCTTTACATGTCAAAACACAGTTTTAAAAGAAACCCATAGGAATAATTCTCATTATTTTACTACTCCATTTACTCATACAGAGCAGTCTTCAAAATGAGTCTTCAAATTCTTTGCAAAGACTAAATATTTTTTAACTTTGTTCTAAAAAAAAGGAAACATACACTTTTGGAAATGTCTTATTTATTTTAACTGTCTCCTTTTTAGATACCTAAAACTCTGTGTTTCAGTAAGTGTTTAATGTTCTCTTACTGAAAATCGGGTGCTATTTAAATGCTCCCAGTTGTCTGGTGCAGGAACTTGACATTTCTGAGCAAGAGGCACAGGCACAGTCCATTACAGCACTATCAGCTGGCATTCTGAGAGCAAAGGTGGTTGCACCACATTCCTAAATAATACATTGTCTTTTGGCTTATCTCAGAGTTATAACTCAGGGGGAAAAATTGCTTTTACTCCCCATGTGAAAGGACTACAATATTGTGTTCCTGGCAGACAATGAATAAACCTGCATCAGTGTGTGAGAATAATTTCATGATACATCAACACCAAGACAAAGATAACCATGTGGGTTCCCAGTCAAATTGAACTATTCAATAAAATGTGCCTTCAGAGATGTGGAGAATTACTTGCTAATGCTTTTGGATATATGTCTCCCTTCGTTCCCCATACTCTGATTAAAAACAGAGAGCTACATTTTACAGTAAATCTGCAATGAGAGGTTTGAGGATAAAGGATTCTCCTGACAGGCAGAGCAAAAATACAAAGCTGTTAATAAAACATGTCCCATAAAAGCATTGTGCTACATATTAGGCCTTGTTTGTTTATCATCACCTTCTGTGTAAATGTTTGTCAAGAGATTTCCAGACTCTTTGTGCATCTCTTTGCAGCAGTTCTTCAGTTAATAAGGATATTTTTATTCCATATTCTAAATAAATACTAAGCAGCATTGAATAGTAACTTTTAATACTGTGCCCGTCAGGCCATTGCCTTTGGTATGTGCTTTAGAAAAGAGCTCTGTGTGTGCCCTTAAAATCATGTCATCTCTAGTTCACCTAAAACTTCAGTTCCAAACCTTCAACTTTTTCTAAATCCTAATGCCAGAGATCCGGTTTATCACATTTCTGGGGGATGACCAGGGCTGTCCAAACTCATGTTCTCAGCAGAATTAGTCAAGAGTTTGGTTCCTTCAGTATCCAACACTTTAATCCACTGTTTCAATATCAAAGGCTAGGGCAGTGGGTATGTTTACCAGAATGTCACACCAGGGATGCAGATGGGCACTGGGGCTAAATGCTGTGCCTTGACTGTGTGTGACTATAGCTGTCTACCACAAAAAAAAAAAAAAAAAAAAAAAAAAAAACCCACACCAAAAAAAACACAACCAAAACAAAACCCAAAACCTGGTTGGTAGTGTATGATTCTGTGCTTATCTCAGCCCTTTAATGACTAGTTTAAGACTGCTGAAGGACAGAACTTTATGACCCAGCAACCACACTAACAACATGACCTTGGCCAGGATTATAGCCCTCCTGTTTCAAAAATACTTTTTTCCTTATTCCCAACTCTATAGTAGCATTCCCTGTGTTCAGCTGTGCTCAAAGAGGTGCTGCAGAATAACACAGTGCAACAGTGGTAGCACTCAGCACTGCCAAGTGGGAAGCTTTGAACAGATTTGGCCTGCTTTATGCTTCCAAAGTTGTTCTTTCTGCTTCCCAAAAGAGTGAAGCAAAAGAGGTCCTTCTTCCCAAAAGAGGCCCTTCAAATTAAAAACAAAAAACCAAAACCCAACACACAAATCAATATCATGGTCTTTGGAAACACTTCTGCCTTATCTAGAAAGGCAACAGTTACAGTAAAAAACCTCAAGGGCTGAAATGGTGGTAAAAATATGACTGGGATTCAGGCCTCCAGAACAGAAGGTACTGAGCAGAAAACTTCCTTTTCCACAGCCTAAGATCAAAGAAGAATGTACTTTAGATCAAAAGATTAACAGATTGTTTTAGACAAGGTGGATGGTGCTGCCTACATTACTATACTTTCCGAGTTACACAGAAAGATTGATACTTCCTTTTTTTATAAAGACATGCAAGTCTTTCTTATTAAAAATCTACATATTTCTAAGTTTTGCCAGAGTTAAGATCTTATTTACCATCACATGGTTGTAGCATCTGGATAGCTTTATTCACTCTTCTGTCTCAAATCAGTCTTAAGAGAAAATAATCTCCCAGACCCCATTTGTAGAAATTTGTATAAATGGGACCTATGGGAGAGGTGGTGAGATAAACTGGACTCTTAAATTAGGAAGCTTAATCTCACAGTGTTTGCTAAACAGAAGTCTTTAGATTATAACAAACTGGTTTAAAAGGACATAAGCAATGTTAAAACTCATGGTTTTCATATCAGCCTCTATTTGCAGCATCTGCTGGTTTGTGGGCCCAAGTCTAGAACTATGTATTACTGAACACTGCACTCTGTGATCAAGTCGTTACCACAAACTGCTCACATTTACCTCAGCAGGAAATTCCTGTCACAGAAGGCTTCTTCCATCACTATCCAGGTTGAGGTTTTATACCTTTACCTGATAATGAGGAAGAAGCCTTTTGGATACCGAGGATGGGCACAGCCAATGATCTGCTGCATGGATAAAGGACAGGCACCAAGCTGTACCTGTTTCTGCTATTTGGAGCTATAAAATGGTCAAACACAGCAATCTCAGGTCACATAGGGCTGAGACTTCAACTGACCTGAAAGTGTTTGCATATGCTTGGCACCCTCCTGCCCTGGAGCTTTAAGAGCAAACTACACTGGACCCTTTTTGTTGCTTTCAAGGTGACTAAGCCCTCAGTTCCTGAGACCCCCTCTCTTATTGTAAATGCAAGTACTGAGAATCTTGAGACTCTTCTAGCTGCATTAAAACTTTCAGAAAGATACAGTAACTATTTCTGTAAATTCCCAAGCCATAAAACAAATAATAGTAAGATTAAACCATATGTTCTATGTTCTATTACAAATTCCTATAGTGGCTTAAAAACTTAAGTCCATTGAAACTCAACGGAGGTGAAGCTCCTAACTGACTTTCAGGAGTCTGTTTTAGGCAGTTGCACTCAGTGATAAGTAGAGCAATGTCTTCTCTAATCTTACTGAGGTGAGACACAACTATGGCACTGGAAAGAACGGTGTCCTGACAGGTGATCCAGGCCAAGAGGCTGCAGTCAGCTGGGGCAAGAGGGAATGGTCCTGTTGCCTGGCTAGAAAGAGCCTCATCAAACTATTGTGCTCCATTGCTGAATTCTGCTCAGCTCCTGGAAAGAGCATCTCCTTACAGTCATTTGTTATGAATTAGATTTAAATTAGAGTTTGATCTCTACTGCTCCTCGTTTATTCCTATATTAAGCAAACACATCTTGGTTTTCCTTTTTCACCCTCACATAGGTGCACAAGGATTATCCTTCTTGAAACATAACTAGTCCTTGAGCTACTCTGAATGTACCAGTCAAGGACACGTGTTCATATCTTCAGATGATCCATAATTCAATAGTTATAAATTATTATTAACCTTCTTAATTGTTTTATTTGTATTTCTTTGAGCACATTTTCCTGTCAACATATGCCAAGAGTCAGTTTAGAAGAGATTTAGTTAAATGTTTTCTCCTGGCCTTGACACATTCTCTCTACTATAACCATATTCCTTGGGGTCATATTTCCTCTAGACTCCTGGCAAAGTTTAGTTGAAGTGAAGCATCTGTTGCTTTACTATTGAAAATGGAGTGTCAGCCTAAGTATCTTCAACTGCAATTTGTGAGTGACCACAACATAGAGAAGAACAGTGCAATTAAAGGCACCATGTTTTCAAGTACAATTATATTTTATTGTACTGTTTATTGTTTTGTTTTGTGCTCAGAATAGTCATAATCAGCCTAACTGGTGTTCTCTCTCAGCAACAAATATAGCTCCAATAAACAAAGTCTGTTCTAATTTCTAGGGTCATAGTCATCTTTAGCCAGAGTACAATATGTGTTTAAAATTACACTGCAACAAACACTCCTGTGGAGAGCCCAATTTTAGTCAAGCCTCTTCAGCCCACCGAGTTTCTTTTCACTCAGACACACTTTCAACAGAGATCACACTGTCTTTGCCTGGAAAGGCTGATAATCGTAACAACCCTCTGAAATCCAGAAGTAGCTGTAATTTAATGTAACAAATCTAACCATTAATGCTGCAGTTATTTTTAAATTACTATTGTCCTTAGTTGGCCAACTATCTGCTCCTGTGAACATCTACAGGACAGCCTTTTGCCTGACATATTTTATACTGATGACAGTTTGAGTATTACTACATTAACATTAATTGCATATACAGGAGAAAACATGCTGCTGACTCCCTGGGCTTTCCTCAGCATTACAATATTACTCATTTATGTGCAGATTCTTAGGTCACAAAACCTACTTTGCTGTTTAAAGGGTGAGCTTCACAATTGCAAAGAGCACCTTTAAAACTATTCAAATAAAACTAAGCTAACAAGGAAGCTTTTGTGTGAGCTCACGGACTGTCCAAAACAACGGCTCAGAGAAGGCCCTGTCCCACAGTTACTGAAGGAGTGTTACCTTCAAGACACTTTTACTAATGAGCCCCAGCACTGTTCACACACACTACTGCAGATACAACTGGCAGGGCTGCCAGTCGCTCTCTGTCCACCATTAACCTACCCAGTAGGATGGGGAACAAGTAATCCCGGAAGAAACTGGAAAAAGCAGAGTTTTGACTTCAGCTGTAAGACATTTAGCCACTATAAATAACTATCAGCAATTCCAAGTTTAGCCAAGTACATCAGATAACACTGTGATTAGGCACTGGAATAATTTGCATGGTAATCTATTGATTACTTGTGACAGAGGTCACAGAGAGCGTAAGATCAGATTCTAGTTTATCACTTCATTCCTTTTGATCTCCTGTAGTAGCACAGACTAAAATATTGCCTTACATCCTAGCTACAGATCTTTTTTTAATACAAAAACATTGCTTGATGTGGTACTTTCTCTTTGCTTGGTGGTCTTTGCCACCAGTTCTGGATGTGTGGGTCTGTAAACCCTTAGTGTGTATATGGTATCTACAAGAGATAGGAAATGGTCTGGTGTTCCTGACTGAAGTCATATTAGAGAATTGCATTCTGGTTCAAACCCAGAGGTGTTCAAAATCACACATGAAATTATCTGTGAGGAAAGAAAACACTTCTTGGGCACACCCACACTGAAAGGGTTAATGCAATAGCTGCTTTTGTAATAGTAGCTAGAGCACCATTAGCCTGGGAAATGCTATAAATCAAGGAGCAGTATGAAATTGGACATCAAATGTATTGGATGTTATTATAAAAAAATAAAATAAATTGGATAATTTCCTTTCATTTCTATCTGAAAATGAGAAATTGTCCAGGTAATGAATCTAAGTGATCTCCTGAAATGCCTATCATTTATTTGCAAGGTACAGTTCTGCTAAGATAAGGTGTGCATTTGAACCCTCAGCATTATTCACCGTAGCATTTTGCCTGAATGATACGAAACAAGATTTATAAACAATTGTGCTTGATAAGAAAATAAGAGACCAAAATACAGAGGACTTGGGCTGTCTGACTCAGTTGTGAAGGCAGTCCTGGGCAGATGTTGAATGGGAGATTTTGGATTGCAATTGTGACTCATGCACGACTCCTACATGACTCCACCTGTCAACTTGTTGGTCTTGATTGGCCAGAGGGGTCTAATTTTGAGCATAGTCTCCTAACATGGCAGACAGTTAAATCCCACCTCACATATCTTTTATTTCTAGCTCCACATAGCTACTGAAAACAGAAAAAGAAAGAAGAAATGAAACATACACTTTTATTGCTAGAATATTTGGTACAAGAGAGAAGGAAAATAACACAGCAATAAAAGATTCATGTCTAGCAACAAACAGTAAGATGAATTTTCCATCTGAAAATGGAAAAACTCTGAATAGTTTATAGGTATTTCCAGAAAATTATAAATAAACCAATAGCTTGGAATATAATCCATCCAGCTGGATTTGTGTCAATTAACTATATGGTTTGTCATATTTTAAAGTACTGTTGCTTTCAAATGTCTGAGTATGAAAAAAGAAAAAAATTCTTCCATTTAATGCAATAATTTTCTTCTTCCATGAAAACTTTTCTCCTTATCAGACAAAAGGTAGCTGCTATGCAGCAGTCACCATGATCAAGTTCTTCTAATTACAAATAAAGAATATATAAAAAACCTATTTGGAAATGCTGCTAGAGAACATCTTAATTATCTGGGACTTTGGAACAAAGCTGATGATTTATTACTCTCTACCAAAATATCCCAAATTAATTTGGAGCTCTAACTAGTCTGTCAGAATTAAATTGGTGCAAGCATAAACCCAGTTTACTTGATGCATATGCCAAAACTGTGTCATTTGAGGGTAAACAGAAGGTACAGAAAAACAGCTTGAGCCTTTAAAAATTTGAGATAAATACGTGGTATGAAGCCTGGCTCTAGAAAAAATAAGGATCACATTTACTAAGATGAGTCTTATATTCCTGCTCTATAAGTACTGATTGAGACACCTCTTAATTCTTTCTATTATTGGTTAGAAACTATTTCTGCAAAATAATTGCTTTGGAAATTCACTGAAATTTCATATTTTAAGAATTGTGTGATGGATTAAAAAATAGAGGGATATGAAATTAATGATCTTCATATTTGTTTGCATAATTTCCAAAGTGTGTATATTCATTCTTTTTCCATTTAGCTTGACTAAGAATATTAGAATTTCTTCAGCAAGAAAATACGAAATGAATGTTTCATTTTGCAGGGATGAAAGTTTTCATCGTGACTTAAAATATCATTTCAGTAAGAAAAAAACTCCAATGCTTTTCAAACTTTCTCGGGCTTTTTTAAGCTTTCCTGTGGCTTTCTTTTTTGCTATCAAATATTTCACAAAGTGCAAGAACACATAATTCCATTTTTAAACTCTACATGAAATGTGGAGTAAAAACCCCAAATATATTTTTTTTTCTTCCAACAAGAATAAAGGTGCTAACTGGGAAGAGTTGGGGTCTTATAGGCCTCCTTAAGGGTCTTTATACAGCATATGGACTGTGGTATAAATATTCTTGTAAATCTAAACAAAAAGGCATCACTGGGTATATCTCGGTTTGCAGAGGAACTTAGTGACAAAAGAGAACTGTCACTTCAAATTTCATGAAACTTGCAACCCTTATGAAACATTCCTCTGGAAATTCTAAAATTTCTGTGCATTTTTAAAATGTAGAGTGGAAAGAAAGGCCTGGCACCCTTGATAACAAGCCTATCAAATTGTTCCAGATTTAGTTGAATGTGAAAAGTTAATTAAAGCATATATTAAATAATCTAGGCTCTGTATAGCAGTATGGGCTTCTAGCTTTTAATAAACAGATAATTACAGGGTACTACAGACTTTTTTATAGTGAATTATCAGTGTAGAAACAGCCCAACAGTGACTGAATAGTCAGTACATCAATGAGCTTTAAATAAGAAAATTAACCCTTATCTCAGAAGGAGGTACTTGATTTCACTGCCCTTAAAAGTATATTTCTGTTTCTGCATTTTTTTCTTCTCCTAAAAGATACACCATTTTATTACCTAATGACAAATAATATATAAAGGAATTTTGAAAGTGTACTAAAAATTCTGGGTTTATAAATCCAAAATATTTCCTATGCAAATAAATATATAGAACAGATGTTTATATAAGAGTTTATATGTAAGTGCTGTTTATGTAAAATACCCTAAACAGCAATCCTAAAAAAACACATTTTGCTAATCTAATCTTACAAGTAGACAAGGTGTTGTACATGGTGACCTTGAAACTACCCAGTTGCATTTGCTATTCACTTATCCATGTGCATTAAGCCTGGTCAGGAATCACAGTGTAGGTTCAGGAAGTCTGCCTGAATCTTGATCTGAGTCTTAATCAGTCCCTGAGCTTTTCTGATCTCCACCCAAAGGGATTCCTACAAATGCCACAACAGCCGCTGTTTTCATTTAGACACAGCAGTAGGGGCTCTGCCCTCCCCTTCCTGCTGCATCCACTGGTGACATGGACACATTGGTTCACTCCCTCTGCCTCATTCAATTCATGTGTGTTTCTTCCACCTTAATGGAAGAATTCTCGTCCAAACCTCACCAATTCTGTGTGTGTATGCATAGGTATTCATGAGAAGTCAGAAAATAATTTTAATAAACTAGAAAACAAGGCAAAATTATTCTGTAGACTGATGGTTAACATGTTCACTAGGAAGCTGTCAGCTTCTGTCCAAAAAAGTGTTTCTGTTCCATTTAAAGTGACTCTAAAAGACAACTAAAATACAGTCATCTCTGTGTACCAAAGATGAGAATCCAGGTCTTCCAGTACCCTATTCAGTAGTCTACAGAAGAATGATTGCTCACATGCTTTCTGATCTAGTAACCCTTACATAAACATGTATGTGAATTTACTTAAGTGGGTTAACTTTAAAAAGCCCAAGGGTCATTATTTTTTCCTCCTGAAATCAGTGGCACTGCCCCATCTGCCACTGATCTGACTGTCCTTTACTGATCTGAAGATCTCAGGCTTTGTATGACAGCTCCCATTTTAAATGGGCACCACTTGGGCTCCTCAGTGCTTCTGTTTCATTTGAAACTGATGCTTGGGCATGATTTTATATTTCACTGATTCTGAAAGTCTTATGAAAACTTCTCAGCCCATAAAATGAGTTGCCAAATCTGGTTCAATTGCCATGTCTTAGTTCACTGACCAAAACAGTTGCATTTCCTTCTTCCACATTTTGAGAAATACTACTGTAATGCTTCCATATTGATAAGTGATAAAATCATCTATTTGCTCTACTTAATTCCAAAAGACAGTCTGCAGCCTATGAACTTCCTTATTTATGCTCACTGCAATACTGGGGGGAAAAAAACATTGTACTGGATTCTCTGTCAGAGTTCTGTGCATTGTCCTTTCACTTTGAAATCTAAGTCATAATGGCTGTGTGCCATTTTTCTGTCACTTGCATTCAAAATCAGAATTTTAAATAAGTGACAAGTTCACCAATTTAGATTAAGCAAATGTCAGAGCTTTCAATACAATTTATTCCATATATCTCAACCTGCACTATGCTTGCATAAGAGAAAGAAGATGCATGTCTGAGAGAAGAGTAGTCATACATTTTAAAAAGTAAAATTAATTAGTCTTCTCTTTATTTCACAGTGTTTCTTGCCTTCCCAGTTGTAGATGTGGCCCACTCTTTAGTGGTGGCCTTGGCAGTGCTGGGTTAACAGTTGGACTAGGTGATATTAAAGATTTTTTTCCAACCTAAATGGCTCTGTGAATCTATGGGGAATTTTAAGCATTAGACTTGCCTTTCAGCTATCAAGTTTACTGGCTCTGTACAGTAAGGCAGGAACCTGGAGCCAATGTCAAAGCAACACATATTTATGAATACACCGACAGAAATACCACATAGGCCTGAAGTCACTGGCCACCGAGAAGTACTTAGAGCCCCAGGGAAGCTGGGTGGCAGTGAATAACTGGGCACAGATCCTCAGCTGGTGCAGGCTGTTATAATGACATTCATTTATTTCCTTGGCAGAAGTACACTGTGCTTTAAGAATCCCTGATCGGGGCAATTCCTCACTCTACTTTCTCCCTTTGTCTTTTCATAATCTCTTACAAGCTATTGCTTTCATTGTCATCACTGCTAGAATTCAAACGTTGGATCACAGTTACTCCCTACAGCAGTTTATTTTCATTTTTGTCAGAAGGCAATGGGAATGGAGTCCCTTTCTTAATCATGATGCAGCAAAACCTTCCAGCACACTGCAAAGCAACACAAGAAGCTTAAGTAAAACTATAAAACGTTATAGTATGCTCCCTATCTCATCCTCCCAGCACTCCTTTTCTCCTGAACTAATTTTAAACTTCAACTGGGCACTTCAGACTTTTTGCTCAAGCTGTATATGGTTATAAGGAGAAGAAGAAAAAAAAATTTAAAAAAACCACCAAAACCACAATCAACTAGAAGCTTTGAAGAGCATCTTCAAATGCTCTTATAAGAAGATAAAGACTTCAATTAATTAAAATTAAAGTGTTTTACCAACCTTAACTACAGTGTCACAATTCATAAGTACTATTCAACAAGGGGGTGACTAGCCCTCCTGCTGGGTGCTCATAAAAAGCTTACAAGGGTGGGTGCAGGTGTTATAAAAATCTCAAGACAGCACATGTTTAGGAGAAAGCCCCCACAAACCAGACAGGAATGATGATTTGGTTCATTACCAAAAGAAAATTAGGAAATTTTTGCCCTGAGATCAACAGAATGAGCAGAATAGAGAGGTTTTTAGCCACAGATGAGTTGCTGACACAAAAGGAAAAAGCTAGTATTGACATCTGAAACCTTTGCCTTGCCAGAAGAAGCGTGCTCAAATGCAAAATAAGTGCCTGATATTTCCTAAATTCTCCTGAATACAATATATCACAATGCAAATACCTGTCTATAAGTTGAATTTCATCAATGTTAGGGCACTGGGCCTGAGTGTCTGGCTCATTTATATTCCATTTAAGCTCTTATTCTTTCCAAATGAATGAATTGATTCCCAAGTCATGCATATTTAGAATGTGAGACTAGTAAATTCAAGAGTAAAAAAAAACCTCAAGCCTAGCAACTAACTTAAAAGTATCTACCTTTGGTGGTGGTGGTGGCATACAGGTAAAAGTTGACTGCAAACCAAAAGGAAAAACCACTCCACTGAATAACACTGTATCAAAGCCACATATCAGTAACAGCTTTGCATTGCCTCGCATGGCAAACAGAGCAAACACCTAGAGCATAAATAGATCAGTATCTATTTTAGATACAGTACGTTTTTGCATGAATTCCCTAAATATTATTTCAAACAGCCGCAAGATCTAAGTGTATTGCCTGCAACTGGTAAGATCAGCCAAGTTTCTTAAGCAAAGATTATATTGCAAAAACAATTTGAAATCAACAGAAATCTGCACTGTCTAAACTAAGCAGTGCAATTGTCAGAACAAGGTTATAATGGAATAAAACAATTCATGAACTAAAAACAACATGGGATGACATAAACACTAGATGTAGGGAAGCATACTTTTCCAGCACTTCTATAGCCACTCTGTCAAAAAGACAATTACACTGTAATTGATATTTGCTATATCAGCAGCATATAATCTCTGTCGGTTTGTTTTTTTAAATGACAGAGTGAAAAATTAAATGAAGTGGGTGTCTTTTGAGTCTTTACTTTATTCCTTGTTACTGAGAAGCAAAGAGGTGTAAAAAAAAATTAAAAGATAGATTTTCCATTAAGCAGTGTCTTAGAACATTGCCTCCAGAAAAGACAGTACTGTTTATCCTGCTCTATTTAAAGTGGCTTCAAAGACTGTTTTGACACAAATGTGCACAGGTGTTTTCCTGCTATTAAAACTGAAAGGGTAATAAGTGTTGACACTGCACACATCAGACAATGAAAATTTAGGCAAAACTCTTCCATTTTAGTACCTAACATTTTAGTCAGTCTGAGACTTTTTCCTAGATGAGGAACAATGGAGAGATCCTATCAATGCTTATTCAGACTACAGCCTGCAGTGCATCTGCCTATGAACGTCATGACCTCAGCTCTGGAGGCCAGTGTGCTGCATTCTCATTTTAAGAATTCAGAAATGCCATTTTGATTTACCCTTTGGTTAAAAGATTGTACAGGATATCTTTAAAAGTATGTTCTCCTATATACCACATATCTGCTTTATACAGCCTCAAGGGAATCAATTCATACAAGTCCTTCCTATAATTCCCTGCTGTACTGAACATTTCAGACAGAACTTAGGTGAACATATTTCAAAGCAGGAATTATATATGGACTTAAGCAATGCAGCTGATTTACAAGCTGCTTGTGAAAAAAGCAGCCTAAATGGACATATCAGTGACAGCTTTCATGCCACCAGTTCTCAGCAGCAAAGCCAGAAGCATTTACTTAGTGTGTTTTGGTCATCCCATACATTTAGCCTGACCAGCATTAGTCTTCCCTTATGATGGCTCTGCACAGAATTGCTCCCAGCACCAGCTTCATATGATAAATTTCAAATGTCAGTGCAAGAGATGAAGTGCGTGATATGTTTTTCCCTGTGCTGCGAGCCCAGGGAACTTAAGAGTTGGTCATCTCATTATTTAGACTAATGCCTCAGGAGGATTTAATGTTTTACTTTGGGTTAATCACATTAGCAATAATATAATGCATTTACAATGGCCTGGGCTTCTTTCCAAAGCCGTGCTGTTTATGTTCAAGGAAAATAAAGGAACAGACACCTAAAGTGATTCAGAGAACAAACATTTTACTGCTCTGAAAATCATTGACATAATTCACTGGAGGGAACTGTTATTTCCGAGCCAGGAATTAACTAGACTCATCTGTAGGAAATTGTCAAAATACATCTGAGCACAGTTGCTTTCCTCATACAGATCTTTAGTAAAATCAGTTCTAATTTCTCCTGGCTGACAAAGCTTATTAGTAGTCTAAGTAAGATGCCAACAAAATGGCCTAATTCCTGACTTTTTTTTTTTAAAAAAGCTGTATTCATCTCCACAGAGTTCATAAAAGTAGCAATTATGATATTTGCTATCTGTGAAAATGATACTTTTCAAAATGCAGTGGTGTTTCTGTCTTTTTGCATTAACTGGAAATGCATTTTTAATAATGTTCCAGGTGGTTTTTTATTTATACATTTTCAATATTGTGTACAGAGCATTTGATCTATAGAGTTCCTTGCAGCAGGGGAGAGGCACGGTAATAATAATGAAATTCTTAAAGCACATGGAGTCTGATCAATATTGTGTTTTGTGTACTGTCTCTTATTGAAGAGACAATACAAAGATGCTTTTGTGTGTCTATACCTCTCCATTTGCAACATCTTAAGTTAAAGCAAAGAAAAGAGTAGCTCCTTAAGACATGTAGGCTGATATCAGTCCCAGTAGGTGCTATTGAAAATACAAGTTCATTTACTTAAAGTAAGGGAAATCAAAACATACACACACCCCTTTTTTTTTTTTTTTGTTCCCTGAAAACACTTACAGGGTCAGGAGTTTGGATGAGGACCTCACCACACTGTGCTGTGATTCAGTATTTCAAAAGCTCAACTTTGTTGGGATTAACTGGGTTGGCACTCCAAACAAACAACACCATCACTACCAAAAGGGACACCCAATCCCATCCTTTCTCCTAAGCCAACACTATAATATGATATCAAGGGATCTTCTTATTCTGAGTCCCAGTTTTCCTCTGAGACACAAAGCTCAGGTGAAAACTAAACAGCAAAATGCAGCCTTACTGAGAAAAAGATGATTGCACTGTATGTCCCAGCTACTACCAGGCACACTCTTCATATCTGAGCTTCTGCAGTTTTATAAAATTATTCAAGTCACATCATTTTTCACGTGTTGTTATTTTTCAGTTTCTCTAATTGCAATGTAGCATTCCTGAGTGATGTGACCCTTGTAACAACATTTTTTTCCAGAGGTCTCTGCATATCAGATGAGTTTGAAGTGGATTTTTTTTCCCCAATTTAAAACAAACCAAATTTTTAATAATTTTGTAACATTTTAATGTCAAATAATCTACTGTTAGCATAAGAATTTCATTCAGAGGTTCTTCTGGTAGCAATTATCCTGAATTTTACATTTACTGAGGGTTTGGGGTTTGAGTTTTTTCTGTAGCAGAGATTAAAAATAAAAATTCAAGAGGATTACAGTCCTTTCAGGCTTTCCCAGCCTTTCCCCATAAATCTGGGTCTGATTGCCTACAAGCAATCATTTACCTGTTCAATAAGTAGAGTGCAACTGCAAAAGGCAGTGACTATCAACTGACTATGGCTGTGCAACCGTATGACCCTGTTCGGGTCTTTCTGCTCTTCTTGCACTTCAAAACAAGAGGGAGATTATAAACAGAATTTAAATGCTTGAAAAGTAGGCAGTAAAGTGCTTACCTTGTTCTATATATATCAGTTTTTACATAAATGAGCTGCATAAAACTATCTATTTCTTTCACTGAGAAAAGAGCAGATGACAGCAATAGCAGTAAGTGCCAGTCTCCAGTCAGTCTGTTAATGAAAACCACAGTGGATGAGTGATGCCAGTACAATCATAACTGGAAAGTTAAAATGACCGTCACATCCCTGAATAACTCAGAAATGCTGAGAGATGGCAAAAATATTAAGGAAAGACTCTTTGGAAACACCCAGTGGAACTTTGCTCCTTTGGAGTCAATGACAGCAGTGATGCTGCCCGACTGAGAGCCCTGGGGAAACCTCCCCTCACACACTGCAGTTCAGAGCCTGCTCACAACACAGAGGGGGCATTTTAGAAAAAGAATGGATGCAAAAAACCTGCTCTTTTGGGGAAGGGAGAATGGAATGGCTCACCTACAAGTACATGACATACAGACCAGTCCTTCCTGAGGAGTATGGAAGAGAACAAAGTTTTACCCAACTGTCAGAGGGATCTGAACATTGCCAGATACCTAGAAAAACAATTGCACCTGAGACACATGTTTTCCAAATAAGGGTATTAAAAATGGGGGAAAGTGGTGTAATTTGCCATATATTTTAAAACAGGAGGTTTATTAATTTAAATGTGGACTAAAAATACCATTTTATGAAAGGGTTTTCTTCTCCTTGAGGCAGGAGTAAAAAAAGAAAACATGCAAGTGAATTGTTACTCAGCAAAGATCTATAAACACCAAAGTAGAAGGTGATACCTGGATCACCTACCACAGTGCAATGAAAGATACATGAACAGCATATGACTATAGGCCTGTGTGAACCAAAACCAAAAGGGAAACAAAAAAAAGATGGTGGCATCTCACAGGTGAGACAATAAAAGAAGCAAAATAGTATTAATCAGCTGATGTCCCTACAGTATGTTAAACATTGCTGCCAAGGGTCAAGAGGTTTCACTAATTGTCTATGGGCCACATATTGAATATATTTGATTGGATGATTCTTGTGAAATCCAGAAAACAATTTCTAGAGAAACCACAGAAATCAAATTTCTCACGCATTCCCTTTGTATCAGGAAGCACCTGTGACTTTGGATCCCTGAAGGCTGCACACACGTACATATAGACACAGGAATGTAAACAGGCCTTGGACTGCATTTTTCAGAATCCAGGTTTAAAGTGGGAACCCCGTGCAGCCCACTGCCTGCACAAAAAACTCCTGAACTGACCTGCAGCCATGTGCTGTGCTCCTTAGTTAGCTGAAGCTATGGAAGTAAGATACTGGGGCAGAGTGGGTTTGGCAGAGTCAGGAGTTGCTATTTGTCCAAATTCAGTATAATTCATGCAATTAATGTCTGTTGACATGAACATACAACTCGCATTTCCCATCCAGCTAAATTTGGTGATCTTTGGTGTAATAAGGCAAAGAGTCATAATAAACAGTAATACCTCTCATTCTGTCATAGAATCTACTGTTATAATAATCTTTCCTTAAACCTGAAAACTAGTCCCAAAAGTTAAACAGTCTCCAGAAGTTCCCTTTATTTTGGTTGCTGCCAACCTTCCTGCTGATTTTTTTCCAATTCTATTCACATGCACTGATGTTACAGTTCAGAGCCTGCTCACAACACAGAGTGGGCATTTTAGAAAAAGAATGGATGCAAAAAAACCTGCTCTTTTGGGGAAGGGTCACATATTGAATATATTTGATTGGATGATGATTTCTAAAATTTCCACAGAAGTTAAATTATGGCCATTTTAGTCAACTTAGGTTCATATTTTTAAACGAGATGCCTGATTGACATTCATAATCTACTGCGTGTGCCAGAAGCATCATAGGGATGTAAATCCCTGCTGCTCAGAGCCCCTGCACTGGAGTGCCATGACTGTGAGACACCTGACATTGCACTGTGCTATGCAGAGGTACTTTGCTCCTTCGATGATCACACTGTTAGCACCCCTATATCAGGATAAAACAGGACTAACAGAATAGAGAACCAGATCCCAGGGATCTACAGATCCAGTTCATCGTTCTAGTTCCTATGCACATAAGTGCACGATGTAAATGTAAATGCAAGCCATCATCTAGTTTTAAATTTTAGCATTTTCTTACATGGCTGCACAGTTGTGGGAAAGTGATTGGTAAAATTTTATGCAGTGACATTATCCACAATTTCACAATCTTTTTGATACTGAAGGTCACATCTAAAAACTATAGCTTGCAGATCTCAGAGCACTACAGTTCTTTCTTCAACCTTTTCTTCTACTTCCATTTATACATTATCTGAAGGCATTGCAGCCCTCCCTTACTTGGACTGCTTATACAGGTATATTAATTTAACTATCACTTCTGCAACCAGATAGTTTTCCACATGTCCACCAAAAGTGGTGTGTAGACCTCAACCGCAGACTAATATTTCAAATTTCCAAAAATATTATCTTACCAGTTTTATGAAATTGCTAGTCCAAAACTCAAACTATGTCACATTTATCTCTTACTCACATGATTCTACAGGTTTAAAATCATACTTTCTGTTGCACTTCAGTATGTTGTGTATAGAAAGCATTAGCCACAAGACAAACAGCTGTCATACCCATTTAGGAAGCATCATTTACCTGATAATTTATTTTAATCCTTCTCAGCATGAAATTAAACTGATTTGTTCTTTCTGCTGTGAGACACAAGTGATTACTCTTGCCTTAAAGTGTTTTCATTTATTAACAAAATCAGCTTGAGCTGAACTTCGAAGATCTATACTTATGCCATGGTTCTCCATGGGGTTTATGTCAAGCAAATATTGTGCTATAACAAAGCAGATGTTTTTGACAGCATCAGTCCACAGCAAAAGCAGCATGTAGCAGTAATATAGCAATCTAGAAGCAAAAGCAGATTTGAGGTACCAATTTGTTAGGAATACACATCACACTTACTGCCACGCTGACAAGAGTAATGTCCTAAGAAATCATTATTTATCCTGAAGGTTTTTTAATTTCAATTGCAATGATTTATTAGAGATCGTGAAACAATCTTTTGGGGATTTTGCCCATGTTTCTAGTCTTTACAGTTAATAATTCTGTACTGAATGCAATATGCTGATGATGGATAGCTACAAGCTTCAAATTTTTTCATGCAAAAATATTCAAGACTCCTGTTGCAAATGCTGTTTAATGGCCATCTTTGAAAATTGGGTTATAAATCACTTATTCAGAAAACCCTTCCTGAGATGTGTAGTTTTTGAGATGTAAGCTGAGGCTTAAAGACTGGTTTAGTTACAATGAGACAGCCAGTGGAAGGCTGAGGCGATTGCACTGATCAGGTGAAATCCTCCAGTAAAACCTTTGACAAGAAGCCAATATTGGTATTAATTAATTTACAGCAGCACTCTTATGATCTCTAAACAAGATCATAACTCTACTGTACTAGATTTTGCACAAACATAATGAAGGATGTGTACTTATGAGCTAAATACACAAAACAGATGAGCAACAGGGTGAAGGGAGTATTGTTATCCCCATTTCACAGTATGAGGCCAGAAATAGAAAGAGATGCCAGACTTCTCACCTCTTGAAGTGCCTTTGTTTCCCCACTGATCTAAAAAAGGAAATAGAGGAGACATGGCTAATTCTGACCCTTATGAGACAGCTCTGTGATATCATATTCCACGAGGTACACATTTACCATCATACTCTCAGATCAGGGAAAACTTACTCATGTTAGGAGATATTTCTCTTGTAAACTTTACCAAGCCTGATGCTTTGTTCATTAAATCATTAGCTGCATTAAATAATACACTTATAAACAATAATTTCTAAGGGCTTCACTGGTACTTGCAGTTGAACAGTGTTTGGTACAGCAGGACAGTATCAGTGGACACCAATTGTGGCACCACATAGGTCAGTATTTTAGGCACTTTTGAGAGGTGTGGTGTGGAATCACCTGAGTTTGAGGTGACTGATGAAACCAGGCTTCCCTGTTCTTTGCAGGACACTTGAATTGACCAGTCATTAAATAAAAAGGGGATGGAATCAATTACATNCACTTCTGAGAGGTGTGGTGTGGAATCACCTGAGTTTGAGGTGACTGATGAAACCAGGCTTCCCTGTTCTTTGCAGGACACTTGAATTGACCAGTCATTAAATAAAAAGGGGATGGAATCAATTACATGCTCTCAGAATGAGTTCTCAATGAAAGAAGTCCCGGCTGCCTCACCTGGAGCACAACTAACCTGTGTGCACACGCAGGTGCAAACTAGACTAGATAGAGCTGCAAGCAAGATTCAACTTGCAAGAACCAGGCTTTAGTTCTGCAAATACAGAAAGCCTATACAGGCCCAGAAGGAGAATTTCAGTAATTAGAACTCAGATTTCAGAGAAACATCTCTATTTACAGATTTATTGGCACCTAAAGTGAGGGAGGGCTGAGAATCACACTTGTAAGTGTAGACACCAAAAGTTGGGCTCTGCATGCCTAAGTCTTCATGATGATGTGAGTCTATATGCTTTTCTGTGATTTCACTGTACAAAGCAGAGATTTTATCTTACAGTGTTGACTTTGTGGTGATTTCAACTGAGGGAATTAAAAGTTTACAATGCCTGAATAGTGATTTACTACTCAGTATTCATATGGATTGGGTTTGTATTTCTTACTACTGGTTCCCCTGACAATTTGGGATTTATCTTTTGATCCATTTTCATTTCAAACCACATAAGAGAAAAGATGTTATCGACTGCTTTGTATTCAGTGACAAATTCCTCCTCTTATTAACAAACCGTCCTGGCTCTTGCTAAAAAGATGATGCACTTGATAGCACACGGGGATTTAAATACTGTCCACTGCAAAGGGTACTTGTGCAGACTAATGTGCAGTTCCCAGCAATTCCTGGGCCCAATTGCTACAGACCAGCTGAAGTCACAAGCTTCCCTTGCAGATTTTGAGTATAGCAACTTGAAACATTCTCTGAATCCAGGTTTTGATCCAAGCCTTATTTAAAAACAAACCAAACCAAACAAAAAAAAAAAAAAAAAGAAAGACCCAAAATAAAAAGAACTACGCAGAGAAGCTTTGGGGATTTTGATTTCCTTCTTATCTAGGGTATTCTGGACCTAAGACATAACTAAAGCCTACCCAAATATATAAAATTCACTGCAGTATAGAACTGATTAAAAAGTCTTTATGGGAAAGAAGTCATCCTAATATTTAATGTATAGCATAAAAAGATGCAAAAATAGAAAGGCAGAAATAAAAGCATACAATATTTAGAAGACATAAACCATGAACAGAGAGCAACCAAGGAAAGTGGGACAGAAAAATGGAAAAGAGACTGCAAGAAGTACAGCAAGATAACAGGAGAAAGGAGACAAAAGCTGATAACAAAGAAAGGAGAAAAAAATACTAAGAAAGTATTTTCCTGAGCATCTATTAGATCTTCTCACAAGAATGTTAAAAGGGCAACGATGTTTGTGCAAATACTAGCAACAGGGTATTTCTTAAAGATCTTTGTAGTAATTTATACAAATTTTAAGTTTGCAAATTCTACTGGCAATAGCATTAGATCTAGCAGGTCTTTTGAAGAAGTCAAGGATGTTAATTTGAAGTGCATATTAGTGATGAATTTCAGTTGTCTTGACTGTCTTATATAATTTGTTATGCTTTGTTTTTTCAATATTTAAAAATAGCATCCTAGTTCATGTCAAGTATATCAGAGTTAATTATAGCACGATTTGCAATGCTAGGTGCCTGATGTTAGGCTCCCAAGCCTGTTTTTGGATATGAAATAATTAGCCTCAGTTTCAGAACTGACTGGACTTAGTCTGCTTAGTTCATCCTTAATAAAATTCCCAATGTTGAAATTATTACAAAAATGTAATGCTATTTTAACACATTAAAAAACTCTCCCATAGAATACAAAGAATTATTTGGGTTTTTTACCAAGGGACTTTAAATCAGGCGGTAAGATTGTGCTATCCACACTAATTCCCAGCAGTGAGATAGCATTCCATGGGAAGAACAGAAAATGTGTCTATGTGTTTTAAATGAAATTAGAGATAAGAAAAAGAAAAGTGTCACCTCTGTCTCTGTGATATTCATTGGTATACAAGCCTTCTTTTCCTTCTCATATGTGAAAAATCTGAGGCAGTAGTTTGGTTTCCTTAGATTTTTTTTTTTCTGGCCTTAAATGTAATACTTCCATTAAGATTTCATGTGAGTAGCTTTGTATGTGCCATAGTATAATAATCTGTTGTCTGCAAAATAAATTATACAGGCAGCATATAAGTATGTAAGCTTAAATATACCACAATTTCTGCAAAACTTAGAGAAAAAAGTCTGAATTTACATTGCCAGTTGATTCCTGTTGTCAGTGTGATTAGCTAGTGATTATACCAGTGCTACTGAAACAATATCACAGCCTGAAACCCTGGTTCCTATCGGCCCCACTGCCTACCCTTTTCCATTTGCTATTACAGTCCTTTCAGTCCTGGGTGAAACACTGTCTGTTGTCTCAGCTCACGCTGTAACCACACATCACAACCCCAGCACACACAGTCAGCCAGAAGTGGCAGTTTCTCAACTCCAGTAAGTTCAGAACTGCATGAAGGCCAAATTACTTCTGTCCCAGAACTAACCTTCCTTGAGGTCAAGCTAAGCTCATCAAGAAGAGAAGTCTGTGCTGTAGCCTTGCCTTTCAGCTGCACTTGTCATGCATAAACACTTTGGATTTTTGTATTTCCACAACTGTGCAGACCTGTCACTAAAATGCACTGCCCAAGTCGTGCTGCTGGGGAGCAAATCAGCACAGCCTGATAGACAGGGCATGTGACTGTGCTTGGTGACTGAGATTCCCTTTCTGGTTCTGACCTGTTTGATGAGTTTGGGACCCTCAGAACTGCACCGTGCCATTGCTCATGGCACATCCCACTGCACTCACACTGCACACCCTGCAGGGCAGGGCTGTCTCACACTGCTGACTTTTACAGTGCCAAGCACAGATAAGGCCCTGGACACTTCTGCACATGGCAGTAAGAAATCCACTGTCAGACAGAGGGTTAAACCTCTCTGTAATGATTCTTTTTCTTTTCACATGTAAATGTTCACATTTTAATGAAATGGAAATACCTAACTTGCTTTACTCCAAACTAATGAATAGGGTTAGTGCCATCAGAAGCTTTTTCTTGCAATTTAGGGACCAAGAAGACAATAAAAGAGAAGAAAGACAATCAGCTATTCATTCAGTCTCCTTGTTGAGTCAGCACCAGGATGGTTATTTTTAATAAAAAGATAGAAATATTTATGCCTGAAGGACTAAGATTTGTTGAAGCTCAAGAGGTATGATAGAAAGAAATGCCTTTTTTTTATCTTCCATTCAGTATTTACATATAAAAAGCAACTACTTTGCATATAGTACCTGTCATTGTCTCCAACTCAATAAGAATCTATGCATAATATTTACAGGAAAGAATGCTGAGGTATGTAACTGCTAATATTAAATATTATTTTAAAATATACTTTGATGTGTTATTACCAGAAGTAAAACTATACTCAAGAAGGAAGACTGTCAGAAAACCAGTAAAGTGGCCTTCAATTATTATCTAGTGAGAGAGTACATTTTCTTTGCATCAATAAATTCTGTTTTAGCTTGGTATACCTGATACTATGTTGGAGCTTGTGAGGCATACAAGGGGCCCACACCTTAGCTATGGGCTTCAGATTTGGGTGATAAGAAGGTGCATTATTCATCTCTCTCACTGCTTTCTGTACTTTCTTGGTGTGAACATCAGCACAAGCCTCTGTCATTCAAATTATGATATTTCTCAGCTGCATTTCCCCTTTACCTCTGAGAATCAGCCATACTCAAAATATGTCAATTCTTCCACCACATCCCTTTTAACAGTCAATTTTATTTTTTCCTCATCCATATTAGTAAAATGCCACCCAGGTTATCATCATCTTTCACAGCACCCAGTGCAATCTCCCCTCCCCTCTGGTTTGTTCCCCTCTACCCGGTACACCAAGTACAGCCCTCTCCAAATGCTATCCAAGCAATGCAAAATGCAGCACAGACAAGAAACACCCGAGTTCTGTAATCCTATCCTCCACATTCCTCTCTAACTCCAGTTCCTCAGCACTGCTCTTCTGCCAGCAACTAAGATTTCCCTAGCACAGGTTAACAGCTTGATTGTCTCTCTCCCCAGATATGGATCAGAGCCAAGGTAAAGATCTAATCTCAGGTTTTAGGAGTGGCAAGAACTTCCTTGATTTAAAAAGTGTTCTTAATGTTTTGCCAGCTCTTCTCCTCACTTCTCACCTAGTAGGAAACGAGTGACACAAAAGAAATATTTCTACCCTCAAAGCTCTCTAATATACATCAGATCATTACCATATGTCTTCAGGTTTGGTGTTCTGTGGTTTTTTTACAGAGTTGGTGTAGATCCAGATGAAGATCTGAAAGCTGAAGCTGCAAGCCAGGTATGTCAGGATTTTAGACATACATGCTAATTTTTTTAAAAAAAAGTGTTCAGGTGTTGGAAAATCACTTTTAATCCTCTGGAATTAAAAAGAAGAATGTGTAATGTTCAATTCTAATAGGTCAGGTTTCTCAAAATATTTTTCAGTTAGTTTTCATGTGGAAGCCTAAGTACATTGTGCAGTCGAAACCTTTGAAGGGGGCTCTTGAAGAAGCTGCAGCTGTTCATCTGTCTCCTTCCCTTTTTTGTCACACACGTAAGGCATTGTTTCAAATGCAGCACTGCCTGCAGCAGCAGGAGAGATCTGTAGAGAGTCAACACACAGGACACAACATGTGCTTCAGCATGGCAAGGGGAACAGCAGAACCACAGGGAGAAGCCACACTACAGCTGACAAGTTGCTAAAGCAAAGATCAAACAAGTGCCTAATGCCATGTTCCTGTTTCTAGGAATACCAGCCCATGCACACTTGCAGACTATGCAACCAGAACTAGAACCCAACGATGGTATAAATGTAGAAAATAAGTTGGAGAAGACAAGAATAAGATACTTTATTCACTTGAAAATACATTAGGGATATCATTAGGCAGAATTTTAATATAACTTACATACTGAGTTTTCCTAACATTTACACATATACACATATCTGAAGGCCAGCTGGGTGGGTCTCAACTTTCACTGAAGTGGAATGGAATTCAGATGCCTAAGTGCCCTAATGTTTCCTTGAAAAGAAGAAAAACCAATATCATTCATACTGACCACATCCTCAGTTTTAGAACTCAGTCACTATTAAAAAGGCTGGAATAACACTTCATTGCACCATGCCAAGATACTGATTTATTCTGTCTGAGGAGACTCGTGACTAAATTCACTTTCCTAAGCATCTTGGTAGGAATTCCTGCAATGCCTCTGTCCAAATTCTGAAAAAGGGCAGGACACAAAACCATAGTCTGTTCTTGAGTGGAGTTTAGAGATACATAATTTCAGAAATTTTCTACTCTGCAGCACTCATGAATTATCAAAGAGCAGGGAACGCAGAATAAAGCATAAAATTGCCTGAATGCATGTTTTGCAAAAACCTGGTTTCTTCAGAAGCTGATAGGCATCTGATTTTCTCAATCTTCTATGAAAAATTAAAATAGTAATGTTTATTCATAACAATAACACATACAGTGTCCCAGCTCTGCCCTGTGAGTTAACACCTATCTCTGCTGACAAAACTCAGCAATACAACACAAAAGGTGTAGATAAATATAACACCTTTCATGCCCTATCATATCCAATTCAGCATTCCTTATAGTAGTAAATTATACCTTGGAAAACAGTTTTGCTGCTCTGATTAATTCCACACACACCCCGAAACCCCACCCTGTGGTACTCTATTTTCATTTGTCTGAATTTGTTTGTATTTTATGTCTTAATCTTTCAGTAATTCAGACCTTTGCTGCATGCCATGTAGCACTCTCTGGTTTAACTCACTACCTATCATAGTTATTCAATTTAAATCAGGTTATTTCTTTTAATTTTCTCTTTTGTCTCATCTCTCATTCCTCTTCTTCCCTTTCTTTTTTCTTTCCCTTCATTTCTAACACGACATTTTTATTTAGCTTGCCTTTCATTACTTTTCATTTTGTTTCTATGTTACTGTGTCTTCCCAGTGAAAGCAATTTGTCTTCCTGCACATATCCCTGGACAAAGAACATGTCAAGTGCCAGTAACTCCCACTGCCAGTTAAAGCTCTCACCCAGATGAAGTTTAAACCATGTGCCAACTCCCTCTGTTGTTAATTGAAGCTTCAGGGGAGATTGTACCAGAAATAAGAACTAAATATGTTCAAGAACAAGATGTTTAAAAGAGAGCAAAAATTAATGGAAAATATCCTCTAGGCTCCTCCCTGCTCAGCCAGAATGGAAAAGCCACAATATCTGCTACCGAGATTTGAATTTAGCTCCCTGGGACCACTCTAACTACCAGGACTCAGGGTACTTTATTGTATAGATCTCAATCTGTATCTCAAACCACACCAAGACTTTTTTAGGGGCAAAATAAGCTTTAAACACCTTCTACCTCATGGGTACTATGTCAGATGCAATACCAGCTATACGACTGCATAACCCTTTTCCTTCCCTACCTCTTCATCTTTACATTGCTTCTTTCCTTCCCCTGCCTCCCACAAATTCCATTTTTTTGAAGAGATTTGATTGATTTATTCAAAAATTCCACATACATGGTGGTTTCTGGACTTCTGGTTATGCTCTATTCTGGGCTCCCTGAACCAATAATTTTGGCAGCCAGCTGGCAGCAGATTCCAATCCCAGCTGTAAGTCCTGTGCCCAGGGCTCCTTCCCTAGCAAAGGTGTAGAGCCTTTTAATGTATAATTAACCATGATTTCATCCATCAAAAGCACATCTCAGTTTCTTTGTGTCAGTTCTCCCCTGCCTTTCCTTAAATCTGTTTATCATTAAATCATTATCCCAGCATAAGTATAAACAGAAAAAACAATTCATGCATATTCATATCCACTTATTTACTGATGGACTGTCACAACTTAGTATTGAAAGAAATTACATAATACATACTACAAATAATACATATTATTGTAGAGAAAATAATATATTAAAAACCAAGCAAGAGCTGTTTGCTGCATATCACATACATTCAAACAGCAAAAGGTAACTCTGAAAAGCACAGTGCAAGATACATAATCACTGAGCAGAGTAACAAAGCTGATCTACTGAGAAAAGGCAAAAGCTTTTATGGCAGTGGGGTTTTTAACTAACTTTCCATAAACAAAAACAGTCAATAGCACATTTCATTGAGGTGGCTTATGTATCTCAAACTATGCTGCATTAATCTCAACTGAGACAGTAAAAATATATTTTCTACAAGCACTTTGGAAAAAATGTTGTAGATGTACTATTGATCTCAGGAGAAAACCAAATAGCCTGAAAAACACTTATCAGTATCATCTCTGGCAAACTAATGTTCATAGTTGATTTAACCATCCCTGTATTTTTATAAGTATAATAAGGAATTTAGTTACATTTTTCTCATCAGTTCTATCTGCCAGCTGGTTGGTGAATTTACTTCAAGTTACTAATGAGAATAATCTCCATATGGGCAATTTCCATATGGAAGATGAGATATGAGAAACAATGGCATCCTCACTTTCCAGGGAGAAAATCATTGTGTGGAAGAGGTGGAGAACTGTCCCTCCTACTTATACCTCTCTGAACTGTAGGGAAAGTGAATCTTTTTAAGATCACAGGATCTACAACAGCCCAAGAGCATTCACACCAACATGTCCCACCATCCCTTGACTGTACTGTTTATGCAGGAGCTGCACTACAATCCCCATTGCTGCAAAAGCTGGTAACACTACACAGCTTTCAAAGACAAAAGGAGGAAGGTGCAACACATGTCAAACTAGAAATAAAAGGAGGTCCAGGTCAGGCCCAGAAAACCCCTGGGGAGCTTTACTCTTGTATAGACTTCTTTGCCCACAATTCATGATCCTGTACAAGGAAGCTTGTTCCCACAGGAGGAAGCTCGATATACAATGAGTTTGGAAAGAGGAATTAACCAACAACACATGGCTTTTGAACACATTAGTAGTCAAACTAAGGATGCAGAGGCCATTTTCAGAGCCCCCTGTGCTTTTAACAAGCCATCCTCTGCATTGCACACAAGAAGCCCCCTCCATGGTATGTTTATTTTCATGCCTGTTCTTCTCTTTCTCATCTCTACCCCTGTGCACCCTAGTCCTTCACTCTTTCTTTCAGTGTTCCTGTGGTTCCAACCTAACATAGACCTTTCCTGCCATCACACTTCCTGCTTAAATGTTTCAACCCTTTTCCCAATCTTTATCTTTCCAAGATGCACTATTAGATATTAAGAGCTTAGAAAAGTGTTCTGCTGCTCGGTTAGGGATGAGCACCTTCTTCTTTTGTCCTCCAGCTTCCCCAGTTACTAGGGAGAGTTGCTAAAATTTATGTTTAACAACAAACCATATCTTAATACATTATTAGATTAAAACATGAAAATTACAGGATAAATTGGTTTAAAATTGCATAAGGAAAAATATCCCCATTAAAAATAACCTCACTTGCCACAAAACACAAACAAGACAATAATTGAGTATCCTTAGAAAACTGGCCATTCCATTCCTAATTCCATCCTGCACTAATACTTCTTAGTACTGATGTGATGCCCAGAGTATGACCAAACTGGCTGTCTGCACAGATAACTGTTCCTAATGTACTATTCCCAGTTATGATCTTGAATATAAGGACAGTCCAAGTCTCTACCTGTGCAGCATGCCCCAGAATGAGCATGCAGAATGGAAAGTGGCATTTTGAGTCTTCTGGATTCAAGTAATGTTCCTCTCCCCTTGGAAATAAATATAGAAAGGAGTTTCATAATTATTAGAATATCTCAATCCCTTTGGGAATGACATTTTGTTACACATACACAAATAGCATCTGATCTTGTAGGAGTAAACTGAAGTAATCCCACAATGGCAATTAAATCAAAATATCATTTTATTGATCTCAGAAATATAGTGCTTCTCAGCTGCTTAATAAAATTGGAATCATTAATAAAAGTAAATGAGTGCAGCAATGAAAAATGTGCTATATGAGCCAATTTTCTCCAGAACTGATTCACAGAGAAGACATCTGTGTGCTAACAAAGCTTTTTAAATTAAAAAAAAAAAGTGCAGTTAATTGTAATTTGGTTTGACATGCATTTTTAATATTGGAACTCTATGTTTTATTTATTTTATAAAAATGCTTTTCACTTCATTCATTTGTTTGTTTTGCAGAGTGCATCTAACTTGGATAAAAATACAACCAAAGCTGAGAGCGCGTGGCTGTTCAGAATATGGTATGGCTTTGACCACAAGTATCCTTTGCTGTTATAAGCCATGAATGATAGTTGCATTACAAATGTCACCTTCAAAATATTTAAGAATCAAAAAATATTATACTTTGAAAAACAAAAGCATAATCTATTGTAATGGGTTTGGTTTAGGAGAAGAAATGGTGAGAGTCCGAAGCAACAGGAAGTCTAGAGAAGCTGGGCAGTGTGGTGGGTGTACATTCCTGACTGAGGCTATGGAGTGAGAACAAGTTAAGGAGCTCTGACCTACAATAGGTTTAAATAAATTAACCTTTTTTAATTCCTGGATAAAGCTAATCCAATTATTATTTAGATAGGGTGTAGATTCTGTGTTTGGGGAACCAGGAGGTTGGAGACAGAAGCCTCCAGATGGCTGCTGCCTGCCTGCATACTCACAAAGCAGCGAGTACCCAAGAAAAAATAAGACAACACTGGTTTATCCACACCTCTTACAAAGAAAGAGGCACACATTGTGAAAGCCTCACAGGACCTCCCTGAAGCTCATACTTCCTATTCCCTGGATTCCTGAGCCTTTGTGCTTTTACTCACATTGCTACTGAAGTGTGTATCGTAGAGATCTTGAATATGGGTTGTCTGATGCTTTATTCCAGAAAGTCTGGTCTCCACGTTTTTTGCTTTACATGAAAATATTTTGAGATAAAAGAACATCCTCCCTAAGCCAAGGCATTAGTCTGCCACTAATGCCTGTGCAAAAACGGCAACAGTGACTATTGTCATCTTAAACTGACTCTACAAAGGCTTTGCATACCTGTCAGTGAGATCCCCCAGCAACAGTCGTGCCCTAAGCCTTTAACAGAGATATACAAGGAATATAAGAGAAACCTGCCTGCTAATTTCCACACCTCCTGGCTCAGGAGCTGAACAGGCAAAGCCCTACCAGTACTGTCTCCATTATCCAATAGCACATCTATTTGTCCCTCACCCTGCACTACTGAGCAGAGATTAATGTTCAGGCTGCATATATATTTTTCTGATACCAGCTGCAGCAAACCAGAATGAAATATTTCAGCTGATAAAATGTAACTCTTTGGGAATACAGCTTCCTTAGAGAGTTCAAGTGAAGTTATCCTTCAAAGAGACTTTTTATGGAAAAAAACATCTTTTTGGTTAAAAATGAATATATTGCCCTAATTCATCTACACACACAGTTTTAAAGGCCAAAAAGCACTTAGCATTAAAATGTTTTCCTAGGATAATTCTTCAAGAATACATAGAAATAGTAGGAGAATGTTGTATGAAGGGGGAAAATACGTTTAAATATTAATGCTGAGTATCACCATAACTGGCTTTAACCACTCCTTTTTCACAAGGAATAGCCTGTGGTTCTGATATATCCTAGGAAATATAAATCAGGAAGAAGTGGAAAAAAAAATTGTCCTCTGATGAAAAAAAATGAGAGAAATCAGAGAAAGCAAAAATGTTGAAAGTAGGAACAGGAGGAACAGGACAGAAGCATGAATTTAAAAAAAGACATGAAAGAGAACAAGGGTAGAGCTAGAAAACAAGGGATAGAGGCAGAAGAGGGAAAGAGAAATAAATATGAAAAAGGCAGAAACAGTACTTGTAAAATGAAGCCTGTAGAAGGCACCAGAAGCACTACTTCTCAGAGACTATCTGTGTGGTAGAGATCTTGAATACAAGTGTCTGATGCTTTATTCTAGAAACTCTGGTTTCCATGTCTTTTGCATTTCAAGTAAATATTTTAAGTGATTTTAAAAAATAATATTCCTAAAAAGAACGAATTTATTCATGTCAATCTGTCTTCCACTTAAATCATAATATTTCTTTAGAATTCAGATGTTCAGAGATTATAGATGTGCCATTATCCTAAAATATATTTTTATTACAAATAATACTTCTACATTTTACTAATCCTAAAAATGTATACCCATATTCCTGCATGGAATGATAGTTCAACCCACTAATGCTGTGACTCACAGCTCCAAGCAGTTCTTTGGTATGACTATTTCTGAAAGACATTCTTCTCGAAGAGAGAGAAATTATCCACCCAGACTTACTTCTGCCTTTCCCTGCCTAATGTTACAAAGCTGAGTTGCTAAATTTAGAAGAAGTTGTCATGTAGCACAGTATTTATGCCCAATACAAGATTGCAGAGAGCATTATTATAAAGTTTTCAAAGAAAAGATACAGCAAACTAATAATCTATGTGGTTATATACATCAAAAGCATACAAGACTGGCATTTCTATAGTTTGACATTTGCTCTTAGGCACTAACACAAACCTACCCACTCTTCTGACAATAACATCTCTTATGCCTACTTATTTCACAAAAGGAAAGCAAGAGGGAGGAAATACCACTAAGGAAATCAAAAAGTTGTGCTGTTCCTTGCTGTTTGTATGAATGATTTCCAATTAGTTCAGTGGTCTTAGGCAATGGCAACATGCCATGCTAGGGTAGAACTATACAAAAAACCCTGCAATTCTCTCTGAGAGTCAAATTTTATTTTTTTTTCTGAAAGAAACAGCAGGAGCCTGATCCACAGCCAAATGGCTTCAATGAGGGTTGTTTTCTCTAAGCAAGTATCTTTGAATCAGGTATTGACACCTAGGGAAAACATATTGTTCTCTAAAATCTAGGCTAATATTGGAATAATAAAAATTAAAAACATTTAATTACTTAGAGTTATTCTCTTGGATTTTCATCTCAGTAATTTAAACAAGGAAAATGCAAAATAAAATACTTGTATCTGACAGTGGGCAAATTCCAGTGAATCTATTTCAGCTTCTTTGTTTGTACAGCTTACGATGCATTACACCATTTGAAGCCATAATATCCTACTTAAGGCTAGCAGGAAAACGAGGGAATAAATAAAGGTATTTCAAGAATTTATCAGGAGAAAAGACCCCACAGATTTATAACCCAGAACTATATACATGTCTTCATACTGTTGAGTTTTCTCAGGGCAGATGTAGGCAATTTTAGCTAACGAATGAATAAGTAGGCAGAAATTTCATCCTGCAAGGGCAAGAATCTGGGTACATGTGAGCAGAGCTCAGAAAAATGGTGAGTAAAGTTGTCCCATTCCAGAGCATTCCAAAACAAAATTATAACTTTGCTCCCAGGTAGTAGCAATTTGCTGTTGACTCTGCTCAGTCCCAAGCTCTCTACTTGCTTAATCTAACAAATACCTTTTGGTTTTGCCTGCCTAGTCCTAAAACACTGCATACCTGATGGGAGTTAGAAATCCTCCCCTACACAGGCCAGTGTACAAGTTACAATCTACTGCTAAAAATTAGGGAAAATTCATACAATAGGAATGTCTTGCAAACTACCTTCACCTGTTTTACCAGCTACTCTAAACTCTTGCAATCATTTCCAGCTTAATATGATCTTATGCAAGGCTCTTTGTCCACTGAAGCTTCTTTCTCTCTCAGAATTCACATAATTCTTGTTCTTGCTGGCTGTTCTGTAGCATCAGTCAAGAAGACAACTACACTGTTTTCCCAGCTTCTCATGCTGCGTAGTGAGAGAAGAAGGAAGGATTTGGGATTGCTGGACTAAAACACAAAAGTGAAAATATAATTGAAAATGAAGATGACAAAAGGAGAGCATGATGTATGCACTAAGATGTTTCTATGCATAAATGTTCACCATCTTTATAAGGAGAAGCCTACACTATGTTGCAGGATATGCACTTTAATAGTACATGCCGAAACTTGCACTGAGAAAAAAATAGCCACTGCATAACAGGAAAACATGTGCAAGATTACAGTGGAAGAAAGCAAGAACGGGAGGAAGAGGGACAAAGGCCTCAAACGCAGGGTAAGTTTCTTTGAATACTCTGTAAGCACTAAATTGCAAGACACAGGTCTTGGACCCACCTGCAGCCAATTCTGATCTTTTTTACTGGCAGTGAGGTGAGGATGACATTGTGTGTGGTGTGGCCTTCCAAGACTAAACAGCGTGACCAGGCACTAAGACTACCTGGCATATGTGAGAGGCCAGAGAGACATGAGGGTTGTTGTTCACTGGCTGGTACGGGTGTTATAAGTATTGCAATGACAGGCCTAGAGCATCCCTGACACTGCTCCAAGCTACCAGATAGCAATGTGGCTTTGCTTTCCGAGTGGCTCACACACACACTGCCACCAGTAGAGTAGTAGGAGGAGAGTTTTCTCCTTCTTTACAGATTTCTTTTCAATCCCAGGAACTAACATTAAGTTACACTGAATAGAAGCAGCGTCTGGGACGGAGTAAGACAATTCTCCATAAAACAACTTCTAAAACTGTTTCTACTTTAACTGCAGTTATCCATCATTCAGATGCATACTTTTCAGGGGTGTTTTTTTTTTAGAGAGGCTGTTTATGTCCTTTGCACTTACCTGAAATCAATCAGCCAAAAGGAATTGCGTTATTTGTAGACTTCAAAAGTTTATCTGCCTTATCAAGGCACCTATCATTTTATTTCTCCTGTGCTTTGTACGTGGATAAAACAGACATAATGGCTGCCTGTGGAGCAAGATAAGTACTATTCTGTGCCTGTGAGAAAATGGAAAAGCCACTAAAAGCAAAAGTGCATTCTAGGGTGAACTGACAATCAAAGAAAAACCTCAGCATTTTATGGTCTTCAGCTGAATTTTCCTTCTGGGCCAACTTGTCACTCTCATATCAGAGACAGACATCTTTGGAAGGGAAAGACAAGAAAAAGTCTTTAAGCATGCATGTGCACACTATTTTCATTTGCCTGCTGGAGAATTAAAAGTTTCTTAATTACCAATATTCTGATTTGTTATTCTTTTATCACTTCAGTGAAAACAGCAAAATAGCACACAGTGTCCTGGTTTCAGACCAGAGGCTGATTTTGCTAGACAACTTTTAAACAGGGAAAAGAATCTTATCTCAGAGAGACTTCAGTCTAACCATAAATCAAAGAAGCACTAGATAACACAACAATTCAGGTCCCATGCAAGCACTAATGCAGAATTGGCTGGCAGGACAGGTAGTCATCATAGCACAGACATGCCAATAGAGCCCAAGAATCAGTTTTGCAGGTGTTAAAAGCAGATCATAATAAAAGTTGAGAGGAAAGCACAAATCTCAGTAAATGAATTATAGTAGATATCATAACGTGAAGATGACAAAAGCAGCTGACCTTATCATAAGGCAAACACTGCAAACTCGAGCAGCGCAGGGCAGGTCCCCAGAAGGTGTTTTATCATTGGCAACAATTGCCTGAACTTGGTTCAAAGCTCATTTCAACAACACATTTTCAAATACGTTATCTAGAAAAACTCATTGTGCTTTTCACAGCGCAGATAATCAGTATAGCTGATTTGGTGCTATTTCATGACCCTTTTCAAGGACACGCGATTGTTGAAATTCTGCAAATTAACCTAATAAATAAACATGGCTAATCACAGACCAGAATAATAAGTGACCTCAGTTTATCCTCCATTCACAGAAAGAAACCTGGATAAATAATTCTCAAGTAATTCCATATGCAAGTAAAATCATTGTCATTGGCAAAGTTTCAACACTATAAAAATCTCATTCATAACCAGGTATTTTTTTCACCATGGAAAATTATTAAACATGACTTAAATGCAAGTATAAATAAAAGATTAAATACAAAGTGTTAAATGAAAAATCTGTTTCTTTTACAATACTTGATTTGTGATCCTTTTCACCCTTACATTGCATGGAGATGCACATAATGATTATTCATGATCATTTCCTGATAAATTTATCACAAAATATAAATTTTAAACCCACGCTTTCCTCACCTTGATCCTGAAAGAAGGGAGCTTCAGGAATTTTGTTTTCACAAAATATAATCAAAAGAAATAAAGTTTTTACTGTTTACATCTTTCACCTTAACACTAAAATTCAATGCATTGCAGAAAGGACTGTTTACAGGTTTAAAAGAAAAAAAAAGGGGGGGGGGCAAAGGGGAATGAAATTAGGAAGAAAAAAAACTGACAAAGGAAACAAATAGAAAGATCAGATTCTTTTTTATAATCTAATTCATAGGTACATAAAATAATACAAAAGCTAAGTCATTCTGGAATAGGACTTTTTCACAAAGGTTTTACTTCACTGGTAACAAAGCCACTATAACAAATTTCTTTAATTTTTTTAGAGCCTTCATAGTAGTATGCAGTGCTTTTGCCTTTAAAGGAAGAAATAAAGAGTCACATGGGAGAAACTTAGTGGGATTTAAAAAAAAAAATCAATGTTCAAAATAATGGTTAAATAATGCAGGCATGTGACAAGTGGAGAATGAGAGCATGTCAGTATTGTTGCAGTATAAGCAGCAGGGAAGTGCTTTTCTGTGAGCTGTTATCGGATCCTTGCTGTCATCCATGGGAGACTGCTGGGCCTGGGTTTCTGTTCTTGCATCAAATGGTCATTGATTTTTATAAGTGTTTTGCACAGCATCTAAGGCAGAACCTGGCCTAGAGCTTATGGTGGACAATTCAGTGCAGAAACACCAGCTTTTTATTTAACTTCCTGGCTCATTTGACATACTAGACCTTTTGTGTATGCGGTTCAAGGGATTCTCTCAATCCTTCTGTAATATGTTACCTCAACTGAACACAGAGACTTTTCACAGACTTTAGTTGTCCCAGTATAAATGCATGGGTCTTTATGCCACTATATCACTTTCTTTCAGGTAATATATTAAAATTATTAAAATCTGCAATAGATAGAAACTACAATCATCCCAATATGGGATTCTAAAATTTAGTGTTCATTGAGGAAACACATTTTAATCTTTCCAGTATAAAACCACTCCAAAGCTTGTTTTAAAAGGAAAATACATCATTTTTTTAATATGTTCTGAAACGTTTCTGAGGCTCATAAACAGCACAGGCATGTGGCAGCCCACAAAGTAGGTGAGAAAGTTGAACAAAAATGTAGAGAAGAGGATTTGGAGCCTCTGAGGTCCTAAGAAATATGGCTTTGGCAGGGCTCTGGGCAGAGGCTGTCAGTGTGTGCTCCACATGGTTTAACCACAACTAGAGGAGCAAACGGGAAGGGGGCAGGATACAGGTAAAGTTTCTGTCTAAACACTGCTGAAAGTGACTTTTATTTCAGCAAATTTGCACTATAGACACAGAGATAACATGTCTGAAAAACTTTTACTAGCTATAACTAATATGTCTATGTTTTAGTGGCTAGCATTAAAGAAGCCACGTTCTCTACATTGCTACATAAAAAACAAACAAACAAAACCACCAACAAAACAAACAAATAATCCACCCTTCAGTTCTGCAGCTTACTTCTACCTTCTAACTGCCTGTTACAGTACCTGTCAAATCAAAATACAGAACTTGAAGGAACTGATCCAAAGCCTAGTGAAGTAGATGGACTCACAGTTTATTGGCCTGAACAAATTGTATCTGTTACCAGCCCAGTATCTGATTTTACTGATACATATCATTCTGTGTGACAATAGTTTATTTTACTTTATTTTTCCCTCCCTTTCTCACTTTATTATTACAGCATACTCTAGGCTGACTGTACAAAGAAGCAGAAGCTTAGGCTTGTATTAGTCCACCCAAGCATGAAATTATAGTTTGTTGGCTGACAATACTTAAAAGCACCCAGGAGACCTAAGTATGATATAAGAGTACCGGAAGCTTGTAGCACAGATTTAATCAAGCATAGCTTAAAACCTTCTTTCAACTCACTTATTATTTCTTTTACAGCCCTGTGTGTGCAAAAAGTTATTTTGCATTACATCTAAAGTGTTTTAAAATGTTCTTCTGCATGTTGCACTGTTGCCTCTCCAGTCACTTAGCACATATCGGAACGCTTGGACATGCACGCAGCACGTGCTGCATATGTGACACCACCTATAAATGGCACTGCTTTTACAGCAGCAATTGTCACAGCAAGATATTACTAATTATAACATCAGCTAAGCAAGAAATTGGTAACACTTCCAAGTAAGGGTCCGTTATTAACGTTAAATTACAGTGGTATTCCGGTAAAAGCTGTGAGACTAAAGGAGTTCGGTATAATTAATGTTAACACCATCAGAAAGTATTGTTGAATTGAACTTTTTTACAGAAAGCCAATATGTGGATGCAAACCCCATAAAAATCAGTGAGAACACAATGTGCTGAGTTGGAAGGGACCCACAAGGATCATCAAGTCCAACTCCTGGCCTCACACAGGACCATCCCCACGAGTGTTCCAGTGCCTTCAAGTAGGGGTGGATGGGGCCCTCAATGGAGGTCTTACATGGAAACTTACTCTGTATTATTGACATCCTTCCCATTTTAGGTGGTTGCTCGGGAAAAAGCACTATTGGTATCCCTAATTTGTGTTGGCTATGATAGTTTCAAGTTTAATTAAACTACTTTAGCACCCTAACACACAATAAGGCTGAGGCAAATATGCAAATGTGAGAGGAAAAAAAAAATTGTGCCTCCCATTTTAAGAACACTTTGGCAATCAGCAATTCAAAATAATGCAATTTTTGGCAGCACAAAAACTCAAGAGCCATTTTCTATTTTCTGATATTGAAATAGACGCCTGATTCACTAGAACATGTGCAGCATCATGCATTCAAATAGACTGTAAATCAACCAATCTTAGTAGCAGTTCCTCATTCAGCTCTTCTCAAGGGGATGCTAAGGAAAGGTGGAGAGGACAGATCAGAGGAATGAGTACACTGATGTAGGGCTGACTACAAGTTTGCATGAGGTTTTGAAGCAGATCATCATATCTTATGAGCTCACTTCAACTATTGTCAGAGGATATAAAAGTCTCAAGACAAAGGCTGCCTTTCATCTTACAGTATCATACAAGCTTATTGAAATGCATACTTAATTACATGAAGAAATAGAATGAGTATTTTGATCTGATTATTTTTGTCAATTTTTTAACTTGTGCTATTATACCCAATGAAAAACAGTTTGAATCTCTTAAATATTTATTTTAAAAGTATTGCAAAGGATGTCTTACTTATGGAGACGATTTTTACAGATTTTTTTACTTTGTAATTATGTACTGAGCACAGTTGTGCTATGAATGGTAAAATCCCTCTCAAATTCTAAGTCTCTAGCCAGTGCTGATGGACTTGGAGTGTTTTGCTCTCTGTTCATTAGAAATTTCCAGGGTGTTTTATTCAATCTGCCAAAAGCAACCTGGTGATTTTCCTGAACTGATTCAGTAAATTGTTAGTTATTATATCCATATTAGGCAGACTTCTGCTTGGCAGAATCTATTTTAAAGAATAGAAAGCCCCAGCTTTGCAACATCTCTGAAGTCGTTCAAGAGGAGGTTCCTTCCTTGTATCATTTTGTTGTTGGTACCTGTGGTCCAAACTCAGCAGTTGTTACAGCGATGTAACATCAGGAAGTTAAGCACAGACCATTAGCTTTGGTTTACACCAGCACAAGGGAGCTGCCAATGCACACAACCTGCACGCCTTAGGCACCTCTTTGGCTTCAGTGCCTTCAGTCTCAGGTACTCTGGTAAAACAAAGCATCCCTGTTTCCCCAGACTAGTGGCAAAGGAAATCCCTCCATTCTACATTGGTTTAAATTGGATTCCTTGTGAAGGAAGTATGGGGAAAGCAGATTTTTCCTTGGCTACTGCACTATCCTACATTGCCCTGGCCATAAAACTGCTGATGCTTTCTCATTCTTTGATCAGCCCTCAGGTGGGAAGGGGGAGCTCAGCCTTAGAATACAGAAACCTCATTTCCTCTTTAACTGTTGACAGAACATCTAAAACCAGTTTGAGAAATTTTGAACAGTAACAATAAGCCCTAATATTTCCAATATCATTAAGATAAGTGATAGACTCTTCTTTAATGGGAAATTACAGAAATGGGTTTTACTCATAAAAAGACCAGTATGATTTATTCAAAGGCTGAGTCCTCATTAAAGATACAGAATAATGCATGTCACAAATGGTTAAGGCCTTGAAATTCTTTGTGGATTATTCACTGAAATTTGCATTGCTACGCAGCATGAACTATTTTTGGATTCTGCATAAATAGAATACCCAATATAGAATTACATTATAATGAAATATGCAATAATGCAAGTACCCATAAAGTGCTTTTCATGTACTCCAGGCATCCAAAAGTTTCAACTGCATAAAAGATGATTACACACTTGCTGCACAAATGACTGCATATCAGGTTCATTCACATGTAATTAAAACTCAGATGTAAAAAATACATATGTACAGTCTGCTCTACATAGTTAAACTGCTATTGATATTTTGTATCATGACAAGTATCAGTGGCAACTGGAGTGAATAAAAATTGTGCTTGGTCTTTAGGGCTTTGTCCTTCTAGCTAAACTGGAGACTTACACTTTGTGTGATGCAGAAAATGCTATTTGTTAATGATCCATGAAAATGCAGATAAAGCAACTCTGGATCTGATTGATCCAGAAATTGCTACACAATTTTAAAGAGGCAATATAAAAATTCCATTTTTTGTTTAATTATATTTGATATTAAATTAAATAATACCTTAAATCTTAACATATATGGAAAATATTTTAAAAATATGTATGTATACATACAGAGGCAGTTCATAATTGAATATAATTTTTTTCAGCTGTCATTTCCTCCACTTTCCTTCTCACGCAACAGTGCAACCTCAGCAGCAGGATTCAGGAGATAAGGCATGGCCTCAACACAGGCTGGCCTGTATCTTGCCTGCTAGGATATTCTTTTAGGAAACAGAGAGAGTGGATCCAAACCCTCCTGGGCTAAGAGGAAGTAAAATCCTGATCTTTTACTTCCCAGATCAGTGCTTTAACACCTAGCCTATTACCTAAAGAAATGGCCAGTAACTCACCTGGCAGCTGAGAATTTTTTTGGTTGAATTCACTGCTGTCTCAATGAGTTAAGGATGGTACAAGGACAACTAACTTACCATGTCATTCCAGGAAATAAGGCAGAAATGAAATATTTCCACAACCCTCTCCAAAGTACAGTGATACTAAGGCAGCTACCACTTTGAAAACTTCTTCCTAGCCCAGGTTGCTTCTTAGCATGCACTTGGATATGATTAGGAACCTAAGGAGATTAGTGGCTAATAATGCCAAAGATTTGTGGTTTATTCTTAACAGTGCAAAATGCCAACTGTGCTTTTTTTATTGGGCTATACATCTTCACCAATATTTCCATGAACATAAAAGATAGCTGAAAATTACACTTTTATTTTAACTTTTTACATAGTAATAAATACACCTACTTCTCTATGTTTTTGCTTTAGGCTTTGTTGCTACAGATTTAACAAGACAGCCATGTATTTATGGTGATAGTTTTGCTTTTGCACATAGAAGAGCCATAAATACATGGATGTTTCCATTATGGTGCAACTGCAAAATGAACATTATGTCTTGGATTGCTTTTTCAATCTTCCTCTATCTACATATCCACCATATGTACAGCACAGAACAATAATCTATTACCTATTTCAGTAATGACACAGTGTTTCACTAATATTAGACATGTCTGATCAAAATAAACACTTCCTGGACCAAACCTTACTGCACTGAGCCTCAGCACATAGCAGTGCTCAGTGCACAACAGTGGGGTTTTACAGCAACACCCCTACAGAATTGGTGAGATCACCTGACACAAGGCATAAAAGAAAAGTTTTGGGGATGATTTCATCCATGCAGTGGCAGGTCCAATCAGTGCAAATGAGCAAAAATGGCTACACACTCCCTAGCAAGCAGGTGTACACTTGCTTTGCCTCCATGTGCAAGGTAATGACAATCTGAAAGCTACACTGCACATGAGAGCAGCACCAAGCCTGCTCATGTCTCCTGAATGCACATGTCAGGAACAGATCAAGTAGTTATGGAGTGAAATACAGCTGGGAAGCTGTAAGCAAATAGCCACGAATGAGATTGGGTGGGAAGCTCAAGGCAAATGTGCCACAAATGCTTTCTCAAGAGTTCCTCGTAAGGTACATCTGGGATCTGCTCCCATACCCCTTCCCTGAAAAGTGTGCTGTTCCCAAAGGAGGGGAGGGGAGTTCCTGCAGCAGAAGCTTCAGCAAGACCTTATCCCCCAAAACCTCCCTCTGCACAGCTGGGGAGAACGGCTGTGTGCTTGTCACTACAGGCAGATATTTTCTACTCAAACTTTCAGAGGTAAATAAAAAGAAAATTCAGATTCTGTAGAGCAGCTGATCAGCTACAAAGCAAATAGCTATGATTCAGTTTATCACAATAACAGAATGGGAATTAACATTAATAAGCTGATGTTTCATATGATTGTGAGGGGGGTTTAACCTTGTTTCTAATTAATTTTGACAGATTGAATTAAAATCCTTCTTTGCTTTGCATTTGGTGTATGGGGCCCTTCCTGACTTCCTCTCATAAGACATGCTGTCAGTACCAACCTTTGTGAGCCCTTTTATTTCTGGACATTGGACAAGAGGACTAAGCCCTTATTTCCACTTGTTAAATGTTTAAGAGGCTTCAGTATCTCAGCAAGGTTTTCTTGCTCTTTTTTTTCTTCTAATTTTTCAGATATAGAAGTTTTCTTTTTAACTTGAATATTATTGCATAAGCTCCCATTTTGACTCTGGAGCCCCCTCACTATATTCTTTTTTAAAAGCCTTCCTGTGTTAGTTCCAGCTGAAGTACCAGAGGAATAGGTCTCTTATCCTTTTCTGTACTTTCTGTCAAAACACTTGGAAGAAACCCTTTTGAGCCATTTCAGCTGGAATTAACAAGAGAAGACTGATTTCCTAAGGTATGCGTTCCTTCTCCTGACAGAGTCAAGGAGACAGGCTGCTTCAGGAGACAAATGACTCTCCTTGCATTCTTTTCTCCTTCTGATGTATGAACAATTCTCATTATCATTAATTTGAATTCTAGTTGCTTACAGAGGTGGGTGTAAGCTCTTCAGCAATGAACATTTTTTAGAGCTACTGTGTGCAAAACTGGAACTATCAAACAATGCTCAAGACTAATTCTCAAGAGCCACAATCTGTCACAGTCAGGAGATTATTGGATTCCTGTGTTTCTGTACCCTGTGTCTTAATACCTGCAGTTTTGATGACTGCTGCTAGAGCACAAAAATTTCAGCAAAGTGGAAGTAAATGACAAGAGAAAAAAGTCTTCTAGCAACAAATTTCAAAGTAAATGATAAAGAGCTTGGAAAGTCAGAGGCTACAGTGGTGCTGCAGAGAATTTCAGCTAGTCCCCTTCGACTATACATTAATTACATTTGTAAAATGCATGTTATGTGAGGACAGAGGTGACTTTTTTGTTCTGTGTTTAACCTGCCCATTTTGGGGTTCCTTCAGACTACAGTTACACAAACTGTTGTAAAAATAGCATGCAGAAAAAGTACATAGATGAACTATATGCCAAAACAGCACACACATTCAGTGCCAGCTTGTATGAGCGCCAATAAAACAACAAGCGTCCCAACAAAAAAGTAAAGCCAAAATAAGTCTTTTGGAATGAATGGAATTGATGGGACTCCTGATATAACTCCGCTCTTGCTCCAAGTGCTAAACCCAGCACAGATGGATTCAGTTACTCTGCATTAGCATTGCTGTAACTGAGGGCAGATTTGCCGTGGTGACTCCTTCCACTTGTTTCACCGGGGTGCTAAGACCAATGTAAAGTCTTCAGAAAAAAAAAAAAATCTGTAAGATCCTGTCCTTTCAATCATCCTACAGGGGTTTTTTTGATTGATCTAAACCTATTGCATGTTAACCATCTGCGTAGAAGGAACAATATTTTGATGACCTACAATTGGTATTTTTAAAGATCCCCATAAACCAACACGTATTATTTCCATAAATTCATAGTTTTTATTTGACTCATCCAGTTTCTCAGTATTAGCTGGCATTTTCAGACTTAAAACCAGTTATGAGGCATCTTTAAAGAGCTACATGCAGATTTTATCATACCTACACACAGTACATGTTTTTTTTAAAACTTCATATATGTTAAACTACATGAATTACATATATGTCAAAACTAAGAAAAACCCTTTTCATAAATATTAGTTATGCCCTATAAAATATAATAAAACTCCAAACTGAGTCATTCAAAACCCCTCCATTTACTGTGGAAGGCAACTTCCATGAGTATATGCAGAGTCTACCACTCTAATTATCCCACTCTTCCCCACAAGGACAAATCGCAGTGTTTCAACTGATCTCTAAGGGGAGAAACATGGGATCACATATTTAAATGTAGCTCTCCTCCTTCAGCCTAAAAATTACAAGCCAGCAAACTTGTGATTCAGAAAAACCTGCTGTGGTATTTTCTCTAGTACCTGGAGAAGTCTCCAGGGCAGAGAATTCTCTGCACTGGTTGTTTTCCTACAGCAAGAAAGGAAGTTCTGCCCACTACTCTATTAACAAAATTGTCTCTTGGCAATATGTGAAACTCTGAAGGAGCTGAAAACCTCGCCCGTCCTCCCCTGACAAAAGCACTGAGTTGTCCTCCATTTGCAACTCAGCACTTCATTGCTGCAACACATTTAATAGCTTATATTTTGTTTAGAGACTTTTAAAACATGTTCTTCACAATTCAAGGGCAAGTCTCTCGAGGTTTCTCATTCTTCAGTTCAATATACCACCAGCATGGTCACTGCTTGGCAAATTGTAAGCTGTATCAGCAACAGGCTGTGACTAACAGCCATTGGAGAAGGCAAATTGCTAACCTTATGTGAATAGAAGCTTATTTTATGATTTTCACAAGCATTTGATAAGGTCCTGTTAATGAAGTTTCAGTTGCTCTTTACTCCTGACAAATGAGAGCTCATTCTGTATCTTACTAGATCTAATGACTATGACAACTCCTGCCTGTTTGCTTCTAGCTGTGCAATGCCTGCCCTGACAACTGAGTCCAGTCCCTAAGAACTGGTCCCCCGTGAGCCGTGCTGCTCCTGCCCTTGTGCTGCCAGAGCCAGAGAGAGCTGATGGAACAGCAGCAGGAGCAGCCTGGGAAAGCTGTCGTTGCACCTCTGACAGCAGTACTAAGTATATCATTGGATCTAGAGGATAAGTGACAAATCAGAAGAATGAACTTTGGCACGCTGTAAACAAAACAATGTCCTGGCTCACAGAGCTGACAGCTCTTCAGACACTGAGGTGAGGTGTGTCCTCAGTGCTGGGAGGCAAGAATGGGCAAAGGACTACGTGGTATTTTTTTTATAAGATGCACAACAAAATCATTGCCAGCTGATGAACATTTGAGGAAAAATAGAGGTACAGTTCACCCAGTCCCTTTTCCACCCTCTCTCAGCACAGCATATGCAGCCACAAACTCCAGCAGCTGTGCCCTGGGGCTGTGTCCCCCAGGGGCAGCACCACCCCACTCCCCAGAGCAGGGCTCCAGCAAACTCCACCTACTCCAGCTGGCATGAGACACATTTTTTCATTTTTAACAAAGTTAAAAATATGAATACATAGATTTTTTTTTTTCTTTCAGCAGTTTCTCGTTTGTTTTTATTCCAGTGTTCCCCTTAGAAAGCAACTATCCCTTTTCTGTGCTTTCTCTTTCTATAGGAGTCCTTTTTTGAAGGCTAAAATCTCCCCTAAATACTTTAAATATTGGTCATGAATGGTTTCCACAGCATTGACTATGCCATGTGACACCAGGAGATATCATCCACTCCTGAAAATGAATCTCTTTCTGTAATGATTGGCATTTTCACCAATTAGCAATCCTTCCATGAGATGCACATGTCAAAACAGTATGCAAGTTTGTTTTCATGCTGCTGCTACATGTCTTAATTTGTTAATACTGCTTGGATGTAAAACCCAAGAATACTGTACAACTACTTTTTTTTTTTTTACCTTTAGAAATGGCTCTAATTTTAGGAGTCAAAGTTCACAAAATATATATATTCAAGAATGCTAAATCAAAAAGCCCCTGACATTTTAAGAAGAGTCTTAGGGAAACCTCTTCTTAACTACCCATTTAACCTGAGAGGTTTGCAAGTTAAAGGATCTTCAACTTCTGTGCCAGTTTCTCAAAAGTTTCGTTGTGTAACTTGACAACAGTTGTACAGGCCACAATCAGCACCCCTGAAGTCACAGGGAGCTTTTAAATCTCTTTCAGTATATACAAATTTGGCCCTTTATTGGCCCAATTTTCAAACCAAAGGCCTGTACTGCGTGTATCAATAAAGTCTGTCAGCACAGGTCTCAATATTTATTCTTTCAAAATCACCTATGATATAAATATTACTGTTTCCTGTTTATTCCCTGAAGCTGAATAAGCCTCAATACAGAGCCATTAAGGTACCAATTGCTGACCCAGATATCAATTTCTACAGATGCAATAACAATAAATTGCTCTCATAACTTTTCTTTCAAAGACAATTCACACTTCTTATGAGGATGTTTTCTTTTCACAAGTTTTGGATATATCAGTACTTGCCAAGAGATAGGAAAAATGTTTGTGGTATGGTAGACAGTCTGGAGAAAAAACTAGAATGTTTTAAAATGGTGAAAAGAAAGAAAAGAGTAACTTCATACATCCCTATTTTGCTGTCGTTCCAGCTCTTATCAAAGCTTTCTCATCAGATTTGGTGTCATGAGAGAAGCAAGCCACAAAACTGGCTAGTGAGCATTTCTTATGCTATCAGTGCTGTCTGCAGGCAGGGTCACTGTTCTTGCTACAGAAAAATAGGTTGACATTTATAAGAAATAACAATAATAAGCATGTTTGAGAATTCTGTTTTTGTGCAGAAGTTGTGCAATTAAAGAGAAACAAACATTAAAAAAACCCCACAAAACCAAAACTCTTATTTCAGAAAGATGAGATCAATGAAAATGCCAGTTACACAAATGTAACTTCCACTGCATAAATGCAGGACTGAATGCTTCTATATATACAAACACATATGCTGCTCCACTGAAAGAATGCTTTTTTGTAATCCAGAGGAAAAAAACAGAAGGAGAAAAAACTTCATAGAGATGAGTTACATAATCAAGTAGGTGGAAGAAAAACTTAGTGCTATCAGAATAGGTGGAAACATTTCCACTGACATCAGTGAAGTCAGGATTCCACTGCACCTCTATAATGGATTGAAAGCTCTTTCCTTTGAATGCTGACTCATGTTGACAGTGAAGTATATTTTTAGTTACAAGAAAAGGCAGTTTTCTAGCAGAAGGGTTTCTAAATAAAGGTCAAGTAAAACTGTACATTAGCTCAAGGTCAGGTTTAATGTGGCCTTTTGGTCACAAAAATGAGGAATAGTTTCCTGTTTGCAGCTAAAGAGTACAAATTTTGGAAGAAGTCTTCCTTGACCTACTTATATGTGAAAGCCTGATGGCTTCAGAGGACTTCCTACTGGGAAAAAAAAAATCTAATAGCATCTGTCCTTTCCAAAATGCACACACTTGCCAACATTAAAAGATCCGTATTCTTATTTTCCTGTTCACCACAAAACAAAATACATTTTAATATTCTACAAACACCTTATGATAACTAAAAATATATTGTTTCCCAAAAATTGACATAATGATTTCATTTACCATTAACATAAATTCATGTTAGACTTTTCTCCATTCAAGGGATTGTCATACATTTTTCTTCCCTTGTAAGGGAGAAGAAATGATATATGTGTGTTCTGAGGGAATGATTCACTGGTTTCTGCAGCTGGAGTGTCAGCCTTGGCTAGTCTTGGAAAACCCAGATGAGCACATATTATATGTGCTATATGAGCACTTGAGGTGCCATGCATTTCTTTCACTTCAGCTCTTATCAGGGAATATTATTTTCCTTTGCAGTAATTTAATTTGGGGAAAAGCTTTAAAGTACCATAGACAGTAAGAAAGGGAGTAAAATGCACCTTCTCTCACGGTTCAGATAAATAAAAACATTAACTATGTTTTGCCTTTACTAGTTGAGAACTTTTTAACCAAAGTGAAGCTCATGTGAAATGCTGCTCTTCAAGAATCATTTCTCTCACATATCAAAATGCCACAGAGAGTCTTCATAGATTAACTGAATAGATCCAAGCCCTGGTTCTTAAGTAACATCCCTAGACTTAGAAGAAATTCTAACAAGTTTGGCACAGTTTTTCTCTTGTCAGTCTGCATCTCTCTTTTGCTATCTTTGAATCTTATCCAAAAGCTTTATGTTTACCAGTAGGGTGATATACTTATGTGACCTTCAGGCATGTCTGTGCCTGCAGCAATATCTGCCATATACAAAATAATTAGTTTCTGTTACTTTGATAGGTGGGAAAGGCACCTCATGAACTTCAGAACAGAGGACAATAAGTGTATCATTGCACATGAAGTATCAAGTAATCATTTTCCATTCTAAGCACTTTTTATTAAGATCTAAAACTACTGTACTAACTTAATCTCTGTACTGAGTAGAAGTATTTGAATGTTTCTCATAGAAGAGCAAGAATGTGTCTCAGATACCATTGAATTATATGATAAATGCATAATACTAGATAAAAATTTTATACTGCACAAGCTATTAAGTCCCTACTATTACATTTGATGCCTGGTAGTAAATCCAAGCTAGAATGAAAAATAAAATAGATCTTTGTGTTTACTCATATTGTAGTAACTGTCAAACAACACCAAGGAATTTTTTCTCAATGAAGAGTGTGCTTTCAGCAAACACGTTTCACGTTACAACTCATCAGTATGTTTAGATTCAAGAGCAGAAACTTGAATGTTTCTTGTTGTTCTTTGGACAGATATCAAGCAGTGATATCAGTTCTTGTGTTTCTAAAAGCTAGAAAAATTATAACTCATCCACAAAAACAACGTGTATTCAAAACAATACAAGAAATTTGCAATGTAACCCACACATCTAATTCAATCAATGTTAGTTGACATAGACAAGGGTAAAGCAAAAACATTAGAATCAAATTTCAGGCTTAGTAATCACAGAGGTCAAATGTAATACTTATTTTTAAAGTATTTGTGGGTTTAGATACAAAAAAACAGTGAAAAAAACCCCAGAAAAATATTACTAATGCTGAGTTAAAATATATTAAAGGGAGAAATTCTGAATATAATTCTGAAAGTTTAAAAAAAAAATAGAGATGAGTTTTTGCCTTTGTAATAAAAAGTCATAGGGAAAGAGAAAAATACCTGGAACAAGAGCCATAAAAAGGTATAAGACTAGTGGGGAGGAGGTTCACTGGAAAGATTGCAGGATGTTTGTTTTCTCTGTGACTGAAAGTACACAGATTGCCTTACCTCAATTCAGCAGGGAAATGAGGAATATTGGATTAATCTAGGTTTAACAGAGGGACCAGGGAAGGAAATTAGCTGGTTGTGCAGTCCACCCTCTTCTCTGTGTGCTCCCACTGAAAGTCTCCCATGCCATCAGCTGTCTCTCCTTTCCTGCCTTTTCAGTGGCTTGATCCACTTAGGATGATTGTCTTTCCATACCCTGGCTACTGGGCAGCACAGTTCTGAGCAGAGCAGACAGACCTACAGTTGGTAAAGGAATGATCCAAGAAGACTTATAAAGAGCAGGTACCTCTCATTTTTTTGATTAATTGGCAGAGCACTACTCCACCTCTTTAATCAGATATAAGTAAGGCATGAATATTTTGCCTAATGTTTTAAAGTGACATTGGGATGACACAAAAGTAGTCCTACAGCAGAACTGCCTAATGTGGGCAAAATCTATGGTTATTAGGCTACTACTTTTTTTTCCTCAAAATACTCATTTGGCTCTGCTTTCTTTTGTATGCATTTGCTATGGACACTTTTCTTACTGACTCCAACAGCCTCTTTTCTTAGTGTCCAGCTTCAAACACACAGAAGATATGTCTGTCTGGATACCAAAAAGAAAAAAAGCAGTTGACACATTGGAAAAAGGTCCACTAGATTAGAAAATACTATGGCCCACACATCTGGCTCTTTCAGTGCAGGAAATCCTTAGCGTGACTCGACAATAATCTTCTGGATAAACATCTAAGCCTGCAGAAATCAGTGCATCTCAGCACTGGACCGTGCTGCATTTGAAAACAGAGAGGACCAACCCAAAGTTCCAGAATAGCTGGCACTTTTTCATAGTAAATAGTCTTCTTGGCTAACTAGTGTAAATGAAATTCCATAAAATATTTTTCCACTTTGCAGGCAGATATCCTAAACAGATATCCCAATTCTAATAATATTTAGATTTATTATGCTATTTCTCACTTTTCTATTTCCTCTTTAGTCTGTCACCCAAGGGTATCAATTACTTGTTGCTTTTTAGTATATACTGACTTGATCTGCATACATGTCTCACATGAGGTATTTCTTGTATTACTGCTTCTCTATGTAAATTATTTTCTCAAATTGCTGAAGTACTGAGCTAAAATAATATGTATATATTATGCTCCTGATATATTTTGGGCTCTAATCTTGTTTCCTAAAGCTATAGCATGATTCATAGGATAAACCCAAGGGAACAAAACTGTTGGGTTCAAGGATACACTTTCAGTATACCCAACTAAATCTAAAGGGCATGAGAAGCAGTACAGAGTTCTATGATTTCCAGAAAAGTTGTCCAAAACAAGTTAGAAGTTTCCAAGGCTTTGCATATGCTGATAGTTATCAATCTAAATGGCAGACATGACACTCTTCATTTGTGAACTATTCCCAGCTGCATGAGGCAGAGAGAAGAATGGACTCTGAAGCCTGTCTGTGCCTCATGTGAGAAAAACTGAGGCTCAAGCCCTTGTCCAAATGGGTAAATAGTAATTCTGCTACTGCTATTGCAGATGGGACACACAAAGGTGGACCACAGAATGCCAGGTAGTCCTGACTGTGATTCAAATTTAACTCTGGGTCAGACCAAGTAAATCTGAACAAAGACTTCTGAATGTGCTCCAGCCCCCAGGCCATCAGGTGTCTGGAGTTATGGGAGGAGGCATTACTTCCCAGGGAGAATATCTAAGAGGAGATTCCACTTCAAGATCCCAAGATAATCATCCACTGACAGCAGTGCAGAGCAGGGAGCTAAACAGGGAGATGTACTTCTGCTTTTCACCTTTGGCATCTCATTCCTTTGTAGCTTCAGTGGATTTTCACTCATCTGGACTCTAAAGTCTCTTTATTCCTAAGTCTTGTTATTATAGAGCCCAAAGCTTATGATTCCAGCAAGCACTTTGGGATCCTGGAGTTAGGTGGTACAGTGCTGAGTGTTACAACACCCAAATAACCCTAAAGCATCTTTTTCAGCAAAAGATTTCATGAGAACAGTACAGTACCTCAGTAGATGTTGTTCTATAACTCCTGTGCACAATACATGACACCTACACAAATGAGCTGGATCAGGGGCTTGGTGAGGAAATGGATTATCAGTAAGGACTATAAAGCTGCATCCCTTGACCTATTATGACAAAACAATATCATAACTACATGTAAGGATTCATTAACATTTTTTAAAGTCTTATGTAACTACCAACACTATGGTACCAACACTTGGTTCACTGCTGATTACAAAAATTAGTTACTTCCTTCTGTTCTCAAAAGAGATGTTTCTAGCTCAGGCAGTGGCACAGGGTATTTCTGTTTCAAAACAAAGTCCTGCCCAATCACACTGTCTCGACAGGATAAGAGGGAAGCAATCCATCTTTGCAGGACTTTGTGTTGCATAAGTTTGCTATTTTCGTCTGGCAGTTTGGTTTATGTGACTGCTGGTCTGTTTGTGTTACTTGTGAAAAATCTCTTCCCCTGTTCTCAGCATTACCCCATTAAACAGGTTGGAGAACTTACACCCAAACTTTATTCAAAGTCACGCTGCTCCATGGTGGTATTTCAAAACTGACTTAAAGTGGGGCAAAACCTTGAGTGGACACCTTTAAGCACTAGACACACAACATACCTAATTTATGATTGAATTACCTGATTTAAGTTTCAGTGGTACAGTCCTGAATATAAATGTGCCCAAAGCAAACAAATTAAGTAGCAAAACACAGCAAGAAGTCTGAACATTTGTGCAGTTCTTTGGAGAGATGCCAAAACTTAATAGCATGAACAGAATAAATAAACTTTATGAAAAAAAAAAAAATCAATTTTTCAAAGGTAACATCTGTTCTGCACTGGCTCCTGGTGTCAATAGATTCCTCTGCACACACATACAAGTAGGCTAATGGGATTCAGTGTACTCAAATACCCAGTGCACACTTTGTCTTTATCAAAAACTCTGATGTGAATGGGACTCCAAAAATTTCTGAAACAAACAGAATATACCTATATATACAAACAGAAAATACCTATTTTGTGAAGTGTTTCATATGAATTGTTACATTAAGTCCTTAGAATCAAAACCTGAGAACACTTATTCAGAAGTGTCAACAGGGAAAGGAATCTGAAAATCTGTCTGAGGCAAACTGGTAACCAGGGGAAAACATTTTTTGAATCCTGCTTTTTTGATAAGTCCTTGACATCTCCAAAACACCAAAACTGTGCTGTGCCAGAAGTCATGTAACTGCTTTAGCTCACGCTATGTTTCATCAATTCAAATCAAATTTCCCACACAGTATATGACACAACCAAGTTATACCAAATATAAAAGAGAAGGTGCAGGAAAGATATTGCAAAAAGGATCTTTTATCTTTGTTTTATGAGTTCTCTGAAGAAGCAGAAATCAATGCTTTAGCTGGACAGAAATTAAATATTATGCTATGCACAAACACAGGTTACATTTTAAAATTATTAAATTTAAAATTATTAAAATTAAGACCATCTTTACAGAGCTCCATCATATGGATTATAAGGAAAGTGGTGGGTTTAGCGTGTTGAGTTCTTCCATACTTCAAAATTGCATTTTGGTTTAGTTTTTTTACTAATTTATTCACTACTATGACTTTATGAAAGCCCTTTAATGCTTTCTTTTCTCCTTCCCCAGTATGGCTTTCATTGAATTTCTCATGATGTAAACTTATAGTGCCCTGGTCAACACAACCCTTGCTAGCAAATAAAATTATTAATTACTAGCAAGAGCTGTTAGTTTGAGGAGAGACATCTGGACATTATGTTATTCTTACATCCCTTGGGAGTTGGGCAGGTAGAGGGGAAACCAAGCAATATCCTGCAAAACCTAGGGAAAGAGGCTGTGTGGACTGGGACAGAGCCTTCCTTCAAGTATAACAGGGCAGTGAGAGCTTCACCTTCAGAAACAGCTGCATCAACAGCGCTGCTGCAGTGCAGAAGAGAAGTTGGCACGTTCCTCCTGTCAGCTAACACCTCCTTTAACACCCCCTTCCTACCAGTGCAGCCCTCCATTTCACAAGGGGAAGGCACAGAGGTTCATCCAGGACTTTGCATGGGCTTGGAACCACTGCAGCTGGTCACGGATGTGGCCCGTGCAGAGAGGTGAGGGGGGGGGGGATGTGGTTTGGCCCTTGTGAGAAAATACCTAAGCTCCAACATCACTCCATTAAGGAATTTTCAATTTCAGCCCCAATAAGACTCAGATAAGCAGCTGTGATTGACAGGAACAGTCTATAATTCAATTGTAGCCAGTTTCAGGATCAGATAATATTCAGTAGCAGAAAGGAAATTGGTGCATTAATGCCCAAAAGCCAAAGAGAAACTCATTTTGAAGAAGTCACCCCTGCATTGGGTAAAAGGGTACTGAAAGACAACATAATGAAAACCAACAAAAACATGTTGTTTATTATTTCTTAGGGTTCAGGGTTTTTTACTTTTTCTAGTGTTAATTATGATCTTTAACTGAACAATGCAGAATCATGAGTAGGAACCATTTTAATTTTAAATCTCTTTTTATACTTAACATTTGGGGTGAGGTATAGTGGACAGCGTATGTATAAACATCGTGATAGAAAGCTCTTTCACAATATAAATGCAAAATTATCTGTTTATATTTTTATTGTTCTTTCTACGCTCTTTGTTCTCAAAACATTCAGTAACAAACTGGAGGTTCTGCTGTACTTGGCACTGCACAGAAACCTAACAAAAACCTAACCCAGACTCTACAGGACAGCAACCTGCAAGACATCAGACAGAGATACAGATAAAGATACACAAGGAGATTATCAGACACTATATTTTCTACATAATATTATAATATTTTAAGGAACTTTAACCAGTTTCAGGTTTTTGGAAGTATTTTTCTAAGAAAACTTACTGGACGTGTGAGGAACAACAAAAAGAACATGGTTTGTGGAAAATTTAATAAATAGATAACATGAGCTAGGATGCTGACAACCAGAGGTAGAAGAACAGTTATTAATCCTGAGACAGAGATGAATGATGAGGTGGGGTTTATCCATGAAAATTACATCAATCAGAAAATCTATGGAAATGGACAAGATAGAGCCCAAAAGAACAGAAGGAGAAAAAAGGGAAAACATATTATGTACATGAGCATTCCTGGGATTTAGCATGACTAATCACCACAAAGCCTGAGATCTGGGGGATAAGTTAACAACCCCTTAGCAGGATCTCACTCTTAACAACAGCAGCAAACAAAATGCTTTGCTGGTCTTTTAAAGTTGCAGTGTTTCATCTTTAATAGTTAGAAAATATCTCTGCTATTGTCATTCAGCATGTACTGTGCATCATGATACAAACTAATATTTTTTTCCACAAAACCCTTCTGTTTTTCCCCCCTCAAAGCTATTTTACTCATTTCTCAGTGGTCCATGCACATGCTGGTCCATTTTCTATCCACATTCCCACTGCAGGGCTTCCTGAACCTCCTGACTCTCTATTTGAGCATCAGGAGTGAGTGTAATATGACAATTAAGTTGATGAGCCCTCTCTCCCAACCCCTTCATGTAGCTTGCCTGACAGACACTCAGACACAGAATTCATCCAATTATGCTGTTCCTCATCCCCTATTACTGCCTCCCAACCCCTCCAAGCTCACACTAATTTTTACAGTGTAAGCACAAATGCACATGTGCAATAGTTTATCTTGGCATCTAAAAGACAAATATCATTAGGGCAGGTCCAGAAATCGAGAAGAAGAATCACAAACATATTGTAAAACAATCTTCCCTTGGTTACTGAAAAAAAATGTTCAAACCAGAAATGTTTATATGAGTTTGAACAATTTAGCTACTTTCCTATTATTACAGGAGTACCACAAAGTAAAACTTACCAGCACTTGTAATGACTACAGTGGTCATGTTTCACCATTTTGTAGATATTTAATTTTCTTGAAAAAAATGCTTCATTTGATCATGAAGTGTTTTATAACACGTCCTATTTAGATTACAAGACACTGCCTAATCTAAGGGTGGGGCTCTTAGGTAGCACTACACTGCCAATGAGAAAAACAAAATAATATTAATACTGGTATTGTGTGTTTGAATTTTCTGCGCTTTGCGAGGCCATCCCATAATGCCATCCCACATACACACACCAAGGACCTGCTGCTATGCCTGAACTGAAAGCCAAACTCTGCAGGTAAAGCCTGGGCAATAGAGAGTAAACCAAAATGACTCCATACAGCAGAGGAACAAACACTGCCTGGGAGTTGGGACCTACTGGTCTCAATTCTTCAAGGAAATCGCAGAGTATTTTCTGTTCATTGCTGATTCCAGGGACAGAAGTTTATGTAGCTCAGCAGCGAGTGGCCAAAGACTGAATGAGTTCTCTCAGTTTCCTCAGAGATTGAACTGAGATGCAGGAAAATAAAATTACCTGACACAATCTCAAAATTATGCCAGTCCTGTTCAAACACAGGAGCCTGATTGACCCGTTCAGACAATGTTACTGCAGCCATAAAAGATAATCTGCTGTCATCTTTTCTTACAGGATAAAAAGTTTTCTGCTGCCTCTCAATATTGTAAGAGGGTTTTTTTGCCAAAACTGTGAGGTCAAAAGAGTGCTCTGCTATTAAAACTTCCTGTGTCTTAAATTTCTTCCATTTCGTACGTCACAGGCTCCTTTCAGTTTGCTGACCTGGGGAGGGGTCACAGGACAATACCTCAGGGTCCCAGAGTGACAGGACAGGAAACATGCACTTCTCAGGCACCTTTCTCACATTGTCACAGTGCTTTACTGCAAGTGACAATCAGCCTGATACTATGAGAAAAACAACCAGGAATAAGAAAATCTAGGAGGGAATGATACAGGAGAGAGCATTTTTCTAGTAGCTGATATTCACAAACCCAGAGGAGGACAGCCATGCAGACACCACCAGATTCAAAGCTATCTGTTCCCAAGGCTAGGGCCTGAAGCACATCCCATACAGCCTCTCTCCATTCCTAAATGCCCTTTCTGAGATGACCCAAGCTGGTTAAAAGGGAAATTAATTTCTTATCTATCTTCTAATACACACAATTGCCTTTTGTCTCCCTCGAATAATAATGGCCCATGAGGCAACGAACCTTATGTGTTGCTTAAATCTACATACATGTATTTGATTTGTTACTTCAACCTTGTCTAGAAAAACAGTTATCTTATCAAAGATAGATACTGGTCTAGTGTGACACAATCAGCTTTTGTTAAAAACATATTGCATTTTATCCAATTTTCCATGTAACTCTATGTCCTTGAATTACCCTTTTCCTTCAAAGGTGTTCAAAGACTTGCATAGTTCTGAGGTCAGACATCCATAGCCATCCTCAACCCAATTACTTATAAATCTGTCCTTGACATCTGTCTTAGGTCAGGATAAGGCTGTATTTTTCTATATAGCTGGGCTTTAAATATGATGGTCAAATGTTTTTCAACAGAAAAAAAAATCAGCTTTCAACTGAACGAAAATGCCCTTAGAAAAATTTTGACTTTTCATTGAAATGTCAAGCATCTGAACCCAAAAACATTTTCAACTGAGAAAGGAAATTGGTCATCCATGGAACTTTTGTGGACTGCTGAAGTGTAACTAAGGAGAGGCAACTTCATTCAAGTCTTTCATGACACTGATACCCACAAATCACCACACACTCAATACAGCTACTGCCACACTCTTTAAGCCTTCTGGACCAAAAGCTATTCAGGTTTCTGGAGTCCATACCTAGTATCTGTTACAGCTCACTAGCTCCCCAGAAGATGGACATCTGTCCATGGGAGAAAAATTGTCACAGGCAGAGGCACTGCCCTACACAGCTCCCTCCTTCACTGCTGTTTTCCTAGGTCCAGCCATCCCCAGCTGCCCACACACACACACATATTTGCTCTAACTCTTTGGGGAGCAGAGGAAGGAGCACCACTGGCTGGGCAGAAAGGAGGGAAAAGCAATCCTTGTCCAGGAGAATCAGAGACCGTGCTAAACACCAGGGTGGGAACTGGATAGCACAGGAGTGAATGAAGATATCATGGAGAGAGGATGGCCCCAGGACAATCTAGGGCCACCTACAAAACTAGTTACTGTAAATACTGCCACAACCTGGTAATTTTACTGTTGTTTGCCAGTGCAACTTTCATCACCATGATGCTCATGCAGATTGAGTCTAATTAGCTCAGCTTTAAGTCAGGTTCTCTGACAGTACTACAGGTATTTATGGCCTGGGACACCTATTGTGTGCAACACCTGCAGTAAAATGAACATCTGAGCCTCTGAAAGCTGTACATCACTAATCATGTTCTGGCTGGGATAGAGCTTTCCCTATGCACCTTGTTACAGCATCCTAACAATAGTCCTGCAGAGACAGAGAAATCTTTGCCCTGGTGCCAATTTCCACTAGATTTCAATGTGATTTAGATATTTTTTCCAGAATAAGAGAGAATAGTCCATTACTATAAATGAATTAGAGACAGGTGTCTAAAAAAAAACCCCATTACTTTAAATCTAAATACCTTGCACAGAGCATTTTTCTCAATATACTAAATGAGTTAAGTGTTGTTTTGTTGACAAACTTGAAGCTAATGATTATAACTGAGTACAAAGCCAATACAGTATTGTAAAACCCATTCAAGAACTACAGATTCACACACAAAGACAATGAAGTACTTATTGCACTAGTGGGGAGCAAAGAGATGCTTAGATGATGTGCTCCCTCAGAACGTTAGCAAGACAAATGAAGCAGAGTTAAGCAACTAGACAGACAGGTAGCAAGGGTAGTCACAGAGACATAACCTGGGACAACCAGGCACACAAGATTAAATATTTCCTCAGGTACTAAACCAATTAACTTCCCAAAGGGAACTGACTTGAACAAGTACTTCTATGGCCTTCCTAGTGCTGAATGTTTTCTAAATGTGATAACTAATTAAATTTATAAAGCCTAAATTTTAGGCTGCATGGGGCTTTTTACATTATCAAGTCTGAATTCCTGGAGATCAGGACACTTAAGTTTCATCTTGTATTGATTTCAGAAATTTATGTGTGCTAAAGAGTATCAGATATGCGAAAGGTATCCCTTCCCAACCAGAAAATAGCACCAATGGAGAGTTCATTCCTTCCCTATGGAATATGTTCCACTGGTTAGTCACTGTTAAAACATCTTGTGTGTTTTAGCAGAGATTAAGTTTATTGTCTGCATTATTTTTTAAATAAACATTCCAGCATCACATTGGGGGTTTTTTTCCATGAAAATGTACATAAAGAATTCATTAAGTCACTATTTCTCTTTTTCCTTTATTTTTAGTATTTTGGGAGGAGAAAGAAGGGGTTCTTTCTTACATACTTCCCAAATTTTTGATAACAACTTCAAAACATGGACCACCACATTGGACATAGTGTCTGCATTGGTCTCACTGGTGTCTAACACAGAAGACTGGCACACTGGTTTTATTCCCTGCTCACTGTTTCCATGCATTGCTTTCCTCAGAGCTCATGAGAAGTCTTGGAGCTACAACCCACAAGCACTAGAGAGAGGTTTGGCCCTCGCTGCTTGTTTGTTTTCAGAAATGCAATTAGAGGAAACATTTGAATGAACAGCTTACCAGGTAATCAAGGTGCATCTACATGACTGCTCTGGCCTTATGATTTAAGACTGCATCATCGACATGTTCTAGCAGCAGCAGCTTTATAGTGGTGAAATTATTGAATATCAAATTCTCTTCTGACCCCTCTCAAACCTGCATTGAAACACCAGTTCATGGCAGTTCTCCACTGCACAGCATAATTTTAGGTTTATCAACCAGTCAATTCTTAACCAATTTAATATGTGTCTTATTGATACTAAAGAGATAATTTCACCATAATGTCATTTCAAATGCCTTAAAAAGCTTATTAAATGCAGGTCATTTTTATCAGATTTGTAATTTCATCTCAGGATAAAATTAGATTGGTCTGACAAGATCTATTTTCTACAAAAACAGTCTGAGCAGCCTTATATGTGGGTTAAATAGATGTTATTGTCTCTGTGTTACAGTTCTCTTCTTCCTTGAAAGACAAGAAAAAAGTTCCTAAAATGGTCTATATCTCCAAGAGGTTGGAGAAGGTTACTAGTACCAAACACCAGAAAATAAGTCTATCGTTAGCATTTACATTATGTAGTTTTAAACTAGTTATGATTCACTAATTAAAAAAGCATAAATTTTGACAATTTACAATATTAAGCCTCTTTGATACTTAGTGCTCAGATTTCACTGCAAACTGGCTACAGATAAATGTAGCCTACTTTAAAATAATTCCTTGGAAATTTATATAATGTCTAGAGAAAGACAGTAAAAATTTCCAAGTGTGACAAAACCAAGACATTCATTTGAAACTTTTTTCTTCCTTTTTCTTTTATTTTAAGAATTTGACTTGAATTTTCCAGGCAGCTCATTTCCTGAGACAGCACTGCAAGCTCTATATCTTCTAAGGGTGTACTTTGATGCAGCAATTCCTATACTGCAATGTGACATAAAATTCATTAAGTACTCAAAAATGTGACTGGTACTGCTAAGATATCCAGTGAGCTTAGCAGTATGTTTTAAGTTTTCATACTTTCTACAGGTTTTCTGGGAGGCTCAGGTTTCTGGTTTTGTTGGGAGGTTTTGTTTTGGGGTGGTTTTTTAAAGGTGCCATCATGGATTTTGATTTAGAAAACTTATTAGAGGTTATCCTTCTCCTAATACATAGGAAGTGACCTTCTATTTAGATTAATTAACAAGACAAATCTAGATGTAGTGTCCACACCAGAGTACTGGAAAGCCTTGCTAAGTCAGGTGTCCCTGGCAGTATTGCTCACCTCATGTTGACAGGGCCTTGGAGGACTGTGTGACCTCAGACCCTGTGTGACAAGCCAAGCAAGGCATGGGAGCCTTAATGGTGAAGCTCTGCACGAGAGCTTATTACAAGCCAACAAGAACAATTCAGCCCTTACACCACACAAAACCAACACCACCTCAGTTTGAAGGACAAAGCAAAGTAACATGCACTATATTCAGATTTTCACTTCCAAACACCTTCCACAAACTTTTGCAGTTCACACACAGCAAGCCTTGTCCCCTGCCTTAGCTCATATGGAAAGCTGGAAGTATGTCATACCTGGTGCTCCTCAAAGCTCTTCCACTTGGAGAAACACAGGTCCAGAGAAGATTTCAGCTCTTTGCTTTATTCTGTTCACTGCCCTGGAATGCTCTGGTTGTTGCCAGAGCAGAGGTAGCTCCAACCATGCCATTACAGAAGATGATTTATCCATGCATACAGGACCAGGTTATCCATGCTCCTCTACAGGCCTAGAAGTCATTTTGATATCTGACAGGTCTTAGTCATGGGCAATCCCATGCAAGCAAGGCTGCTGAATTTTAAATAAAATAAATCCTGAAAGTTGAAACCCCAGAGCAGAAAGGACCATGCTTTGCTTCCCTTCCACAGTAGACTGCAGAGCTGTGCAAGGGTGCTGCAGGCAGGTAGCTGCACTGCTGAAAAACAGGTCCCCTCTGCATGCAACATAATTCTGTAAGAACTCGGAGATGTCAAGTGCCTCTAAGTGACCAAATTCCTTCTTATGCTTTCTCACAGGGGTAAAACAGATCAATGGGATTAGTTATCCAAATGTTGTCATCCAATTCAGTTGTCAGCAGCAATAATTTGACTATAGTTTTATGTGGGGAAAAAAACAGCTGTGAAAAAAAGGAAATAAACTGAGCATAAGGTCACACAGAGTGAGGCTTTTAAATACAAGTGTAGATCTATAAGTGTAAGCCTAAATCAATTAAATTGTGAAGGCATTTGGAAATGAGCCATTATAGTGAAATCTGAGTAGCAAAGAGTTTTGAAATCAGATCTGGATTGGGAGTTGAGAGCAGGGATTGTCAGAGATAGGAAAGGAAAACTAAAGCAGTGATCTCAATAAATGTGTTTCTTAACCAAGTCACATTCATAGAATATCTACACCTGCTCTTGCACAGTATTGCTGGCTTTTGTATTATGAGCAGCTCATGACTGAAACCCCAATAAGTGACCTCTCCATCTGTAATAAAACCCAGAATGAGAAAGCCTGATGCTCATTCACGCACTGTGCTTTCCCCACCTCTGCCACTGCCTGTGTTTGTGTCAGTGCCAGCACCGGTACATGTGCACAGTGTATTGCAGTAATAAATAGAAGTCACTTGTCACACTCTCTTCTTCCCACCCTCCCACCCCACGTCTCTCAAACCTTCTCCATCACAGCTCCCTGTCCTCACTCCACACACCGTTCCCTGGCATTCCCAGCTTGCAGGAAGGCCTTTCATGCTAAGGCAGTTATCCTGCTCCAGGCTAGTACAGTGATAGAAGCACTGAGATGAGCCATCCCAGCTGGAAATCTAGTGTTTGCTTTTGCTGTTTCTGTTTTATATTTGATAAGCTTCTCTGCTGATCAAAAGGCAGTTTGATCTCTTAATATGTATCTTCTGTTATTTTAATCTGCCGCTGTTCATAAACAAAGTATCCAGTTTGTCTATTCAGAATTTTAAACTCTAATTTGAACTGAGTATTGAATATTAGAATAAATATCTCGTATTTCCTTCTATGTTCACTAAGTTTTATTTATTGGATATGTGCCATAATTCATTATCCTCAATTGTTCTTTGCACTGGAATTTACATACCTCTTAGGGAACACTAGATTGTGAGGGTTTTCTAACTGGTCTCTCTCTGATTTAAAATATCCTTACAACGGCAAAGATCTGGCTTGCCAGAAGGTTGCTTTCTTTGCATTACAGCAGAACCTATTCCTGGGCAATGTGTTTTCACTTCTTCAACACTGAGCCCCCTCCACTTCGTAATGTGCTTTCTTCACAAACCTATTAGACACTTCCAACTTCATCCAGCTAGCTAATTGTGCGTATAACATGGATTACGCATTGGTCAAAGCTCCTAGAAGATCTGAAGACAGTCTTTGCACCAATCTGCTCATGGGAGTAGAGGTTTCCAGAAGGCTGTCCTGCTCTCAGTGGCGCAGCACAGCGAGACTTAAAGTCTGCTTATTTTGAGCCAGTCCCAGCACCTCGTACTCGTTACCGAACTGGCCAGAAGTACAACATGCTACTGAGTAAAATACACTTCTGCAAAAGGGCTAAACCATGTCCTGAACTTGTCACACAGCTTTGGAATCTACTTCCATACCTGGAATGAGCATGGTTTCTCACAGTCACACAATCAAATAAGCAATGATGTATTTCCAGGATACATTGCATGTTATCCTATTGCTGTCAGTGTGGTCAAGGGCTTCACCCAGCACAGGCCACCTTGGGATTCTACTTTCACATTCCACACCCACTCCCAATACCAGTTCTGTTTGTACACTCATGCTGGGCCAAGAGAACAGCACTCTGCTCTCAACTCTTACTGTACCGAACAGTCTTCAAAAGCTTTTTCAGAATTTTCATTTTTCTTGGCGCTACTGTTCTCTTTCCCTTCTGGCCTGACACCAGTCTCCTTATTTACTCTTTACCCCACAGTCTTCTGAGAAGTGAAGAGAGATTCTGTCATTTTTACACAGATTTTTTTTTCTTAAAGATACAGTGAATTATCACTTTTGTTTGTTTTTGTTAATATTTTACAAAACAAGCAAGCATCAGAATAAAAGTCATGCTGCTCCTCCAAGACTTCTCCATGTTTGTATCTCATCCTTCTACAAAATTGTGCAAGAAAAGAAATTCTTCACAGGATTTTCTCATAAGGGATCATATTTCCCTTTCAAGTTGTACCTTTATAACTGTGAGAGCATCCTCTGACTCTTAGCAATGCAGAAGCTGGAGATTTGTCAAAAACAGTCTCCACAGATCTGTGAACTATTTTAACTGTTACTGCACTGTTATATCTAATGCAATGATGAAATCTCATCTGATTTCCTGAAAAAATGCCAAATAATTATTTTTCTACTTGAAGACTGTTTTGATGTGCTGGCTTTAGGTTTCAATCTGCATCACCAGAGGCCCAAAAACATTACTCCAGCTGTTGCTTACAAAGTTCTAGCAGCCATTTTATGGCCTTGCTTTTACTGCAGCATTTTAGTTTGAGTAGAATGATGTCCATTTGTTTGGAAAGTCTTGTTCCCCACTCTTTCCACCACCCTCCTCATCCCTAAGTTCTATTACAAAGTAATACAAATTACAAACCATTGCTACCCTCAGGACCTGTCTTAGTAGGTGCAAATTCATTGTGGCTGATATAATTTATTGATGAAATGTTTCTAAAAGCTCTATTGCTTTCCCTTAATTTGAGTCAGACTGTCCCTCTCCTCCTCTGTCATGCAACTGAATTCATTTGAACAAAACCAATTTGTCCATATACTTTGCTGCATTTCATCTTTAAGGTTTATTCTCTCTGTATCTTGCAAACAATTAGACTTGTGGTGCCACTGCTATTAAATTGTCATTAGCAAGGAGTGGAATCACTGCCAGTCCTCATTCTTCACACATCTGTTTTCTGGAATACTTCTCGGGCAGATGGCAATGCCAAGGCCAATCTCATGAAGCATAATCTTCCACACAGAGGGCAAAAATCCCTGCTAACTTGCCTGTGCCTCTGAATTCATTCCCTCTCTGCCAGCACCGGGGTTCAAGCATTTTATACGACTGTGCTTCATGTGAAAAGCTTCGAAGTGATCTCATCTGAGGCAGCTGGCACCAGAGACTTTTAAGGCTCTATAAGCAGCCAGGTCACAGCAGTGTTCATCCTTTCTAATGCAATAATTTAACTTACTCATGCCATAGGTATCTCCAGTTTTGCAGTCATGCTGAATGTACCATATGCAGAAGTTCCTTTTCTGCAGGAAAAGAAACCCTATTGCCAAGCCATGGCTAGACCAGTTTTGCAATGTCCTGAAAAGTTTTTTACACTTTCACACAGGCCAGGAAATATTTAAGTTTCCCAAGGTGAAATTTCTTTTTATGAATCCCACATTCACTCAGGTTTTCATAAGCTTAATGATTTTAAAGTTTTCATTTCCGCTGCTGGATTTGGCGCCATAGTTATTACAGAGAAATTTATATGCTTTTTATCTTTTTTTATTCTAAATGCACTTAATATAGGATTTCCTAATTATAAAAATAGATGCCTTTCATACACTCTTATTTTTCCTAAGTATGAAGGATGTTGTGTTTGATTTCTCATATTTAGCCTCATGAATTCTACATTCTCATGTCCTGAGGCAAGATTCATTTCACCAGGTTTTAGATACTTAATTATTAGCCATGTAAGTCTAATTTAGTTTTTTAGACTCTTTTATAGTTGATAAAGGGAAAAAAATCCTTTCTAATCTCAATTCATTCCAATCCTGCAGTGCTGGATTTAACTGTTTTGGGATTTGGCCATTTCTCTTTATTGAGGAAACATTAAGACTGGTAGGTTAGATGTCTTCCAGACATCCTACTGCAACATGTCTGCAGATAGGGGCAACAAATCCTACCAATGATGTCAACTGAAAATCACACACACATTTCAGAAAAGTCACCTGCGTGTCATCAATGCTGATGGCACTAGTGCAACACAGTCTGACCTCTTCACTGTGTGTGGAGCTGACTCATGTGCATCTCTGTTGGTGCAAGTTACTTGGCTGCATTTTTGTTGGTGCTTTCCGTTTGTTTAAGGTTTTGGTTTTCTCTGGTTTGTTTGTTTAGGGGTTTTAGGAGGGTATGGGCGAGGCTGCGTTTTTGGCTTTGGTTTGGGGGTTTTTTTGGTAGATAAAGGGTCATTTCCTTGTTACTATACAATTGATGTCAGGGAAGTTTTTTCTTCTTCCCTTTATCTGTGTCGCATAGTCTATATCTTCTAAAGCTCTTTCTAATGTTAATTCCTCTGACATTAGTGCCTCTTTGTATATTCCTTTTGAATCTTATATGAGTATTCTCCCATCCTCTGCACGATCTATCCTTCTATTTTCAAAAGTAGCTGCAGTACTATTCAGTTATATAAGCAAGTCTCCACTTATGTTTTAAGATTTTTTTCTTATGTGGAGGTGTTATATTCAGGATATAATAGGCTTCAAGTATCTTGAGTAAAATGTCTGGTTTTCTCTCTGGTTTAGTGAGCTCACAACTAAAGATTGGTTTGCAAATATCCCAGACATTTTACTCAGCACATATTAGAGAACAAGCCACTTCTCAGTCTGCAGCTACACATATATAAAAAGATCTGACTAAGATCAGTTCCATTAACTTCCTCCATTTTGCCCACATCTCTGCAATGCTTACAGTTTCAAAGTTGAAAGCAGCAAGTTTTCAGCCATATTCTGCATGAAAGCCAGCGTTAATTCTTAGAGTGTGACATTACATCTGGGTCTAGAATCTAACTCAGACAGACTTTCCAGTAAGGACACATTGGACTACATTTTATTAATACTGATTTTCATCACCCTCCCTTCTCTGAGACATGAGAAAGACAGCGAGAAGGAATCTTATTTTAAAAAGATGTGATTACTTGACTTTGCAGAGTTACAATATGATTCCCTTTATCCTCAGTTGTTTAATATTTTAAGTTAACAGTAGCAGGAATTTTTAATTTTTTTTTTTTTTTTTACACTAAAGTCACAAATAACTAGAGCAGATTTTGCTAGAAACAGTTATAAGTTAAAATATCATTTAGACCAGGTTTAGTGATTTCTTCTCTGCTTTCTCCACAGTGCAGATTAGCTTATCTTTACATGTTAAATGACTGCAGATCTCATGGTCTTTTCAAAAACGTAATTCTTACTCTAACAATTAAATCTAACAAAACCATTGCCCAAGTTTTCAACTCTGATAATACCCCATCCTCTGAAAATTCCATGGTATGTAAGGAGACAGGAGGAGAGACCCTTCTAGACCACCTCTCCTTTGGGTCATTTTAATCCTCTGTGCACGCACTTAAGACCTGGCGATGTCTCTGAGCCTCCCCAGCTCAGTCACGCACACAAGCTGTGCTATAAAGTACACAAATAATCTCAGTCAGCTGGCAGCAGGAGTCAGCCACGTGCACAACTCAGCCAGATAAAAGTTTCGTGGTTTGCCTGCTCCCACTCAAACACTACCAAAATGGAAATGGTTGATATTTAGGCTAACACACACAGCTAATACCAAACCAGCCTTTAGAAAAAACAGCACACACAAACTGAACAAAGAGCAAAACATCAGTTGTCATTACCACTGAAAATAGGTTCAAGAACAGAAGTGACATCTTTACTTCAATACATTTCTTATGTATATTTCTTAAGAAGCACAACAAAAAGTAATATTTAAGTTACAAGTAATCTACAAACTCAGACTCAAAAATATGCACAAGAGTGACACTGAAACAAAAGGCTGCAAATCTCAAGAAATCTTCAAAACACTGGACAAAAGATGGATTTAGGGAGTGGTGACATTAAGCTCCAGAGACTCATGCCTACAGCAGAAATATAGCACCCACCAGTATAGTATCAAATAACATACATGTAACAAATGTGCACCTATACCAGTTTGATATAGGAGAATATTCTCTGGAAGATTTGTCATGTGTAATTTTGGCTAGTATCACAAAAATTCGTGTACTTTGGGGCTTTTTAATAGTAAATACAGTGTGAGCAAGTTTCCCCTTAGGGAGGCTGGGATTGCCTTCAGTTACAGAGCCGCCACTATGTGATGAGGCAAAGTGCAAACCATGTTTTGGGCCAAATGCAGGGCTTTACAGAGCTGCCTTCTGTGTTTCCAACTGTGACCACATCTGATGCTTTGCTGGGGGGAGAGGGTACTTGGTTTTGGGGTTTTTTTGCTGCTGTAGTTGTTTTTTTTCATGAGTTCCCTCTCAAACAAGTTATTTCTCTCTTATTATGATGTTTTTCTCAGCAGAGCTACACTTGTACTAGGATTCTGTTCCTTCAACAAAAGAAAAAGTGAACCAAGTCAAAACAGGCACAACATTTTTACCAGAGTATATTTCCTATTTGAACATGCTAATTCTATTTAACCAAAAAGTAGCGATTTTTGCCAACACCCTCAAAATTTGGAAGAACATGTCAATTTCACAAAGTGGGGTCACAGAAGTTTTTAGGTTCTAATTTTTCTTCCTATTATAATGTCAAAATTGGTTTTACATCTCAGCATGAGAACCAAGAGTGGAAGCCTGGAAATCAATGGGAAAACAAAAAATTGGTATTTTATTACAAAATTAATGCATGGCAACATGCTAGCACTGTATAAGGATTAAAATTCTATGCACATGCATATACTGACATCCTGAATTCAGTTTCACAACTTAGTTACCACCTTTACAACATTAATCATGTTCTTTAACAGTGTGTTGTATGGCTTAGTCTCAGCCATGCAGGTGGGCTGCTCTGCCCACAGAGGGCTGAAGTGCAAATCTTTCTTGATATTTTCTCTGTCCCTGAATTAGGCAGGCATGAATTTGGTGCAACTGTAATTTCTGAGTTATGCCAAGAGGTTACACTTAGGCTGCTTTAAGAATTGGAAGAAACTTAGTGTAATAGAAAAAAAGGTAGGTTTTGCACTATTTAAATTACTTCTCCCTGGAGATGCAACCAGAGCAGCTGGAGTGTGATAAGACTTCTTGCCAGCCTTAAAATGCTGTAGACCCATGTCTGATATACTTTTGAAATGCCAGTGCTGCACACGGATTTTTCTTCCTCTTTTATGCTGCACTAAACGAGATGATTATGTCTGTAATGCTATAAAGCAACTGTGTCAACAATAAAGAGGAAACATTTATGGCATAGGTTATTAAAACAATGAAAAATAGGCCAGTGTAATTTAAGTTCCTTTAGTGGCCTGAATAATAACTAGTTAAATAAGGAACAAAGATAAATAATTTATTACAGAATCATCACAACAAGCACAAGAAAATTGCATTCACTTTAAACTGCATCTCAAGAGGCTTCAAGGCAGAAGCATGGACAATACAGAATGAATATGTCAGAGCACACGCAAAAGGAAGGGGATTTAGAGAACCCACTGCAAAATGAAGTAATCACTCAACCTCAGGACATCCATGTACATACACACAGCAACCAGTTAAATACACAAGAGTTTATGTTAAAAGTAGTAGTGGCTCAAAGGACTGAAGGCTACTGGGGTGGCTGGGAAGATTGCCTGCTTCAGCATGCAGCCCCTCCTGCTGCATGGGAAAAACAGGACTCATTTCTACGGAGTGGAATAAAAGCTCATTATGAAGTTATAAGGCTGCTTGCAAATAAGGCCTAGCTCAGACACCATCAGATTAAGAAATGTAGAGGAATATTCACCTTCAGTCACTTATTCTGGAAGAGAATAAAAGAAGAGAGCAGACAGAACTCAGTATAATCAAATGCAACTTCCACTGCAAGCCCGTATTTTTCACACTCAGTCTGACAACTCAGTTCAAACAGTTCAAGTTGTTTGTAATAACAAAGCAAATATTTCCAAAGATTAAAAACCTAGAGTTAGGCTTGTACTTCCATTTTTGGCCTTTTAATTAGCCTTATCTGAAGAGCTGAAAACAGAACAACTCTAATTGATGGCTTTCATACTTAGCTTTTTAATAATAGCTCTTAACTGCTTGGCAGTTTGGAGGTTTCAAATAAGACTGAGAATTGATCAGAAAAGGACTTTTGGTTTGATTTTACTCCACCAGAAATGAGACAATCTAAACTTTCCCCACGCAATTTGATCTCATGAGACAAGTCACCTTGATCATGGCTCTGATAAGAATATTAAAATCTCACCATTTGTTTTGAACTAGACTCAATGTTTCACACTAACTCAGCATATGACCTTGAATGAAGAAAATCACCCAATCTTCAGCCACAGCAGCTTAACTTCAAAAAAAATAGACAAATGCACACACACAAACCCCACACACCATAGAATAACTTCCACGGCTGTAGCATAGTGGCCAAAACAAGTTATTTGGCCTTTCAATTTGTAACTGAGACCATAAGCACATTTGATGTAACAGTTTCATCAGGATAAAAAAATTTGTAATTTATATGTAAAGCAGTGATACCGTAAACAACCAATACTGAAAGCAAAGGAGTCACTGGTGTGGTTAAGTCTAAGAGCCAGTGTTCCTCCCTCTATATTTCTACCATGTTGCAGCACAACTTCAATCTGCAACTCAGTGTTACATTTGTTCCTTTCTTCTTTAAGGAGTTAGGGAGAAAGAATGGGGAAGATGGCACAAGCAAGGAAGCAAAAGAAAAGAGCAGGGGAGAGAAAGTGGGACGACAAATCAATAAAGCAAATTTTTCCTAGCAGCAAAAATAGCTGCAGGTGTCTGCAGCTAGAAGCTAGAAGACCTGCTTCCCAAAGAACACTGAAAATTACTTTCCGAGTAAAAGCAGCAGAGAAGATAAGTTGGCTTGAGGGACTCACGGGAGAGCTGTTATTGACAGACACACAGATGATGTAATTGCTCAAGATGAACAGGTTTCTCTTTTATCTCAAAAAAGCACTTCTGGATGAAAAGACTGGAAAGACAGGTGCAAGACAATAGCATAAAACCTCTTTCTAACTTACTTACATAATTTTATATAAAGAAGCATTGATGTATAAAGTGTGGAACAAATGTGTTGAATGCTGAAAGTAAAGTATTTCAGAGAACAGCTTATGTACACCCCAAGCAATGAAGAAACTTAATATTTGATAAAATACACTTTGTCTATTGAAGAAATGCACTGATATTACGAAAGACTGAGTATATGTAAGAAAATGTTAACTACTGTTCTTACATAAATTAGCTGATAGAGTGGCATCTTAAATTGTCCTGTCTACTCGTCTAGTCTCCTGTTTGCTTAAAGTGTGATCTCTTATGCAATTTTAACAGGAAACAATCTAGTACACTCTTCCTCTCTCCCAGCTCCTGCTGTATTTGTGTATCCCATGATACATTCCCTTCAGCTGTTCTGTTACCCTTTCAAAACAGCTTTCGAGCATCAAATCATTTGGGGTTTGTTCTGGTGTTTGTGTTTTTGGGGTTTTTTTTGCTATTACAGAAAACTATTAGATAAGAACTGCTGACAGGTGAATGTATGCAGTAATGGGTGGGCAAAGAGAGTATTTTCTATATTTCCATTCAGGTAGATGATTTCTGTGTACTTTAAAATGAGCAGCATGTTGATATCAGTGATTCTACAGGAAATATTCTTTAACAAACCTCACAGATACCTAAAACCTATCTTAACCCACACTGGTCCACCTCTCACAACAACATTACCTGAATGGTGCAACCCTGTTGCCAGGCTTCTGACCAGCCCTACTGCATATGGCGTAAGTACCTACTTGGTTAATTGTCCTCAGAGTGTTATCCAAAACCTGCCTCTTCAAACACTTTGATATAGTCCCTTCTCTAAAAACTTATTTTCAGTGTAAGAATTATACAATTTCTTCAGAGTTGTGGAGAAGTCTCAGAAGGTACAATGTACAATGCTACATTTCCACTACTGGTCACTAAATACTGTGAGCTTCAAATATGACTGACATATTCTAAATAATTCAGCCAGATGCTGAAAGTATTGGCTACCCATCAACAATATTTAAGCATTGAAATTATCTAAAATATCTGAAGGGGAACAAACCTAGAGCGATACTGCTCAAGTGCAGAACATGAGTAAATAATGAAACAAAATGGAAGCAAAACTGCATTAGACTTGTTCTTCACTTAAGCTTTAACAAAAATCCTCCTCAAGTCTTCCTTCTACACATCTTCTTCTTTGTTTGAATACAGGATCAACTCAAGGATGGTGACACAGATTATATCATAAATAATGATGAATTGACTGAAAACTATGAATCGTCTGCTCAAACTCCAGGGCCAGCACAGGACAGGACAGGCTCCACCCACGCTATGGGCAAGGAAGATATTCAAGAAGGAGACCTGGGATTAGGAGGGTACAAACTCCAGCTTCAACCCCAGATGAATTCACCGGCATAAACAGTGCAATGTTAATCACAAGAAAGAAGATTCTAAATAGGATCTTTTGGTTTCTTTGTTTATGTGAACAAAAGGTCAGAAAAATGTACTAAGCACAAAAATCAAAGACAACTTAGATTTCACCAAATAAATGCCTGCTCCTCCCAGAAAAGTAGTTTACTATCATCCATACACCTACAACAGTGTGCAGGTTTTCTGACTTCAGCAGATGAAGGGCAGTATCAGCCCACTGTGAGTACAGTATGGTCATGTGTTGTCTCAGCACTTGACTGTATCGCTCCCCTCACACGTACACAGGCCTTTCAATGTTGCTTAGAGTCAGCAGCAAGTTGGAATGGAGAGAAATAAGTTCCTGCTCACGTTCACACTCACATGATGACAGCTCTTCTATACAGCTGGTCCTGAAAAGATCCACAGTTAGCTACTACTCAAGTAGCTATTACATTTATAAGGAAGAAGCAGAAGGATTCCTTGTCCAATGAGTATGTGATCTAAAAACGCTTAAAGCACACATTGCAGTACCTCAACCTCTCTCATGCTCACAGTATAGACTTTTTCTGACACCCAGCCAAACATTTGCTTTCTAAATGCACATATAGCCTAGTCCATTAGGGTTTCACCATGCAGCCTCAAACTGAACATCGATAGTAGGAGGCATTGAAGTCCATGAAATCAGCAACAAACACTCTTTTATGGCAGCACTGAATAAGCAGGACGACTATTTAAAGAGCAGTTATTCCTCAGGGCACTTTCATTAGGGCCTGGCAGCACACAAAGCTTACACGGTGGGAAAAGTTTTGCTGTTTTCAAAGACCATTCTAAACATATCCTTTGATTTAACTGTTTCTTTTTTTATTTTTCAAGGAGAGTTTTTTCTCATCATATATTTTTTCAAAACAGCTATTTCTTGAGACTGTCTGCTCCAAGGATAAATTTGTCTGTCTCTCTAGTTAAGCTGGGCACTCAATATCACACTAGCAATGAGGACAGTGATGGTTAGATATTAAAAAAAAAAAAAACAAACCTAGAGGAGAGTTTATGTATCACAGTATTAATTGTTCTGTATAAACACAGTAACTGGATGAACAGCTGGTCAGCCATACATACAGCTAAGCTGCCATACACTATTATCAAGCATTAGTACAGATCAGCTTTGGCACGTATCACCTAAGCAATGCAAAACCAGGGATGGAGCCAGGCTTTTGTTAGAGCACAGAAGTTGCAACTAACTATGCTTGATGATATTCCTACTAAGTCAAAGCAGCAGGAGTTTTTTACTAAGATCATTCTTACCATGCAAAGACAATGGGCAAGCAAGAAATTTTTGATCTAAAAGAATAAAAAAAACAAAATCAAGCCATCTCCATTAACAGAGCTGAAGTTCAATAGGTCTTGATTTCACTACAGATAGAACCTGAAATACAAATGGAAATATAATCAAGTTTTGGTTATCCTTTTCCAGGTTAATTAATTTCTGGTTAAAAGTGACTCTTAAACAGTCATTTTAAGCATAAATTTGAACACTGAAGCTCTCTGTGCTGTTATGAAAGATCAGAAGCTTAAACCGGCATTTTATTTTCCCGTAAACACTGATCAAGGAGCTTCAAAGGATCTTAATCCCAATGTGGTTTAAAACAAATAATATTCAGGCACGATAACAAGTGCTTAGAAGAACTAATGAATTTCCAACTCTGTGCTTTGCTTTGTTTAGCTGCATGAGGTGGGAAAGGATGCACAGCAGGTTGCAAGAAGGGATGGAGAACAGATAAGCAGGGAAGGTTTTATGGCCAAGTACTGTGCACTGCAGAGCATGCACTGGAAGTGGCAGCACAAGCAGGCAGAGAGACACTGGAGTGAGGTGAATATGTGGCTACACAGCAAGAAGGTATTATCATGGACAGGTCCTAACACAGACCTGACTTGAGCAACCAGACTCTGATTTCTATCTTCAGAAATATTGAGTGCAAGTTAGAAGGCTTCCTAAGCTTCTTGGGAAGCATGGATCTCAGTCTTTAGATTACAGTGGAAATCAATAAACTGCTGTAGCATTATGAAGATGCAAAGCTGTATTTCACAACTGCTACATGAACTGGAAATGACAAGCTCTTCACCAACAGTTCTGCTCTTAGATTCTACTCTGAAATGCACCCTGCAGCATACTGTATGGGGTTTTTACTTATTTATTTATTGTGCCTATGCCCAGATTTCTCACATTTGTGCAATGTGATAAATAGAGAGCTCTGGGGTCTGAAATTCTGTTTATAAAAAAAAAATCTGTAGCAAATACTTTTCAACTCTTCTACCCAAATGCCTTAAAGGGCTACTTTACTTGTAAAGAAAGTCATCCCTTGTGACAGAGGAGTCACACTTCACATCTTCGTGGGTCAGATTTTTATGCTAAGACTATCAAGAGGCTGAATCAACAGTCCCAACAGGATGGGAACCATGCTCAGCAACCAAAATATCACTGGTTTTTAGGAAAACTGCTAATACGAGCTACAAGCAAACCTGAAGCTTCTAGTAAATGGCAGTAAGAGTCTCAGTTGGCCATTATGCTGTTGAGCCTTGCTATTTCCTAATTTTAAGGTATTCTTTTCATGACATGCAGATCAAGAGAGTTAAAACAACATTAGAACAGATGATATATTTGTATTCGAGGGGAAATTACTGCCAACTAGTAATTCTGCATGACTGTTTAAACAGAAATGGATGTTAAGAAAGGCCTTTAATGTTAATTTACAGTTCATACACTGGAGATTTAAACTACTCAATATCAGTGTTTGACTGAATGGGCAAGTCACTCATGATAAATGTGAAGCTACTCTTCCTATCTGAGTTAATCTAATAAAACATTGCTTGGAAAATGAAATGTAATATATATTGTCAAAATGTAGTGACTACATACTGAGTACAAAGGCCAAAATTATAAGAAAGGTGGATATATGCAATATTACTAAACCTTTCAGGTTTCAGAAGCAATAACTGAAGTTTTATACTGAACTGTGGAGAGCACTGGCTAAGGTTGAAAGCAGTGGAATGAATCCTGGCCATACAGTAGAGCCACTCCAGAAACACACTGTACTAAAACTATCAGATCGCTATGACAGCTTTCACAGAGAAGTGCAACATTTGGTAACCCCACTGAAAGCAGGGGCCAGTGGAAGTAAACATTTATGTTTACATGTATTAAAAGCTCAAACTTAACCCTGATGTGGTACTATGGACATCTCCCAACTGATCAACCCTGTGCATAATTTAAGCTGCTAAACTAATTCCATTGAAGCCCTGAGAGTAGTTCACACCCTTTCTACCGATGAACTCATTCCAGTACCTTGCTGAGCTGAGGACAGTCTGTTCAGTGGGTCTTTGTTTCCCTTTCAAAGCTGGTCTGTATTTTACTATCAGCCAGCAAGTAATGCTGAGCCCTGTAACAGCCTGAGTGCTGTGTACATTTGGGTACACCTGACATTCACTGCACAGGTCAGAAAACACTACTTCTAAAGACAAAATTGTTTTTCCCCTACATCCTTTTCTAGAAAAATGGAAAATAGCCCTTTTCCACCTCGTAATGTAAACCAGAGCATTTTAAGTAACTTAATACAAGCAAGCTCATCTCCAGCAATATAGTCCCAACAGACAAATTCCACCTAGTGAACAATAAATGACTTGTCAAAGCTTTATAAAATAAAGTCTTTCAGAACTTGAAAATTCTCCAGTTGATCCGAATTTTCTAAGCAAGTATTAGTTTATCCCACAGCCTTCATCCCAATACCAGTCAATTTTCAGATCATGAAATCCCCTGCTTCCTTTAGCTCAACACTTAGACATTACTTATTATGTGGTAGATATTACTGTTCAGGAGAGCTAAACAAAACAGCTGAACATGTCTTCTTGAATACTGGTTTGCTGGTGTTTAGGGGTTTCTGTTCTTGTTAACATACACAATTTTTACACCACAATCTCGTAGTCAAGTGCAAGGTTCCAAACAGTACAACAGAAAACTTTGCCAATGCGGTTCTTATCTTTTTATTCATCCCTTTCAAGCAATTAAAAGAATAAGCCTAGTGCAAACATGGGCATCAGCCAAGCCAGGATCCCCTTCAACAGCCTTGTGGTGCAAGTCATACTTCCAGTTTTAAAACTACCCACTGAACATCCTGGCATATATTTAAAAATGCAGACAAATTCCTCAAAAAGCAAAACAATGTCAGTCAGCTCTGTGGTGCCCACCTATGGCCCAGGTTTGTCTTTCCTCTCTGAAAGCTACAGGAACCTTCCTACAGTTACCCCAAAGTGTACCAGGTCTCCATCTCCAACTTTGGCTCTGCTCCTAACAGCTCCTTGGCACCACCACGGGCCCACTGCAGTTGCATTACTTCCATGGAATTCCACAGCAAAAACCCACAGCCTTCATGTTTCCAATCAGCAAATTGGAATTCCAACCCTTCCAACTTTCCTACTGTAAACAACCACACTGGCTTCCTCCCACACCAGCCCACTCTGGCTCTGGGCAGTCTTCCCTCCACACATCAGGGAGGCAGCAAGTGCTGCACAAGCTCTGCTGCACCACACATGTAACAAGAATGATTCTGCTCACAAATAAGCCTTTTTTTCACCAGTGTCAGAGCAGAGGCCACATTTTCCCCAACAAATTCAGTGTTACTGCTCAACATTATTCCCCTGCAAGAATCCTATCTGAGCTATGGAAGAACAAATATTGTTTCAGGCCTCAGAGGATCCCAAATCTGAGCATGTCAAGTTAGCACCATCCTTCTGAGAAGCCAGCAGGGCTTGAAATTCTGGTGCAGGAAGCAGTAGAGAATATCCAGGAGTGTTTTCCAGCTACTGTTCTACGTCACTGTTTACCACATACTGTCTGTTTCTGGTATGCTACAGCAAAGGCAGATGGACAAATGAAACACTGGTACTTTTTTTAGTGAGAATTTGAAACTAGAGAGAGCCCTATGCCTAACAATCTAAACACTTGAAAGAAATAACCTTATGCCATGGCATTGGGCATTACACAAGCCTAGGACATAAGTGAGTTAAAGTAAAACAATAACCCATAAGCATAATGAGATTTCCTATTCCAGAGGTATAGAAACTTTAGAATGCATGCCTGACTGGAAATGAAAATTTAAAAGAGAAAGGGATATGAATAAATGAATGATGAAGGAAGGAAAGGGGGAGCAAGGGTAGATAGAATCAGCGCCAAAGATATTCAAATTGAAAAAGTTGAGAAAGATATTAATAGCAACTGCAGGCTAAATCCCAAATTAGGTGTTTGCCAGCAGTGTGAGAAACTAAGTGTTAGCTTGAAGAACACTCCTAAAAACTTTGCTGAGACATACATAGTCCTGACACTACAACTGAACTGCAAAATCTTAGGCATTCCACAAGCCTAAAGGCAGCTGCCAGCTGAAGGTTGACCAAATTTAAAGAAAATGAAGAAGAACCCAAGGTGAAAGGCTAATCCTTCAATAGCACTGTTGGCAAAGCAATAAAAGCAACACAAGCTTGATATTTGCAGAAGTGTGGAAAAACAACTGAAGATATAACTTCTTCAGTCTTCCTTATTTCATCTCTCTCTTTCACCAGCTGTTCATTTTCTTCACCAAGTTGTCTCTTTCACCATTTGTGATTTACCTTTACTTTTCCCACCCCTTGGGCTAGCAAAGTTTTATGAAGTCCTATTCTCCCTCTGCATGATATCCATACCCAACACAGTTTTAACAGTTCTTCAAAAAGTAACTAATATTATGCAAGACTGCATGAACTATATAACTCCTACCCAACTGGTGATCATGCCCACACCCAGGGGATCAAAGGCATTGCAATATCCTTTAGGCACTTCACTATCACTACAAAAGTTAAGAGCAAGTGCTCATGTATTTTTAACCAAAGGAACCAACAGGAGGAAAAACTGCTAGGAATGGTTCTGCAGCCTTTCTCAGGAAGGCCAACACAACATGGTTGCAGTGCCAGGCAGCAGGATCATATTAGCTTTTTTTTTTTCCCATAGCAAGGATGAGGCAAGCTCAGTCCTCAAAAGCTTGGGCACTCTGGCTGACACCCACTGCTGGGGAGATTCTGGCACAAAGGCAGTAGCTGCAAAGCACCAATACACACCCTAAATCCAAACTCTCTCTTTTCACCCTTTGCACATGCTTCCACAGCCTGAGGCAAATGCAGGGGAGAAAGCTCTCTCATGGATGGAAGAGCTCACATTTATCTGCAACAAATCCGGCTGGCAGAGCAGGCAAAGTGGTGCTGCTCTCTTTCTGTTTCGTGGTCCAGACACGTTTCCCTCCTGGTACTCCAAGAGTACTGCTGCCACAGCTGATTAGAGAAGTGACTGGAGCACCTTTTCTGATGAAAGCTAATGTGAAGTAGACTCTTGAGACAAGTACTCTAGTTTCTGCTGAATGAACCATCAGGCCTACACAAAGGAAAAAAAAAAGAAAACAGAAAACACTGTTCTATTTCTTAACTGTTTTGTTTACTGCAAGAGTCTGTCTACAAACACCAAGGACCTGATATTTACAGGCCTGAACACCAGTAATGAAGATCTGTTATGAGCCCCCAAAACTTCCTAAATTTGGCTCAGAACAAGCATCCTCCTCCTCCTCCTCTGCACAAGCCCCCCATATGCTTTCATCTGACAGGGTTTCACACTGACCTGGTTCACCGGAAAATTGCAATGGTCAATCCCTAAACTGAAGTTCCCAAACACTGGGAAAAGATTTCAGTAAACATGGATGCAGATTCCCTGATTCTTACTGTAGTTCGGGTGCTCTGAGAGGGCAAACCCCCTTTGTCAACAATTAACTTTTAAAAAAAAAAAAAAAAAAGAAACCCCCCATGCATAAGGAAAATAATGCTACATGTTTTACCAAAGGCAGATATTCCAGCTAAACTTCCCAAGGAATAACACTCTTCTGGCTATTTTACAGAAATTTTCACTAAAGCCATTTGTAGGATTCCTTCATGCTCATGCAATACCCACAACACACAAGTAGCAACACAATGTGTACCATTAATACACAGCCCAAAAGACAGTTCTAGTGCAGCTCCATGGAATAATAATTTACTTTTAAGCTTGTTTTACGTCCCACCTTAATCAGAGGTTGAGGAAAACTGTACAGCCTTGACGACTGGGGCAGGGAAGATACAGATGCTGTCTGAGGGCACAGCCTCCCCTTTGCCACTTCCCCCTTCGTATCCTGCAGGAACCTGATCAATGAAAGGGTGGAGCAACATATAATAGCTCCCAGTTCATCTTCACCACTAAATTCATTTTTTATTAGTCTATTGTCCAAATATTTGCTTCATATTAAACCCAGATAATTTTTAAAAGTGAATAAACTTACGCTCCTGAAATTCATGGACTCCTTATTAAATCATCTATTTTTTGCAAGAGATGAATACTCAACAACTCACACTGAAACCTACTACAGCCTTAAAATCACACTGAAATTAGCCCTCAGGAAGTGCCAAAACACACACTGCTCCCAGCAGGGCCTCCAAAGCAACAGTGCAGCATAAAACACACTTTTTTCAGATTGGCAGAATAAGCTTCCTACACCAAGAATTAAACTGATTTTCATTGCAGGGTAAGCCAGCTGCTGTGCAAGGAATAATTTAAAGTCCTAAACAGGATTGACCCTTTTTAGATCATTGCTGTTGGATTTGGGGTTTGGCTTTTTTTATTCCCTCTTTTTTATTTTTTTTTTTTGAAGGCTACCTGGGGAGGACCAGGCTACAGGCTAAGACCTGGGCAAGCACGAGGAGTGGTGACCTCATCTTTTGTTGAGCCTCGCAGCCAAGGCAGCGTGGAGCAGCCTGCAGGACTTCTCAGTGGAGCCACAATTTGTGTGAAAGCCCAGTGTGTTGCAGCTTATTTCCCTTGGCTGCTTCAGCATATGCCTTCTGTATGATTTGCTCTTAACAGCCTTAGCTGACAGGAATTTTTCCTCAAACTTCTATAAAGAAAGGTATCACTTCAGGTTGTTAATGGTTGTTAGTGCTACCCACTTTTTGAAGCTCTGGGATTCTTCATGGGTTTAACATCCAGGATTTACTCATGTTGAGAGCCCTGGTTAGGACTCAGTTTATTTAGAATAGCTTTCACCATCTGTTCTTCCAAATTCTGAAAACACAAGAATACACTTCACAAGCAGCTACAAACACAGATGAGCTCGGCAATTCATATTGGGATATACTGCACGCAGGGAACATCATTCATTATATCCGTGAGGTTTTTCCTTCAGGTATAAATTGAGAATTGAAACTCTAATACTTTCATTTTGTGCCACAGTGAAACAATTCTCTGAATTTGCTACCATGCATCTCCACAGGATTAAATGGAGACCTGAACTGTTTGAAACTCAGACAACTTAAAAGATTTTCTTATTAAACTGGTCAACTTCACTAATACATCACCTGCCATCACACAGTTCTTACAAAGAAATTTTTCTTTATCTAGAAATTCATATCTCTGAATAATTAGCAAGTTAAGGTACAGCTACATTAAAGTTTCAAGCCATAGCCCAATGACAAAAATCCTTTAATATCTACTTTCCTGAAAGTAAAACTCCCAGCCCTTATTCCTGAGTTTTTAACCCATAACTTGACAAGTCATGCCTCAGCAAATTCTGCCCCAGTTTTCCAGACATTATAGGTAACATGGGGATGAGACATTGCAACTTCCCTGAGCAGGCTTCTGTGAAGGCCCCTCCAAAGGGTCACAAGCTCCCAAGGGAGCAGGAGGCTGACCAGACCCTGCCTACAGCTGCATGGACAACAGCCATTCCAGACAGACAAGAAATACACCCTTCCCACTCTCCTCCTGCAAGGACTTGTATTTCCACACTTTACTCCCAGGTAAACTGGTTTGACAAGAAGCCACCACCCCTAAAGGTTGGAGAAATCAATCACTTGTTCCCAGCCCTTATCCCCAGTGTCTGTCACACTGTTATGCTGATGCTTCCCTGAAGATGGCAAACTATCCTGCACTGCCTGCTATCTTCAGAAGGGGCAGATCTGCCTCAAATCCTGTGAGAAATGCAGTATGTGATGAGGGTTAAGGTCAGCAAGCATTCTCCCCTTTGAAGGGAGCCATAAACCCTCTTGCCCTCAGTCATGTCTTCTTTTCCTCCCCTTTATATATTTTTTCTTGTCTCAACAATGCAGACAACTGGCAAAGCTTGTACAAGAGTTCCTGGGACAAAGTCAGAGTCCCCTGGTCTTGACATTCGCTGATGTTACATTTTCTGCACCTTATTGTGTTTCCCCTTGGACAATCATACCTCTGCTGTTCCATTGCAGTGCTGTCCATAAGCTGTGGAATTCAGAGTGACTCAGGCATAGTTAAGTTACCTCTCCTTGTTGCAGAGCACTTATTGTAGAACTGGTCAAAAATACCACTGAGGTGTTTTGCAATAAGAAAGCACCTTGGCATCAAAACCAAAGACCATACAATACTATGCTGATTTCATTAAGAGCTCCATGGAACAGAAATGTAATATTAATCATTTTGATTGTTGCTTTGTTTTGGTTAAGATTTTGCCCATTTATCTACTTAATGCATTAAATATTAGTGTAGAAGGATATTATTTGATGTTGTATATTATATCCAGATTCGAAAGCAAATCTTAAAATATTCCAGTTATAGAACAATACTGGTTAAGGTCCTCATAGAATAAAATTCTGAATTTTTTTTAACTCAGAAGGAGAGAAAATATTTTGGATACAAGGAATTTCTGTCTATCCCCAGGATTAACCATCATAAGAACACAAACATGTCTCCTTGAACCTTGGCTAACAGTCTTTTTAGGCTGCTTCCAGGCCCAGAGACGAGCTGCTATGGCCAAGTGCCCCTCTGGGGACACAGGACATGCACAAGGCTTCCCAGATAAGAAAGAAGAAGTATCCCTCTGCTCCAGCAGTGACAGGGTAGTAAAGAATGTCATTTATCTCATGAACTCCAGCCCTCTCAAACCAGCTCACTTCCTGCCTTTGCTGGTTCCCCCTTGTCTTCACCCAAATAAGCTCCATCCCACAGCAATAATCTTTTTCCATGACAAGCCCTCCAAACCCCCGGAGGTTTAAATGGGAACATGATGACAAAGCCAGGAAACTGACACTAGTTAAAGGAAGGACAACTGTCTATTAATATGATCATGAGCAAAAACATCTGTTAAATTCTTTTTTAAATGTAATCTTAATTTCAGGCTTAACTCCAGTTTATGAATACCTAAAAGAGAAATTTCTTGCATAAGTTATTCAGTATGAATTAAACACCCAGTTGTACATAGTTGGCAGATTCCTGTTAAAAATAAAGTGATAAGTCGTTCATACAAGCTGCCCATTGGGCAAACATTCCTTTTATCCACTTATGAAGAAAACAGAGACATTTTTAAGTATGACATACCTTTAAGTCAAAAGGAAACCTGTACATTAGAGATTATACATTTGGGAGAACTTAGCATGTTCCCAAGGTTTGCAAAGTAGGAGTTTTGGGGCTATTTTTGTTTGGTGTTTTGTTTAAGAAAAGTTCCAGGGGACAAAGGATGCATCTAAGAAGAAAGTCTATACAAAAAGGAAAAAACCCACTTTTTTGAAGAGACAGCACATAAATGTTTTCCCCAATAAAATCACTTCTGCTAATACAAAAATCAAGACTTCTACTTTTAGAAGAAAATACTTCAATTTTCCTTGGAGTTTTTCCCTTGGTGAAACAAAAAATTTTGTTTCCAAAAAAAAAAAGTCAGTGCAATAAGCACCTTTTTTTCCACAAGATCGAATTAGTTATTGTTTGAAAGGAAGCTGGGAGGTAAAAAGTAACTGAGAAGTATTAATTTCCCATTTTTCTGCTGGTTTTGGTTTGTGTTTTTTTTTTTTCTTTTAAATGAATTAGAGCAGTTAGGAAGTTCTAAAACTTGAAATGACATTCCATTTCAGGGAGACAAGAGGAGGTAACACAGACATCTCTAACACTGAGGAGAGGAGGCCCTGGTCCCTGTGTGCTGGGAGCTGCAGGAGGAGCAGCAGCAGCACTTGCAGGCTGCAGCTCTGCCTGCCCAGCGTGTCAGCAAAGCCAAACACACCCAGAGTTGTTGGGTAGCTAGAGCTGGGCTACCCAGGACACCCAGACAGCTCTCACATGTCCCTCCCACCTGTATTTCCAGTGTGGAGACAGATGTTGCTGGCAGCGTTCACAACAGCCCTGTGACACCTAAGTTTTAATCATCCTTTTTCTCGGGTGTAAGCAAAGGGGGCAGAGTTCTTCACCCTAAGAGAGCAGAATGTTATGGGGACCCAGTGTGACCTTAATTTCAGATCTACCTGCTGAAATCTTAACATCTGCATTAGTCCAGCTGCAGGTTGATCATTATGCACAAAAAAGCTTAATCCTAAGAAGTTAGTCCTAGCAGACAGTATTCTTGTGCTAAGAAAGGGGCTTGCCAGACACAGTGGCAATTGCCCTGTAAATGTTTGCCTTTCAGTGGTGCTACTTTTTCCTGTCTTGCATCAGTGGCTTGAATTCAAATACCTCAAGTAGGTTTTACAGAAATCTCAAGAGCCGAATGGAGCATAAATCTGGACAGTGCAGCCAATTTCTCTAACGCACAGCCAGGACTATTGGTTTTTCTGAGAGAATATATCCTTCTGACTAGGAACCTGGTTTGCATTTTTATATTTTACAGGGGGTTTTTTTGAAGGAAGGGAACCACTTTGATTCCAGAAATTTAAAAGCTCAAAAGGCAAATATCAAATAGTTTTGCTAATCTTTGAACCATCAAAAATATCCTGGTTGCCTTTCACCATAAATCACTAGGCCCCTTTGCATTTGGGGATCAGATGCATAAACGGAGCCTCCTCTTCACCTTATTTTGAGGAATGTAGCTTGGAAAGTTTACCAAGACAGGCATCCCAGCCACATGTCACTGTGCATGTGTCTGGCCTCCTTTGCCAGTGCTGCCAAGCAACCCAGCCACAGGGAAGGCTGTGCCTGCCCTTAGTTGAACCCAGTCACACTGAGGGACAGGGAAGCGAAGCTGCAGGAGAGCCTCTGGAGACATCTTTTCTGCTGAACCAGAAGATGAACCCAAAGTCAGTACCCCAAGGAGTAGGAGGACAAGGGACTTAGGCACTGCTGTTACACAGCTGAGGCATCAGTAAGAGAAGTTAAAGGAGAACATTTCTGAGGTTGGGTTTGTTCACTGATGTTTCCTTGCCAGCTGAGCCATTATTACAGAGGACATGCCATTTAGTGCATTCCTGCTGTTTCCCGACCATCAGAGTGGGGGGCAGTGGTTTTGATTTTGTGGGGCTGTTTTAATTCTCTCCTATTCCCCATCCCACTCAAAAAACTAATGAGGAAATTGACAACTTTAATTCATCTAGTTGTATTCCAACCAAACAACACATTGTGTTTGCTGGAAGCAACTGTGTGCAAATCAGCAGCCGTTAGATAACTGAGGGGCCTCTCTTACTCCAGCAAAAATCTGCTGCTTTGCCCCTGTTGTATGACAAGCTGCAGATGGGGTGGGGAGTGTGTGTTCAGATGAATAGTCATTACAGTGGGTTTACATTCAGAGTAGCAGAGAGCTGAGGCTGAACACTGCAAATAAAAGCTGACCCATCTGGTGGGAGCAGATTGCACCAGAGGCTGCTTCTTACTCCTTTTGCAAAAATCGTACACAAAACATGAGAGTCACACTTTGGGTAGATCAAGCTTTGTGCTACTAATCCTGGGAGGGAACAGCGCCTACCCCAGAAACCAAGACCTCGGTAAACTCTATGTCAAGTTTAGGAAGGTTGGGAATTACAGTTTGAGTCTCCTCTTGCAACTCTGGTTTTGACTATTTCCCTCATCTCTATAGCCTTGTTTCTGGCTCAAGTCAATACTTAGGTAATCACCAGTCCAAGACTCCAGTTCTCCTCTAGGTAATTCAGCTCTCCAGTGCCAAAGGGGAATATGCTACCTTAAAAATAAATTATTTCACAACCAGCCTTTCAGGCTGTTTCTTCAGCCTGAAGCCATAGATGCCTACGCATGCCCACAGCTTGGAACACATGGCATCACTCACGCTGGGGAGCGTGGCAGCGACCCAAATCTCTGCCATGCACACCAGCACTGAGCACAAGGCATACAAACACAATGACAGCCTTGGTCTCACTGAATGTGGACATGTCAGACCCTCATGCCATCACCAGCTATATCCCAGCTACTGCCAGACCCAATGGCTCAATGTTTCAGCTTTTCCGCCTTTACAGGAGCCAGTTGCTGGCATGGTCTGTCTCGTCCTCAGAGTGTGCCAGTGGCACAGAGGCTCCATTGAAAGACAATGTTCCATGATATAAAGCCTAAATTTTTCTTCCCTTAATTTCAGTCTGTTGCTCCCAGCATGTTGCTTATAATTATGGAAATGAAGCCTTTCTTCTTGGCATTTACACCCTTCAGAACTTGAAGACTTGAACGTTCTCACAGAAAATGAGTTTACTTTTTCTGCTTTTTTAGATGTCCCAAGCCAAGTTCACTTCATCTGGAAAAGAGACTGAAGCATAAGCCAAAGAATTCCTCTCTCTTTACTTCCACTCTTTAGAGTGAAAATTTAAGCAGAAAAGCGGTACTTTCATCTCCTACACATTTACAGGCTTGGATAAAGCAATGCATATCAATTTCATTCAGAACAATCTAATTTTTCTTGCTGAAGCAGCTGACCCTCCACATGAATAAATATTTTACATTTTTTCAGAAAGAAGGACAGGCATCTTCTGTGTCAGAAGTTACCAAGAACTCATGACCAGTATTGAGCTAAGTGACAGGCAGCAGTGTCCCCTGGCCTCACAGTGCTATAGGACTGAGTCAGGGAGAACTCTACCATTTATTGGATCAACAGAATCATTTCATAGTCATTTTTTGGTCTTTGTCTTGGGAAGTCTAGCAGTGCTTAGCTTTAGCTGTCGACAAAGATCCCAGAGTTGAAAGCACTATGAACCACAAATAAAACAGACAGTAGCACTACCATAGGAGCTGTGCACTGTCTTTGCAACTGTTTCCCTTTCCCAGCCCAGCAGAGATGTGCATAACCTGACTGAACATATTCATTTGTTCAGCAAGGCTGCTGGCTGTTTCCACTTCCCCAGACAAAGGGCTGATTATTTCCTCTCATGTTAATGACTACTCCTATAGGCAGGTAAGCTGCCATCTCACTCTCTCATCACTGCCTTTCCCTTTCACAAAAAGAAAGATCACTCCCTGTGGCACTGAGGTGGACACAGAGCCCTTTGCACTGTCTGCAGTACCTGCCTGGTAAAAAAAGGCCAGGGCTTTTACTGCTCTGAATATCCCCTCCTGAGACCCACTATATTGTCAATTCATTTCACCAGCCTCAATAGCATCCCCTTTGTGAAGGTTTGAAAGACAAACCCATCCTTGCTGTAACACTACTGCCCTCAGTAGAGTTGTAGTAGAGTTGAATTTGGACCAAACTTTACTTTGATTTGCTTTAAAAAGCTGCATTGCCCATCTGTATAATTATTAGAGGTAGATTCTTTCTCTCCCAATATCAAACTTCTTCTCTCTACCTGCCATTTCATCTTAACACAGCCATCTGAGTTACAGACATGCCTCCATGAAGCAGATCAATAGATGCTCTCCCACCCCTGCCAGTAATAATTCTTTATTAGACATGTCTTCGCCACTTGCCTTTTTCACATTTCTGTGTAGGAGGTAAGGATGTTGGCAAGTGTTTTTGTTAGTTTGGTGTCTTTGTTTATGATAGATGGAAAGCTTGCCAACAACACACCAAATGCTCTCTAATTAAAGTCAGTTCAGTAGCTGTGATTAGATAAATTGTGACTGACTTCTAAACCCTTTACTTCTGAGCCATAAATCCCTCCTGCTCCCCAATCACCTGAAGAGATGACTAATGCCAGGTTCCCCTAGTTACACTGGAAAAGGGGAAAATGCTTGGGGATTAGACAAAGTCTGCTGCCTCCAGCTTATTTGCAGGCTTTCAGCCCCATCAAAAATTAAATATGAGAAAAGAAGTCATATTAACTATATTTCTCCTCTCCTTTTCATCCTTGAATGTCCTAAGTGCTGTACATGTCTCATTTTCCTTTCAGTTGATATTAACTGCCATTTCCTGACATGTTCTCCATTCATTTCCTGACTCATTTGTCATTATCATTCACACATGCAGACTTCCACTGCAATAGACAGCTTCTGTATTAAAACCCCAAAAACATAGGGGTCCAATCTCCTCTCTTGCACCATAATCACATCAGCAGATCTGTGGATTTTTACTCCTGACTTATATCAGCAAAAGACAACCAAAAGGTTTCATTCTGTCCCATGCTGGGCATTCCCACCTCTAAGGCACAAAACTCAATAGCCCTCAAACACCAATTCTTCTTAGAGAAAATGAGGTAGGCATGACAAACAGATTAAGCCTTTCCCACCTCTTGAAGTACAGTTTGCAAGATGAAGGAATACTTGTATTAGCCATGGTAACTGCAATACTGATAAGCTTATCTTTTATCATAAACATGAAGCCCAGTTCCATTATGAAGAAGAATTATCATGCATCTTCATTTTTTTACTGGCTGTAGGGGAATTGCCACCTCCTTCCCCACATTTCTGCTGTAAAAGGCTCCATGGCACAAGTAGCCCTAATCATAGACAGCTACTTTTCCTGAAGCTAGATGGGTTTAAGAGCAAGGCTACAGAAAATTAAGAAACTTCTCGCGGAATTTACACAACATGTTTTTAACAGTAGAATTTTCCCAGGGAATTCCCACTCTTATCATCCACCCCTCTGTTTTACTACCAGCACCTACAAAGGTAAAGCAACTGGCGTCTTTCAGCAACCCAGAGATAACAGCAAATTGTTTGCCTATGAAATATGTCAACAGTTCTCAGCTTCAGCCAGAGAAATTCTCACAAACTAAGAACTCATTAAGCACAGGATATAATTAAGTCTTTTCACACTGTAAATAGGGCTTGTTAACAGAAAATGCTCCCTCAGAAAGCACAAGGAGCAACCTCTTATCTAGTGAGGCTGCAGAGAAAGGTTTGGGCTACTGTTTGCAACAGACAGCCTTAAGTGCCTGATCATCACTAATGACAAAAGGCTTCATTAGATTTCTCTCTGTTTTCATTAGATTTATTCATTTTCCTTGTGAAAAGAGGGTGAAGTACAATTTGTTCTTTACAGTGCTCTTTAAATTAAAATTGTCTTAACAGACTGCAGAGGTTGGGTTGTCTTCTTGCATCTGCTGTATGACAGATTATTCTCATCACAAACTCCTCTCCACAAAGAAAAAAGATAGACATCTGTGCAGTCTGTATTTCATTCCTGTCCCCAGAACCGAGAACAGGGTTTCCTGTAGGAATCTTTAACCAATGATATATTCTGGACATTACCCATCATAAACAGTGGCTAATATCTGTCACAATGTATTTCGTCCTAGAGCGCTCTGAGAGCCAAGGCACACACAGCAGCAGTTTTAGTGTGCCTGCCATTTACAGGACAGCTGCCACCCAGTTGTTCAGGCACACAGTCCATTCTCTCCCCCAGCCGTGGGCAGCGTTGGAGGCAGGACAGCATCCCTGCGAACGCTCCCGCCTGCCAGCTGTGTTGCTAGGGAACTTGGTCCTGGCAGGAGTGTCAAACACAACTGCTCTCACCGAGCTGCTGTTGCTGTGCTTCCAACCCAAAAGCCAAACCACTGCCCATCCACGCCATGTGAAAATCCCCACTAGCTTTGGAAACCCTCAAATTACAGCAGGACCTGTTTATCCCCCATGGAGAAAGAGATGCTGCATTATAAGGGAGATGATGTCAACTGCAAATCAATAACTAACATCACAATAGAGCATCTTCGCACGTGAGAACACTGCATATACTCTGTTGGGTGTTGACTTGTGGTGTGCTGTGGTTTTTAAGCTAAATTCGAAATTGTGTCTTCAGACAACGGTCAAATCCCACTTCCTACAACTTAAAGTCATGTTAGACAAGAACCTTATATAGGATTAAAATTAACTAATGATAAAAAATACCCATGCAGACACCCCAAATGCTGAATTACACCTTTTAGTAACAGCATGTAATGTGGATTTGCTGCTCTCTTAGTAAAGGTGGAAGGCAGGGAGAGTGGGGATAAGAGCAGAAGAATCTCATTCTATCTTCAGAACCTGCTGAAGAAAGAACTATTGGATCCAGCTGAGCATCTGATCAAGCAGAAATCTACAGACACATTAGCAATCTGGTTATTATTTTTCCTTGCAAAGGCAGCAGGTAATCACGTGGGGAGGGCAGAAGAGCAAGGGGAAGAAGTAAAACACTGTAACACTGCATTTTAGTTCCTCACCCATGGTTTTGATCCCTTTAACTCCAAATTGTACCAAATGCCAAATCAATTGTTCTATGACCTTGCACTAAGTGAAAGAGCAAAACAATCTCTTAAAATGATAAAGGTAGGCTATCACAGCTTGTGAACATAGTGATCAATAAACCACTTCCCATTTAACAACCCTCCTTCTAACCAGATTGGGATTGAATGCACTCTGCCTACACTATCCATCTGGGGGGAAAAAACAGAATCCCACACCACAAAAAACACACACCACATTTGGGCCAAATAAACACACATGGGACACCAACTAATCCTTTTGACACCATGATTCCAAATCATTAAATTAACAATACACAGAAGTTACAGACTAGGAACTTATCACCTCTTTTCTCACAGCAGGAACAGTATAATCCATTCTAATTCGGTGCCCCCCTTCCCTAAATATCCCAAGTCTTATTTGGTTTTAATCTTCACCTGCACTGAAAGGTCAAGGAAAGAGTGAAGACTCTTCTCAGTTCTGCCTATATGGGTTCATTTTCTATCTATGACCAAGAACTAATATTCTGTAAGCCTCATTTATTTGATTCTTGCCATTTCACTGTTATTCTTCACTTCCTACTTATGTCCTCTTTTTTAAGCTGTAACATATTGCTGGGACTCTAACAGCTTCCTTACAGTGATACATAATTATACCGAAATTATTTTTAAAGCTGTCTGGGCATTTCCACTGTTTACTACACTTGGTATAACAAGATTCAGACCCTGACTGGGGTCTCTGGGCCTTCCCACACACAGGTAATGGGCACACACCCCAACATCAGATTGAAGATTGTTAGTGTCCCTATTTTAAGAAGGGGAGAAACTTAAGGCAAAGAGGAACAGAAGTCTTTTTTGCAGTCTTTTTCAGGGTCATTTTTTAGTAGAAGCAGTTCGCATAATTGTACTCTTTTGTCCCAAGACATTTTCAGCCTCCCAATTGCTCTTGCTCACAATGTTGGAATATTCAAACTTCTCCATTTCCCACTCCATGCTCCATTCCTCCTCTTTCACTTTAAGTACATCATTGTGGACATTAGCAGCCTTCCTGACTTTTTCCCCCTGCTTTCACTTTTATGGTCTTTTCCTTGTTGACACATTACTACTCAAGGAGTGCCTAGGACAACCTCACATGCACCATTACTCTGCCTCACTGTCCCCACATGCCCTCAGAGAAACCTCCTCTGCCTGTTGCCCACCTGGTTTCTCTCTGTGGGTACAAGAGGGAACCCACACTGCCACAGTCCTGCCCTTCCCACGGATCTCTGATCAAGCCTGGGAACCTTGTCCCAGGCTGTCCCATTTTGCTTCCTTGGTCACCGACCTCCAGCTGCCCTGGTGCTTCAGGCAGGTCTCTCACAGTGCCTTTGTTGTGGCAGTATTACATGCAGAAGTTGTTCAGCCAGGCTGTTATTTGAATTCACTCAATTTTTAAAATAACATTTTCTGTTACAGCTGTAGGCTTGGCCTTATGCACCACTGCATCCCAATCCTTTGCTCCTCTTCCCCAAGCAGCTGCCATTCCCTCTGGAGCACTGGCAAGCTGCTTTCCTTAGACAAACCATCAAATCCCCTGCTGCACTCAGTAAGTGCCTTTCATCATCAGGAACGGGAAGCAGGACTTAATTCCCAACCAGTTTCCCTCAGTTGCTGGTCTCCTGGAGCGAACGGCAGCAGTTCGTGCTCCCTGGGCGCTGGCCAGCCAGGCAAAGAGCCCAAAGAGACAAACAGAGCAGCACAAACGATTCCCTGCGGTGCATCATCCTCATTTTAATTCAGTATTGTGTTTATTATCCAGAATATTAAACTCATGTCCTGCTTCTCTGCAGTCAAGAGAAATTTAGACTGAGGGTGGATCCTTTCTTTGGGAGTAAGCCAAGCCAGGAGTGCCAGGCCACTTGTTCTCCTGCTCTAATTTGTTGACACGTATGTATGTACTTGGAGAAGACCAGGCTTGGCAACAGCAATTTGCAGCTTATAACTTACAGATGCAGAGCTGCTCTGAATACCAGCTCTGTTTGCAGCATCAGTCAGGCTGCTTCCCCAGCTCTGCTGCTTCCAAACACTACGTGCAGCTTCAGGAAGCCCTGCAGAGCTCATCCACAAAGTCTGCTCTTGTTCAAGGCTGGGCTTGTCTTGTAGCATGAAATATCAGAATACACAAGTCCGTGTGATGTCCCCTTGCGAGCACTGGAGACACAAGAGCACGATTTGCCTACTGTCAAATGGCAAGTCCTAAGAAAGGATTTGCTCTCCATCCGTTACCAAGCTCAGATGTGGAGTCCTGAGGGAACAAAAATGTTCCTAAAACCATGTCAAATTCAGCAAACATTTAAAAAAATTAAAAGTGTAGATGGGGTTTCTTGAAGAGGTTTAAATACATAGTTTTTCACATTTTCAGATTAAGTTATTCTCTTGGAAAAAATTTATCTTCAAAGTGTGCATTCAAGTGGACTAGACATATTTCTAAGAAGCTGTTAGGGGAGAGGGAGGGTATGGTGGTGAAGTAATCCAAGACTATTTTGTTTCATGTTAAACAAAAACAAAACAAAAAAACCACAACAAATAAGAATCAGTTGCCACTGAAATAAGTATTTACTTTTTTTTCCACATTCTGTTGAAAAGTACATGCACAAAATTTTAGTCTAAACAGTTTTGGGTTTGCCTTTTAATTCTTTTTTTTTTTAACTCAAATTCCAGTTTTTGAGCAGCTCTTTCTAGCATCAGTCTATAAACTATTCTATTCTCTGTGACTCCTAGAAGCTCTTTACAGCCATAGAACTAAGTAGGTAAATACATTTTTGCAAAATCTAAACTCAAAAGAGCAATAGATTAAAACTCTTCAACCTGAAGTTCTCATAAATGTATGGACGTACCCCAAAAAAATTGGATTCATTGCTGGAACAGCTACATGAAGTCACAGAGGGCAGCTTGGGAGGTTACACAACAAAAATCTCACCACTTCCTAGGGACAAGCATTTCCTCTCCCATCTCTATTCCATATGACCCTGTTTGAAGGAGGTGTAATTGTTCCTATATTTTGAAATCTATATAGCAGCCAACTGTATTTCTTCCAGACTGTTTGATGAAGCCACTAGAGCATTTAAAAATACAGTTCTGTTCCCAAGAAAATATCATATATTTGAGTTTGGATAATGCCTGGGCAAACACAAAGGGACACACATGCATTTCCGAGGAAGCAGCCTTACATCTGCACAGCTGGATGCCTGTGGCACATCACTTGTAACAGTCAGCCATGCTGCTCCTAGAGCTGCTTTTTGCCTACACTACAGGGTTAGATATATAGGACTTTCTTATTTGTTTTTTTCTACTGTTTTGACAGTCGTTCTGAAGCAGTATCTAAGTTTAAAGGGCTGTTTTGCAAGTCAGCCAATTTGAAATCAGATCTAAGATCAACAAAGCCAAGTCCTTGAAGGCACGTTTTTCCAGCTGACACACACAAATACACCTTCTTTTCTTGGTCACTAATTAGAGCCACGTTGAACTTTAAGTCTGGCTCTTCCATATGCTCACAGAAACTTCAAAAAGACAGGAAATGGCACAAGATTATTTGCTCTGAACATTTGGATAAATTGCTCTTTTTCCCCTGTGGTTGCTGGGTCTCCACTTAGCTCTTTTTGTTACAGATTACTGTATTGTTTATGGCATTCCACATATTACTAATCTTACATACTTGAACACTTAATTGAAAATAAATAGAAATTGCAGTTACACCCTGAAAATGCTAAGGCCATAATAAAGGAGTCCTTTTAAAAAATTGTAGGGTCATTGACATTTGGGCATCACCATATTCTCCAATTTTCACTTGTTACCTGAAGTGACTAGTTCACCCAATGTTAACCACTGAGAAACCCACACACACACCACATTGGTACCACAGGACACAGAAAGGCAAGTCACAGATGGTTTCCTCAACTATTTTTGCAGTGCATCAGCACATACCCATCTTCAAGATGATGCAATCTCATATCAAAACTAAGATACCCTCCTAAGCAGTTAGAAAATGTTATTGGTGTAAGGCAAATAAGGCACAGCTTTTCCCTGGCAATCAGCTTATTGCCATTGGAAGACTTTGCACAGCAATGATAATGCTGCATACAGTCTTTGTGTTTGTTTCAGGATGAATAAATATGTACATGCATAAATCAAGTTACATATACAGTTTATCTGCAATGCAGTCAAGAAATGTATCTGCAGTACATAAGAAAACACTCAAACTAGCTTTGGGCTAGACAGCTCTGTTATCCATATCAGTAAGACTGCAGATCCCTGGTATCCACCAGGGCCTGCACAAGCCCATCCAGGATCCCAAGTGTGTTCTCAGTAGCTCAAAACCCTGCTCCAAAAGTGTGGCTGCTTTCAGAGGGGAGATTTACCACAGCTTGTCATCCTTGAGTCTTGACATGGATGAGTTCTACCTTGGACTGCAATAAAGTTATGCTCCTAGTAGTCCCTTAAAGTCTGCATCTTGCTTTTTCTCAGAGAAGCTGACACTGGACATGTTAACTTCCCACATGATGCTAATGCCACAGTTGATCATGTGGACTGAAAAAACAGGAAATGGCTTAATAACTGTGCCTGAAAAATACTGGAAGACTTCTGCATTCCTTATAAATGTATAGTCTTGTAAGATGATGCACATTGCTGAAGAACTGCTCAAAAACCTCCCGTATTGGTTGATATTAGTGATAAAGCTGCTGAGGAACCTCACCTAAAAGTGCCCTGCCTCACATGACTGGGTATTCGCTGGGCAGAAGTTCTTGAATATTAAGCATAATTGAAAATCATGCTTTGAAATAAAGAAAACAAAGAAAACAGGAGAATTGACTCATCTATTTTTTTCTTACACAGCTTTGTGCAGTTTGTCTCCCTGTGTTCTTTCATGAAAGACATTTACTAGCAGACTGGGGAATTAACATACAGAACTATCATAAGACACATTGATCCCCTTGAATAAAATGTAACAGACAAAAATTCTTTGCTATATTTTACAGGAGGGAGATCATCTGTAGGTTGGGCAAGATATTTGGTGTACAGTCACCAGTCTTTTCATCATAATTACAGGATCCTACACACTGCCTTATTGCCTGAGTCAGCAGCACAACTCCACAGACCAGAGATAACCAACTACTGACCAGAGGTGACCCTGCTTCTGTTGTCTCAGGTCCTGATACTAGGACTAAGACTTCAAGTCTAACTCCTTAAATACAATCCTTAAAGTGTTCAAGCTCTTCAGAGCATGCATTAATTTACATTCAGTCTTCTGAGATATCAAACAGCAAGCTTCACATAGAAAAGGTTATGATTTTAAAGAAAGCCAAAGCAATGTTCATCTTATATAATTCTTTAGAAGAAATCTCTCATGTCCATATTAGTTTCTATCAGTGGTAGAAATGTCATGCTCAGGTGTTCACTCCTTCTCTTAATTCCATGAATATTTTGACCTTCTACCTCTTCCCGGTAATTTTCCTATCAAGATCAAACTTGAAACCATCAAGCATAGTTTGACACTGCCTTTGAGCAAAAACAAACCCAAAACTGCTTTCAGGGAAGTATTTTATACAGTAGCTGCATCATCATCTTTTGTTGTGTTCAACCAGCTATTTCAGTAAAATGTTGTTATCTCCTAAGTATCTTACAAAAACTCTCAGTAAATCATGCTACATTGAAAGTGTAGTCAAGTTAATAGAAGCCTTGCTTTCATGGAAAGAGAAGATGAGAACTGTGTATGTGACAACTTTATGCTGGACAGTAACAGAGGTCTTGTCCAGCAATTCACTACTTAAAAATATTAGAGAATACAACCAACAATAAACCCTTATAACTCCACATGTTCGGTTTCACTCAATTGATGATATCTTCCATGGGTCACAGAATTAATTTCTCTATTCAAACACCTTATTTCACACATGATCAAGTTCCAGAGGCCCACAAACACAGATGGCCAAGGATCAACGATTGTTCTACAACAAATGGAGGAGTTTCTGCTCAGGTTTACTGCTATATCCGTTTCATTATCCTCAGTAATTAACACCACAAGCTGGAATTTTTAATAGAGGAAGCAAATGTTACTTATCTCACTTTTGCTGACAAAATCAATAGCAACCTTAATGAATTATTCTGCCCTGAGATGATGGCCAGAGTCCCCATGAATAAAAGGATGCAGCTTACAACAGAACACAATGCCAGTGATGAAAAGGTGTGGAGAATAAGTTATAAGAAATTAGGGCCAACCATATCTTTAGGTGATATCAAGACAGATATAATTTTAATTCAGATTAAAATTAATACCACTGAATACAAAATGATCCCCAAGATAAAATGGCTTTGTTCAGAGCAGCATTAATGCAGTGTGTCTTCCTTCAAGGAAAGAGAAAACCTATGCAGTTTTTAATAAATTATTATGTTGTCTGCTTCAGTCCTTGTGTCTTTTCACAGCATACATTTGTTTTGGCTTGTTTAGGCTTGTTGTTGTTTCCCCCTTAACCACTTTCTCCTCCTCAGTGTATAATTAAGCATTTCCCCCAGACTATGTTGTAAATTAGATTTTTAGTCGAGCCATTCTTAGCTATAAAACAGGAATGAACCTGGCATTGTACAAACACAGCTAATTTACATTTTATCATCTTCAGGAGAGGCCTGAAGGAGGCCATTGCTCTGCTCATGATGCTTTTCTCAGAGCTCATCTGAAGGGCTCAGACAGCAACAGCCCCCACAAAAGAATTCATAGGGATGCTGGAGTGTGGGTGGGGAAAGTAAGGAAAACAAATAAGAACTTAAGATAATAAACTAACAAATGGTGGGCGTGACTAAGCATGGTCTTGTGACCCACCAGTTTTGAAGTAGAGCTATAGTAAGTATATCCAATTTTGACATAACACAGTAAAAAACAGAGGAGAAAAAGGCAAATTCTGAGGAGCATAAACAGGCAGTTAAATAACTGGTTTCCATGGGATATTTGACATTTGACATGCAAAAAATCCCAAGAGAACCTCTACAAAACAGTCTATTCCTCCTGCTGCATCTTTACTGTAGGAAAACATTTTTGTGGCCTGTTCTTCCCATAATGCCAAAAGTTATCTGTTTGCAGGTCAAATTATTCTTTCAGGGAGAGGACAAGAAAAGAAACCACTTCCTCTGTTATGCATTACTACTTAGCTCCAACTTGGGGGGTGGGGACAAGCAGAGTTTGGCAATGCAAAAAACATTCTGACAAAATATTCGTCGAGGCAAGCTGTGCAAATGCCTGCTGCCAGCCCAGAGACAAAGGCTCCATTGTTCTGCACTGCATTGATTTGGGAGCAATTTCAGAGGGTCCAGCAAGGAATGAAAGGTAACATTTTTGCAAATTCAACTCACTTTCTATGCTTTAAGAGTGGCTTTTCTTTTTAGGAAAGGATGTTGAGCTGTGTTTAGTGTCCCAGCTCTGCTATTGGAAGCAATTGCTGCTTTGCCAATTTACTGTATGCTAATTCAATCTAACTACCTAATTCAATTAGGTAGAGCAAAGAAACATGCCCTTGATCATGTTTAGAGGGACTTGAATGAAGAATGAAGGTGAGAAACATGTGATGCTGGGTTAAGGTATTAAGTACTTAGACATGCCTTGTAGAAGCCTCTTCCCCCTTCTCCCCCATCCCCTTAATCCCAGCGCTTTTAACTGTGGCCGTGAGGCCAAATCTGCTTTGAGGCAGAGAAGACACTGTAGCATTGCAGGGCAGTGGGGCTGATACAGTCACAGCACTGAGGCAAAACACCAAGAGTCTGTTAGCAACGTGAAAGGGCAGGGTTGAGGAATATTTCACATCCATATTCTATGTTCTAGTCAACCTGAAAGAAGTGGTTTTTTGTATCATAAAGAAACAGGATTTGCAACTCTTGTCTTTTAGCCCCTGATTGGCAGGAAAAAAAACCATTTTTTTTAGTTGCCTCCCATCAATAATTTATTGGCATAGTAAGTCACACTACCCTTATTTGAACATCTTTACAGTGTTCCCTTTCAGTAGAATAGACTTATGATCTCAAAAATAATAAGTTAGACTTAAAAATCATCCAGAATAATGCAAGTTCATCTGTTCAACCCAGCAGCACACACTCTGCTCTTAAGCAGAACCTTAAAGTGATCCAGAATGAGCCACAAAGCAGCAACTAAACCTCAAGCAAAGCCAGAAGCAGCATTTATTGGAGAGAAGGGAGGAAGAGAGGGAATACCAGTGCATTGCAAACTACAGCAGTGTATGTGTAGTAAGAATCAGTTGTTTGCAAAACTTCATGGTCAGTCACCAAATCCCCATCCAGAAATACTGCAGCCCTCAGCCTCTCCCCTTCACTTCCACACTGTTTCCTTCCCCTTACCCATCTTCTTTCCACCTGTTCTTCCAGGTGAAATACACAGATGCTAAACAGTTCAAATATAGAGATTCCCGCAAGACACTTCACACTGGGTGAGTAACTTCTTGATAACAATTTTATGGGTTTGAGTGACTGTGTCTGGATTCCCAACCAGACGTACTGGATGCCAGGTTTGTGTCCCCCAGGAGTCTCCAGTCACAGGGCTGCCGGAACAGGCAATCCTACACAGGAGGATCTGCAGAGAGTCTGATGCAGCTACCAAAGGGAATTGTCCCACATGGTTGCTGAAGAGGCCTCCACAGCCTCCTCAAGTACCAGTTTCTCAGAGGGACTTTTCTGCTGTGATTCCTTATGAGCACAGAAGAGCCTTCAGTCAGCTGAGCACTAAGTTTTCACAATGTGCAACAGGGTGGAAAAATGAGGGCATAGCTCAAATCATTTACATGCACTGAAATATTCCATAGGATTAGGTTTGGACTGGAGAATATTCTATTTGAAAGTGTCATATCTATCTCATCTGGGACAAATCAGCCTTAATTATCAATAACAGGTGTCAGGCTACTATATCTTACTGTTGTTATTTTTTCATCTGGGAATAGCATTTTAAAGTTTAACCCATGTTATCTATACATAATTTTCAAATATTTGAGCATATTTCTTCTCATGCTTTTAAATGGGCTCAGAGAGGAAACAGAACCAGATACTGGTTTGACTTCAATATTTGCCCAGCATAAAATCAACATATAAAGGTGAGATTTGTTTTTTATTATTTGTTCCTAGTCCTGGTGTGATCAACCTCCCTGTTAGACTGCATTTACTTAAATGAAGGTTTTTCTTTCAGTGGCAAGGAAAGAACTATGAAGGCAGAAGCACCAAACAATGAGCAGGCCCTCCAAGCTCATGTTGAAACAAGTGAATTCTGTCTCCAAATTCTTTTGTGAGTGGGATTAACAGCTCAGACCTCAGTTCTTATACCCACCATACATCCTATTTTACAACTAAATGCTTCCCCCTTTGGAATCAGCCCCACGTTCCAACATCTCCACAGTGTAATTCATTGAAAAGGAAAAAAAAAGGAAACATTGACTATGATTGACAATTTCATGTGGGATTAAAGCTTGCACTGCTTACTCTACTGTTATTCACAGGCTCAGATTTGGCTGCAAAGCCATTTTCCCATAACATTCAAAACATAAGAAGTCTTTTCAAAAGCCCTTTGAGCCCTGGCAAATTAAACATGGAGTATTTTGGTGAATCCCACTTTCAGCTAACAAATTATTTTTGTTAAACTGTCCTGAAGCACTCTCATCCTAGAAGCAGTCTATGCTTCTGGGGGGAAAAAAAAAGCTAAACACACATGCACCTCAAGACTTTTCCCCAGCAATTATGGCTTCTAAAATACATTCAGTGCTCTTCAAAACAGTCCCATGAATAGTTTTCCAGAAAACAACACTTTGACACACCTACAACTACCCATACATTGTTCTGAAACTATTCAGCTGATTAATACAGGCAGGTTATATCAAAGTGCACCAGCTCTTCAGCTAATGTCCTCAGCTTGAAGTTTACACTAATTGGGTCAAGCCTAATGTGGAGACCTTGTGCCCAAAAGCTTTGACCTTCTCCCAGCTGAATCAGATGTTCCAATAAAATGCATCATTTCAGCCTATAGATTTTGTCTTTTATACCTGAATAAGTGCAGGATGCCAGACCTACAAATACTACTATGCAAGGATTACCCAATCTATGCTTTTAAATATGAAAATCAATACATTAAGGATGCCAGATCTGCAAGTCAGAAGCATAATGATTTTAAATAGTAACTGAAAAATAATAGTTCCTAAGATTGTGCTACCAGCCTTCTTTTGGCACATTTCTAGCAAAGCAGCAACTTGAAGATATTTGGCCTTTAATTGTGAGGTACAGTTTATTAAAAACCTATGCTCCCACTTAAAGGATGTCAACAGAAATATATTTTCACCGTGTTAAATAATCATTTCAAAGCAATAAGAGCTTAGAAATGTGCTCATATCTCAGGTATTTAATGCAGGTTTTTTCTCCTCAATCTCCTCTTTTGTTGCTCCCAAAATCTTCCCCTCTGACAGAAGAAATGCTAATGGATGCAAGATGTTGCAGGCACACTGATCCAAGACTGTCAGAAGAAAGCTTTGGGGAGGGCACCTGGGTTATAACATACTCTGGCAACATGCATTAAAGACAGGGAAAAACTAATAGGTGAAAATCTCAAAATGGATCTGAATAGCCTACAGTACAAAAGAGCCCAATCCTTGGGATCTGCTTGTCAGCATAACTCCCATTACCCTTATCAGTAATTCTACAGAACAGAAACCTTAAAGATAAAAACTCCCCATTAAGCAATATTAGACTGCTTATTTTGTGGTATCTGCAATATCACAACACAGTGGTTGTGCAGTTCCCATGTGAATGAAGCCAGCCTCAAGGCTAAAGCAAGAGCTGTACCTACAGGTTACCAGTGTCCTGAGATTACCCCTCCAGCCTTCTGTGCTGCAACTTGTGCTCCACCACATTGAAGTGGGCTAAACTTTTGCTTGAGACTGCACTTAATCACATGTCTCCAGACAGGCAGCATGCACCTCACGTGAGGCTTTAGTACAGTGTATGGTGTAACAGCCCCATCACCCTCCCACACCTTCGTTGCCAAGAGGCCTCTTGATACAAAGGTAAGAAGGTTCAAATGAGCCAACACTGATGGAGCAACCCAAGAAAAAAAAGTGTAATCCCTTATATCTAATAATAGTTTCTTAAAACCACTATCCAGCTTTTAAGGGGAAAAAGAAGAGGGAGGATAAACTAAGTAAAGAGCATTTCCTTTTCCTGATTAGACAAAGGCCATTAGAACTTGAGACATAGAACAAGGGGAAAACAACTGTTTTGCATATTATTAATTTCCATACTGAGGTCAATTGAACAAATAAAGCACAAGGAAACATGTACCACTAACACTGAAGGTGTGCTGCAGGCTGGCACCCACAAACTCCAGAAAGAGCCTCCTTTGATAAGCCTCCAGCAAGTTCTCAGCACAGCCTTTAACAGATCAGCCTGTGGGACCAAACAGAACAAAACTCTTGCATTTATGTCATCACTCTGTACTTTGCTTTCCCAACATATTGCCATTTCACAGAAGCCTGTGGACTTCTTAGTCTTGGGCAGGGGTGTGATCTCAGGTATATATTGTGAAGTATTGCTATTGTAAAAAAACCTGCTAAGCTTTGAAGAGAAGCAGCAGGCAAAGCTGTTACAATACGTGCTTAATTCACAGCAATGATTGCACTCCCAAAACCACAAATCAAGGGAAGCCAGCAGGAGAGGAAACCCCTGCATGTGGACATTTCCAGAAGTGTTTTGAAAAATTTGGTTTATATATTGCTTTGGACAATGCAGAGATGTTTAATTTTAATTACCATCAGGGTGCTGAGAGCACAGATGGATGCCTGTTAATTAAAGCTAGCACAGTTCTGCATAAATTCAAAGAATAAATCAAATAAATAAATATCAGCCTCACAAGAACATTCAAAGTAAAAAATGGTAATGAGGTTTGGAAGCAGGGAAGGAAATTGTTGTCACTGGAAGACAGCCAGCAAAGATAACAGACCACTGCCAGCAGGTGACCATCAGTAACAACTCTCTTATCACGAAGCAACTTGTCAGCCAAGGCTATAGATTAGAGGGACAGCCAGAAGCCAGGTAGATATAACCTTAGGTGTAGAGCAATTCAGGCAGGTGCTGTCCAAAATCCAGGGGGAACAGCACTAGTAATCTAAGTTACCTCTGCTGAGGCAGGAGCAGGAAATAAATTGAAAGAAAATCTAGTCAACCTTCATGAAACCAAGATAGGCAACTAAAGACCACCAAGAAAGATCACTGCTATGTCTTTAATAAAAAGGCATGAAGTGGTAAAGCAAGGACAGTGAAACACAGACAGCTAGATAAGTCCCCATTAACAGCAGTCTCTGCTACATTTCAACAGCTGAGATATCTATATCCTTTCATAGTTAATTTAGGACTCCAGAGAAGTGACAGGTTTGTAGCCCTGAATATTTAAGTGTCTCAAAAATATCCAACAAGGAATATTAAAGTGGGAACAACTTTTGCAGACACTGTCACATGATTTATTCTTGACACTGAAAACAAGGACATCAACTGTAAGGATAAGTTCCTTGCTAGAGTCAGTATCTGCAGTCATCAGCATCTCACAAGAAAGAGGTCAGCAAATAGTCTGAGCCTGTAGTTACTTTCAATAAACACAAGCCTAAATCATCACAATATCACACCTCATACTTGGCAACAGACTCCAGATGTCACTCCACAAACTACTCTGGGATATAATGTGTCAGCAGAGTCCCACTACAGCCCCTCAACTTTGTGCCTTTTGTAGGCTTAACAAGAAAGGAGTGGTGCTGTTCACAGTCCACCCCTACGCAAAACTCTCCCTTCAACACTGTCTTATTCCAGGAACAGGTGTGACAACTGCAACTGAGTTATGGGATCCACATCTGAAGAGAAATAAGCCAAGGAAGACAAACAATCTACAGAAATGGATTCATGAATGACAAAAGTTTCCATAGAAAGCCAGCAACAGACTGGTCTTGATAAGGAGCATTAATCCCTTCCTTAAAATATAAGGCCTGGATAAGTGGCAATACTCTGTATGGGAAAGACAATGGATTTTAGAGGTGAGCATCTGTAGTTACAGGCAGCACAAAACAACAAGTAGAGTCACCAATATTATGGGTTATATATATACACATATTTATATAATAGAATTGTATATTTATTATATACTATATTATATATTATTTATAATATAAATTAATTTATAAATAATATACAAAAACTGGTCTACAGATTCTATCAAACTATTTCACAATAAGGAAATACCTCATCCTTTTCTAAAATATTTGCATGGTTTTCTTCTCTACAAGAAACCAGCTGCAGTAAGACTGAGATAAAATATTATGCCAGTGTCTTCAAAAGCATTTAAAAAAACCCTCAAAATATCAACTGCAGCATCTTGCAATCTTACCATAACTATGCAAAACTAAGCTTAAGTATGGCTATTTTAAGTATAGAAGATCTTGAGGTACAGAAACATGACTGAGTAATCACATTTACAAAGTACCCTTAAAAAAAATGCACTGATACAAAATGCACTAATTTATTCCAGTAGCTTGAGCATTCTGAGAGACTTGCAAGACCAGCATTGTTCCTACTGATACTACCCACCAACATCCTCTTCAGCTTGTGTTAAAACTTGTCTACTGGAGAAAGCAAGGAAGATACCAGTAATAGCAATTATGAGGCACTGCAGATGGGAAAATTAATTTTAAAAGACAGCCTCAAGGAAAGGATGGCTAGGTTCATGTTGCAAAACTTAGTGAGACCTCCCCAGTCCTGGAAACAGTATAAACACATCACTGCAGCCTGGTATTTAGGCTAATCATCTCTGCCGAGCAGGAGGGCATGTTTGCAGAGACAGAGCACAGCGTTAATGCAGTTATGCTGTTCTGGGACCTGCCTTGTTAAGCACTGCACTGTGTAGGCACATGCTAAATGGCTTTGGGTAACAGCCATTACTCCTCTTACATGTGACTCTGAGCAGAGCTGAACTTCTGCATTTGATTTTAGCATTTTGTTTTTGAAATCTAAACAAATAAAAGCAGCCAAATAACTCACAAAAGGTCAAGAGCCAGGAAAACTGAAAGCCTAGTAATTTCTGCAGTATTACAGCACAATTTATTTCCAAAATATGGCATTTGTAGGTTGTTTTTAATCATGTACATATTGCCTTTACATAGTAAAGATGACTACCAACGCACATTATTTGCCAAATATTAGTTATTTTGTCTTTTAAATGTGGTTTCATCCTGTGGCGCTCTGCAGAGCTGTATACCATGGATACCAGCTGCTTCTGTGTTGAGCTATTTTAATTGTGCTCACAAATCTCTTGGCTAAATGCTCTAAATAAAGGATTGGTACCTTAATGGTTCTCACCTTTGACTCAATCTGAAGCCCTATTGCAGATTACTTCCAAATTTCAACCATTAGCACAGAAAAGCCCTTTATTAGCTTGCCTTGTCAGCTTCCCCAGGACCCATTAGCCACTAACAACCTGCAGAGCCCTGACAAACTCAGTAATATTGCAGATGCTGGGACAAGAACACCTTCAGGAAGTGCAGTGTGGAAGATGTGGCTGCTTCACTCCTGGGAGGATGATTACATTTTACTGAGTGCCTAACACAGTCCTCGAAGCAGGAGCCAACAACCACTTCCATCTGAATGCTCTGATTAGGAGGCTACAGAGCCAAAGTCTTTCTTACCCACCCTTTTCTAAGTCTCATTCCAGCTCTAAGAGGAGATTTGAGATACAGAAGGCCAGGACCTTACCCCTCCCTCCAAAGTCTACTTATAGTGATGGCTAGGAATATCTACAGCCAAAAGAAATCAAGAGAATTGCCTTACTACCTCCATAGGCACTCCAACAGCTTGGCAATCTCACCAACTACAGATTGTAAACACTGCTCAGCAGCCCTGGGAGAAGAGATTGCATCTGCACAAGGTGCACAACTGATGGGGCTCCCAGGAGAGGCAGAGAGACAAGGTAGAGCTCAGCCCTACCATTTCCAGAGGTCCCTGGGGATACCTCCCTATTCAGCCTGCTGGAGCACCATCTGTCTTGCCCTTCATGCCCACCACGGAGCAGTTAGAAACTGTCACATGTCACATGTAACCTGGATATCCCATATCCCTGTTTCAGGGTCAGCCTCCTCTTCTTAAGTTCTACACCACCTACATTGTATGCCTGATGCCAGAGACCCAAACACAAAACTGTAACAGCCCACATTTGCAAGTGTGCAGCACCCTAACATCTCATTTTACACTGCAGAGTTACAACATCAAGCTGGCTGGACAGGTTGCCATCCCTGCCTATGTCTCCCAGGCACTCAGTGCCTTCCTCCCTCCACCCACACCTGAGGTGCACATCCCTGCCTGCTGACCACGTGATGAACGCTCACAAGAACAGTGATATAATCCAGGTTCAAAGCGGATTATTTTTAACCCAGCCCCCCACTCACTGATCTAGTTCATAGCACAATGTTACACCAGTACAGTCCCCCAGCACAGCCAGGTACAAGCAGGGAGTAAGAACAGCTAGAGTTGCAGGAAACATCAGGTTACTGCAGAGCCCATGAACTGTGGCTTCAGAGGTGACCAAGTGCCATGTCTTGTAGGTCCATCCCCACTATGTTTCTGCATTCAGTAGGAAGCCACGGTGACATGGGTGTAAAATACAGAATGATTTCAAGAATGTCATGATTAGACTACACAATCAGGCTGCTGAAAACCTATCCCTGCAAAATACAGTCTCTTTCTTCCCAATGCAGTGCTGCTGAGCTCATTGGAACACCAGCCTGATCCAGGAGTTACACCAACGCCTTCAGCTTAATTATGTCGCTGCTTTTCAGGTAACAAAGGAGGCAGCTTCACAGAGCAACATCCTGACACCACTGCAGTCTTCAGGTCCCTGCCTGCTGCTGAGGTAAAATTTCACACCACATTTTTCTGCCACAAAAAGAAGTGCTGGAAGAAGTCAGCAGGGTCTACACACGCTGCTTTTAAGTGAAGAAATCCAAGATCTGTCCTAGGAGTAAGCTCAGTTGCAGATTTACCTCAACATCTGCTGACACCTCTAGCTTTCTAATGTCAGTCTCTTTACTGCTTAAATGGTTAAACAGTTTTCCTCTTTACTGTTCACTCTACATTTTCTTTGTGCAACTCAATCTAACTTTCTTGCTGATTCAGTGCTGCAGAGCACAGTACTCATGCAGCCCACAAACTGGATGGACACAAATACTGGGGAGCACTTCAAGGGATGTCGCATCTCTTCTGATTCAGCCATTTGATACATTTAACCAACAAAGCTAAAAGTAGTGGTTCCAAAAAATTGAACACCCCCTGCACAAGACTATTACAGAAGACCAGTTTGGATTCTGGACCTTCATCCCTATAAATCAAGCAGGAGACATCAATCTCCATGCTAATTAGAGACACTAATCACATTACCAACAATTCCACATTTAAAGCATCTTCCTGAACTCCTTGAAACAGCAGCATCACACCAAGGAAGAAAGTGGCTTGAACAGCCTACTTGCCTTGGATCCTAGATGAGCCACAATAGAGTCTGATGACAAATAGCCAACTCATTCACATCCTAACTTTTTCCTCCTCCACACTTGTAGTCCGATTTTATGGCTACACCAAGCACTTGTCCACACATGCATTTTGAGAAGGAAAAAAAACTACAGCCACTTAATATTGTCAGAGCAGTGTCTGGGATGACATTAGATGAGACTAAGTTCAGAGCAACTTCTTAAACAGCTCATCTCTAGCCTCTGACTGCCTCAGAGGTTATATGATGCATGAGCCAGGAGCACAGGCTGCTCTCCTGCTGTCCCTTGTCAGGGACAAGAGAACCCGGAACACAGCACATCTGGCAGAGCTTTCTCAGGAAAAGAAAGGCTAGTTCAGTGAAAGAAAAGCTCAAAATTGGTAGAAAACAATAAACAACATTGTCCAGAGAATGGATAGTACCCAACCCTCACATGGATCAACTGAAATCAGGTGTTGCAAGCTAGTACTCAGAATTTCAGCCAAAATTTCTAATTTAGTGCTAATGATTTGAAAAAGCACAGATGTCCATTGCTGTGTACCAGCCTGCAGACACTGTTTGTACAAGCAAAGTTTAATCTCAAAAAATAAATATGGGCAAAGGGAAATATTCCTGTTTACCAATTTAAAAATCATTTGCATAACAACCATCTGGAGTCACTTTTCCCCCCACACACAATTTAAATGAATGAAGAGACCCTTTCTCTCTCTGCACAGTGGATATGTCTAATGGCTGTAGCCTTTATCTTGTTTTGAGTCAGATACTGAATGATTTTTACGTACTGCTCTAAATCAACTCTGAATATACCCTTTGATAGGACTGTTCTTTCCCAATTACATCCATTACTGTTAGTCATCTGCTTCTTTCATTTACTCTGGGTCTTGTCATGTGCTCTTAATATAAATGGAGTTTTGCCATTGATTTCAGTAGCAACGAAGTGGGAAAAAGCATTAGTCACAACACAGCGTGGTCTGACAGCACTAAGTCATAAGGCCCAATGCAGATTTTCCTTGCATCCAATTTATTTCTCCTTACAGTGATGGAATCCAAGACTCAGGCCCTTCCTGCTCCCCTCCTTCTGAGTAGCTCTGTGCAATGAGAAACTGAACTCTGTATAAGTTCCATCACAAAAGTGCCAAAGGGTTGTTCTGGGGGATGTTGCAGATGAGGTGTTTCCTGTAGGAAAGCAGTGAGAACCACCTCTCCATCACACCCATGTCAGGCACTGTGAAGGCTTTCTGCTCTGGCTCTGCTCTAACCCACTCATTTGCACTTGCCTCCTAAAAAAGTATATTCTTCTAACTTTTAGATTTTCAAACACCCAAAATCAGAAAGCTCATATTTGCTGACTTCAGGCCTCTTTTTTGCAATTATAGCCAAGAGAAAAACTTGGCCATGTACACACAGATTAAACTGTATTCAATAAAAATGGAGATAACTACAAGATTCCAATAACTAAAAATACTTGTGATTGCTGGAAACGTGAGTTCAACATAGAAATTGTTTTCCTCCTCCATATTTAAGAATATTTCATCAGAAGAGACTTAATAATATATTGGTTCTGAGCACATATTAAGCATTTCAAGGCTTTTTATAAAGTCAGATTGTGAAAATAGTTAACAGAGTACCTAGTCCATTGTAATTCAAAAGTCAGTGAAACCTTTGCCTGAAGATTAGTTTTCATATTTGGCACATAAGTAGATGTTTATCCAGATGTTCATGGTTAAAACAGTTTTCTAGTTAAGGAAATTATTGACAATTTCTGAAGTTCTGCAAAAGGACTGGTGTTGACCCACTGAGTTACCTTGATATTTTCAAATACTCTTTAAGTGACAGTTATTGCTTAAATGATAGTTACTCACATTGCTTTTGACCCACAAATATACATGATATGAATAAGAGTGACAATATTTGCAAAATATGTACAGACTCTTTTACTCAACAATGCCAAGAACATACAAGGAAGTCTTATTTCATTTGATTTTAAAAATTCAGGTGACTTCACACAAAAATATTTTGGTACAGGAAAGCAGGAGAATGAAGTCTCAAAGCAGATAAATAGAATAAAGATTAAGTGTTGGGCCAACAATTAAAATTTAATTACTTGAAATACTGCTATCCTAAATACAAGATTTAGAAAATAGAAACATACAAAATGTAAAGTGTCCCTGCTCATGGCAGGGGGGTTGGAACTGGATGATCTCTAAGGTCCCTTCCAACCCAAACCATTCTATGGTAATTATATTGAACTTAACATTTCTTTTCATCTTTTTCAGTATGCAAAAGAATTTTGATGTTCAGTGTGTGTGTGTTACAAGCTATCTATAAAATGCATTCTTATTTGATCTGTAGCCTCAAGTCTGAACTCCATGTTGGATTTGATTGAGAGCACATTCACTAGATTACTGACGTGGTTTAATTCATGTTATTCACAATTGGGAGAGCTTGACAATAAGTAGAAAATAAATTACACAACTTTATTACACCCTCCCTCTCACTTACTCCAAGGAGTGATTATAATGAGAGTTATAATCATGGAAGATTTAAAGAGATGGACACAACTCTGCTGCTGGTTCAGCATCCAGAAGCACAACATAGGCCCCACATACTGATGAGGGCACATTATGCACAGACAGTTGTCTGCAAAGCACTGGCAGCACTAAACTGGGCTTTCCTCTCTCAGAGCTGATCTACATATTTGACTGTGCAACTCGTTTGGGCTCTGTCACCAAACACTTTCAGCGGGGGCGGCGTGTCACACAAACAAAGAGCATGAACCCAGCAGATGGCTGCCAGTTCTTAGAAGAAGACATGTTCCTGTAGCTGGCACTCAAGATGCATTAAAGATCACTTGATTTCACAGAAATTTGGTCTTGCATTGTTCATTAGGCTGCCATGGATGTTTAGGGCCTCACAGTTGGCTGCAACAACTTGATCCCACAGTTGTGTTCCATAATCGCACTTTTCCTTTCCAAAAGGAAATTCTCTTCCCAAACAATCCAAAAAACCTTAGCTATATATAGCACTGGGGAATGTAGAGCTATCACATGGCTACTTTGAACCCTGGAAATTCAAATAAATTTGGAAGTACTACTCTTTTTGGAAAGTATTCATGCCAGAAAGCTCTAAGGCACGGAATCCATAAGCCAGTCCTTCTCTAAGAAGGGAAATGATTAGGCAATATTTCAACCTCATTATCCATAGGAAAATTCTTGATTTAGATTTGCATATGACTAGATTAAAATTACATGATTTTTAAAAGGAGAGGAAAACAATTAAAATACATAAATAGCTGTCTGTACCTCTTAAGCATTCACCATTTTAAAGCTATAACTTCAAGAACCTTGTGTTGAAGAACTTTGGGACAGTATCTCTGAAATAGATCCCAGAGAGCAAAGCTTTTTCTGTGGCCAATTCTAAGAGCTTTTTAATTCAAGTAGATTTTAAATGCACTCCACTAACACATTTGATCATCACTTGTGTACTAAAACAAGGTACCATATCTTAAGCCAGCACATTCAAAGTTCTCTAGAAAACTGAGTAATCAGAGAAAAATTTCCAGCCAGCTAGTCCTGGATTTGGCATGGTTATGAATCTGATGAGCTTCATTCAGAAATATTCATCCTTGCTGAACTAAGAAGGCCATTCATCTCTCCCCACCAAACAACCAGCTGATTTTGTTATATTACCTACTGTACATTTTTGCTTCCCATCAGAAGAGCTAAACTTGCCATTGAAATAGAGGTACTCAGTAAAAATCAGACACATTGTCAAATGAGTCAGTGCATGGCCCATTAGAACTGATGCCCTGCCTGTCATTTCACATACTGAAATGGGAGGCATTTTGTGCTGAATATATATTTAAGAATATAATACACAATCAAATCTGAATCCTGATTCATGGCAATAATGGCAGCATCCTTTTTTAGTAATTTCAGTCAATCAATCTGCATATTAAAGGCTCTTTTCAAGTTTTTAACAGTGAAAAAACAGAGTGAAGAGACACAGCCCCTCAAGGTAGCACTCCAGTAAACATTCTGATACTAAAACCCAACGCACTCCGCCCCCATCTAAATTACCTTACAGCTGCTCATCGAAGAAGGGTATGGAGGGAACAAGGACTGGGCTGCATCTGCCCTGTCTGAAGCTTGACTTCTAGGATTTCCTTCAGGGACTCCAGGGGTATTTTCTCTGTTGTCTGAGGGTTTTTTCTTTTGCCAGCCTGAGCCAGTACTGAAGTGACTGCTGAGGCCATCACTTAACTGGATCAGACCATGATCCATTACCAAAACAAATAGTCCAAGTGAACTTGATAGATCAGCTGTTTAGCTTGTTGCTTCCACTTCCCAAGCAGCTGCAGCTTTTCCTAAACTGACTGTATTGACTTTCTGACAACAAATGTCACTACAGTGAAATCATGATGAAGCAGCAGATAAGAAAGCAAGAGTGCCAGATCAGCAACACCAATTCCCACAATGCCTTAGAAATAAATAGGAGCATTCAAGAAGCCAACTGCTTTTATTAAATATATATATATAAAATAGTCCTGGAAATACAGGGCAAAATCCCTCTTTACTTTCATATCAAGCACCCTAGTTTCAGTGATGAGATTATGCTAAATTCCTGCTAGGACCAGAAGCATCCCTCTCACCCTAAAAGCTCTATTATAAGGCAATTTGTAAACACTACCCTCACTGCCTGGACACAGATTGCCATAAAACTCTACATGAGAGAAACTGTGAAGCAATTGCCTGCCAGAGATGTTGCTGGGATATGATATAGTTCCAGACTGGTCCAAGTGCTGGGGCACCTACTGCTCTATACTCAGCTGCAGAGTGAAGCATGGAACATCTGTAGAGGCATCCAGGCAAGATGAAGCCCCAATGAGTGAAGAAAGCCAAACTGAAGACACAAGGCAAGTCTAAATCAAAATTCAAATACACCTGGAAGCAATTATTAGGGACTTGAATTCCACTTTAAGGAGTGGAAGAATATACTTTGAGGACTGCTCAGAGTAACAGAAGGGAAGAAGTGTTGTTCCAATGCAACATGCTTTATTAGAACAAGAAGACAAAGCCCTATATTTACACCTCTTTACCTAGCCTCTATTGTAAATCTGTCCTGCCATACCTAACTCCCAGTCCTAGTTTTCAGAAATTTATTTTGATTCTGCTGCCTGATAAGCTCTTACCATTAAGTGTAAAAGTGAAAGGGATCTCCATTTTTGTTCTCCAGACATCATGTCTTCTGTGGCCTGCACATGCACCACTTGTTCCCTAAATGCCCTATTCTATAAGCATTCTAAATTACCTTACAGCTGCTTTTTTTACTTAAGAGGGGTTTATATGCAAATTAAATATCTATGAGTTAAGACCATATTCCAATCTTAACAACTATATTTTTAAGTAAGATAGATTTTTAAATTAGTAGTCTGTTAAATCAATGAGGTAAACTGCCCCCTGTGCCCAACCATGTCCTGATCCTCCAGCCACTGAACCAGCTCTTGTACCAAACATTTGCCTCTGTACATGTTTATCACACAGCCCAAGCCTGGATAGCTGCAATGCAAATGTATATGCAATTAGCACCATTGCTAGACCATTTTAAAAGACTTCCCACAAACATATTCTTAAGTTCTTGACTATTTTTATGGTTTTTTTCTCACAGCCATTGGCTCAAAACTGTTGATTACTCTTAGGGGATTTGGACAGAAATCAAGAAATCTTGGACACAGGCTCCCTATCAGGCACAGTGCCCCATAGTCTACTCATGGCTGTTATAAGTCCTAATTGGCCCCATCTGGGGTTATCCAAAGCCCCCAGAGTCATCCAGGAGCAACATGATGTCTGCCACTCATCCTCATCATAACCTCTCTCTGTAGAGAAGCTTCACTCAGGTTAGAACAAAGTGGAGCATCCCACATAAGCCATGAGGTGCCTCTCCCAGGTCACACTGCCACTGGAAGAGTTTACAAGACTTTATGGCTAAGTATGTGGATAATGGAGGGAAGTAATCTGCATCAGTGATGTATCCAGTGGCCTGAAAACACAGAGTTCTGCACATACATAAGGATGCCAGTGTGCCACATTTGTGTCACTATTACAGTCCAATAAGTACCAGAGAACTGGGTTAGAAACAGTAGTAGCTTTGTATAAAGAGGTATTTACTGTTTGTGTTAGAATAACAACATGTCAAACTTTTCAGACAATAACATGGTCTATTGTGCCACACATCTCCTCAGTGTCCCCCTTGTTCATCAATTGCCAGAGTACCCAGCACAACCCTGTACCAAAGATGCTGGTGCACTAGTAGGCAATGTGAGTACAAGGAGTTTATTCACCATCTGCATATCATGGGATACCCACCCTTCTCTCTCCAAGCCCACCTGCATAACATGGAAGCAGAATGCCCAGGCACTAGCAGCCTCCAAAGGCAGCCCTTTGCTCTCCCCTCTGAGCCCTTTACAGATGAGTCAGAGAAGAAATAATAAGGGTAGGCATCTTGATTTAGCTTCAGTAACCTAATGCAGAACAACTGCTGGGAACACTTGAGATAATTGTCTTAATTATAGAACAGAAGTACTAACTAAATAGTTATGAGATATTTTTTTAAAACATAAACCATTTTAAATGCATCATCTGCCTGTGCACTTAGCTCCTCTTTCTCTAAAATTATGTTTAGATTTTTCGTTTCTTTCCTTTCACCTTCCCACAGGGATAAATTCAGCAGCTATGCAGAAGGCTGTTATATATTGCCTGCATACCTAAGGCAAGAAAATCCAAGGTTTACATGTGAGAATAATTTATGTCTATTGTTTTAGCCAGGAATTATAGATTATAGGGACGCATATTCACAGGGCTCAGAGCAGTCAATAGGACTTCAGCTGTGAGCCCACATACATGTATTTTCTCAGCATCTCCTATATAGAGACTGATAAGAGAAAATGAGGAACCATTACTAGATGCTGTACTAAGATCTGAAGCCTGCAGTGAGGAAAAGGCCATTGATTTCTTGATGTAATTTAAAGAATCTGTCTAAGTATAGTTTACAGGCTGTGCCACAGCCAAAGCCAGCAATTGCGGAACATTAAACTTCAAAATGATCATTCAGATAGAAGTGACAAAGATACATAGCTAGCTACCTTTCAGAGCAAAGCACTTACCCAAATTATTCATTATGAAAGGACTAATTAAGCAACAGGGAGCCTGATCACCTCCAGGTTCTGAATGAGACAGAAGCAAGGAGACAAGAGCTCACCTGTGCAAGAGGGATGAGAGGTCAGGGCAGCTGTGTCCAGTCAGGAAGTAGAGGAAGAGAAACAGAAACTTTCTGTAGTTCATCAGCAACTCCAGGCATGGGACAGGACTGCCACTAGATACACTAAAGGACTCTGCACTGAACCCCAATAAGACTTAATCATGATAAGAAAGCACACAGAGATTTTTCTGTCAGTACATGTGTAAAATGAACCATCATTTCCAAAGCCTCTCCTTACCTGCAGGAGATTTGCCTAAGCATTGCACCTCCCTGGAGAGTTGAACATACACAGGAGTGCTCAGATGTCCAGAGCCCAGCAGGACACAATGCCTGGGGTACCACACAGCCCACAGTGGTGTGCCAGCATTCCATGGCACAGACAGGAGCTGAGTCAACTCACAACAGCAGAGCACCCACCCCATGCCCCAGGCAAACAAGGCCTTCGCACCATTTGGTTGCGGTCAACAGCCCTTGGGCATCACTGCTCAACAACAGCCCCTCACAGGCTCCAGTCATTCCCTAAAATACATCTGCGGTTCTCCAGCAGCAGCAACTGGGCTGCCAGGCAGGAGCTCACTCCCAGCTTCTCATCACAGTTCACCCACTCTGGGCTCTCAGTGAACAGAGGTCTTCCCCACGTCTCATTTCCCCCTCACAGCCCACTTGACTAAGCATAGGCTTTGTGTTCTATTGACTCTTGTATAATACCTCCCCAGATGAGTTTTCTTCAAGATTCAGCCTCTCCCACTACCAGCCCAAAACACCCTCACAGAGCCCTGTTGCCATCAATAAGAGGCTACTAGTGTCCATCTCCTCAGCACAGTTCAGCAGACACTACTCCCAAACCAGCTCCTCCCTCAGGCACAGTCCTGGCTGAAACCCTCTTCCAATGCCACAGTCACCCCCACCCTCCACTTTCCACCCTACCCCAACAGCTCAGCCGCCCCTCAATGGCTCACCTCTGTCAGTCCTGAGGCACCTCATGGGCTACGGTTCCTGCTCGGTGCACGGCCATCTGCACCATTTGCGAGTCTTGTTTCTTGCTTCAGCACACTTAGGAGCTTCCTTGGTCCCAGCTGGTGCTCTTCCCTGTGTTTTGCCAACTCTTTACACAGAAATGTGTCTGAGCACAGCAGCCCTGCCACCCCTCCCCATAGCTCAGGGCACAGCAAAGCCTCAGCACCGAAAAAGGGCTTTTTGCTCAGGTAGCCTCCTGAAGGCTCATGGCAATCCTGGGGCTACAGACACTCTTCCCCTCAAAGGTACCTCAGGCAAAACCACACTGCTCCAGAGAGCTCCTCCCCTGCTGCATTTATCCTCCCTGAAGCCACCCCAGGAGAGCTCGTTGAGTGCTGCCCCACCTCACTCAGCTGCCACTCGTGAGGCTGATGGCACATGGCGGCCCTGGAACCAAGAGTGCCGGCTGGGCCTGGAGAGCCGGCTGGGCCTGGTGTCCACTGCCCCTGGCAGGGCACGAGCATGGACAGAAATAACGGGGGGCAGCTCAGCCCTGTGGAACCTGGGAAGGCAGGGAAGACTTCTGGTTTTTCCCCGGAGAAACTGTTGCCTGTCTGTGAGGTGAAAGGGTTGAGCAGCACAGCCCCTAATTGCTTTCAGGTGTGTGTTGTCTATACCAGGTGTCCAACGTTCCTAATTAGCACCTGCAGGGCACGGCCCCCAGAAGGGCAGTGGTTGCCTCTCTGGTGTGGCATGAGATACAACATTTCTTATTTAAAGTAAAACAAAAGGGAGCGGGCTCTTGTGTTTGAGTTGTGGCCTGGAATGAGAGCTCCTGGGTTAAAACAACACAGCAGATATTCTCTGGGCAGTAGCCACATCATTGCACTTTTATATTTTTACCTCTGCTCAGTATGAAAGAATGTGCAATTAGGGACCAGATGTTAAACTCTTACAAAATCGAAGTGTTGTGGTCAGCGCTGGCTGTTGCATTCCCATAGAGGAGCAGAGAAGCACAAAAAACTGTTTCCCACCTCTTACTCTTTACCATTGTAATTCTTTGAAACAGGTATCCTTTCCCACTGACAGCTCTGACAGTTTGCACTGGAGCTACAGCCAGCAAAGTGGGTGCAAAGCACATAATCCCATCGAGGTCAGCGTGATTCAGCCCCAAGCTCTGCTCTGGCAGTCAGACCTTTTTCATTGCTTCTTGAGTTGAAAGACCCCCAGTGTCTCTAACCACCCCACTATAGCATTGCCAGGGTCTGATGTAGCCATCCCATCACAGAACCATCTAAAACCTTTAAGAACATCAAGTCCATGTTCCTTGGCACCACAGCTACTGGTCTTTTCAATACATTCAGGTATGGTGACTCTACCACTTCCCTGGGCAGCCTGTTCCAGTGCCTGACAAACCTTCCAGTGAGGAATTTTTTCCAAATATCCAGTCTAAACCTCTATTTATGCACCTTGAGGCTATTTCCTCATTTCCTATCACTTGTTACTTGGGAAAAGAGAGAGTAAGCAGATATAAATAAGGGTTTTTTGAAGAACAAAACAGGTCACCTCTCGATCAACTAAGGTAGGACATCTAAAAACACCTGCTCACTGAGTGCGTAAGGTGTCTGATTTCAGCAAATGGACTAAATAATGTGAGATCTGAAGGGCTGATCCGTGATCAGTACAAGAAACATCCATAGGAACCACCAGTGGCAAATAAGCAAATAATGAAAGCTGCCAAAAGTGATTCTGGAAGTTACATAAACACTAAATATGTCACTTTTCCATTTTATGTCTCCCATGATAAACTGTTATGAGACATGCACATGGCTTGAAACAGATAATTGTTGATAACCCTGACTGGTGGGAGAAGGAACCATCTGGCAGATGGAAAATAAGAAGGTGCCAAGAATTTAGCAGACTAGGGGGCTTGGGAATTTATGCACAGAGGTCTGAAGAAAGGAATATTTAGACAAAAGTTCAGCAACTCTGTTTCTATCTATACACAAAACAACTTGGAACATCAAAACTATCCAAGTAGTTATGAAAATGATTCCTGTTTGAAATTCATCATGAATTGTGAGCAAAACCAGTGAATCTAAAACTGTGAATTTAGAAGTGAGGAATTCTTTGTGCATATCATGATTAACCGCAAATGGTTATAGCACGTAGCATCACCATGTTTTATCTTCTATCCTTCAGGTTTCTATCCTCACTGCTTTTAACATGCAAATGCCTTTATTCATCCTCTCCTGACCTTGCTGTGTGGTATAATTTGTTTCCTTCAATTTTCCTTAACAGCATTTCTTTCTTCCTATAGCAGAGAAAGAGCAACTTCTGATAAGCTCCGCTTTGTATTCCCTTCCTTTCTTCTAAGTGAATTTCTTTTCCCTCTGGTCTCCCCTTTATCCCTCCTGGGTAAAACAATGGACATTGCTGGATGCAGCATTCTAATTGTGAATCCGCATTTTTCCACTGAGATCACTACTCATTAGCCATTTTGCTGCCGACCCTTCACAACAGCTGAGCTGCAGCCAACATCTATTGCAGTCAAGGGGAAGTGAGGACATGACCCAAGTCAGTAGTCACAGGCAAAACACAAAATTAATGAATTTATGTAACATAATTAGTGATTTGGGGCTGGTTTTGCTGAAGCGTCGTGGGTCACTACGAGGACCATCAAGCACTGCAACAGATTGCTCAAGGAGATTGTTCTGTCTCTGTTCTTGCAGGTTTCCAAGACCCACCAGGATAAAGCCTGGAGCAGCCTAGTTTGATCTCATAAGCTGGCCCTGCTTTGAGCAAGCGCTTGGATGAGAAACCCCCAGAGGTCCTCTCCAACTTGAATTTGTGAGGCCATGATTTCCAGAGGCACCCTGAAATATAACTTCCACTGACTCACGCATAATATTCCCACTCCAATGAAAATGGCATAGGAAAATATTCTTGAAATTCCCACTTAAAGCTAACTAGCATCTTCAGAGTTCTTAAAATTGTAGCTGCAGAGCCCCTTCCAGTCAGCAACTCCCACTTCAACTAATGCCATTATAAACATGTTGCTCAGCAGATCCTACCAGCTTTCCTTGCTCAGACTGCCTTGCTAATAATTTTTCGTTTGGGGAGTTCCTGCAACCCAATTTTCATCTTGTTTTTCAGCACAAAAGTCCTATTTTCATTCAAACCCCACCAGAATAATGCCATTATATCCAGACAGAAGTTTGTGGTACCTCATACTAAAAGACCTGCAGGCTGTCCTGGCTGCTCACCAATTTTTCTGATAGGAACAATGAGATGGTAACTTACCACTCAACCTCAAGTCCCTTCTCATCACCCTGTTTATAACAAGCACATTCCTAACTCAGACACTGAGATGGACACCAGGGAGGTCACCCACATCAGTGGCTGTAAATGGGTCCCTTGCATACAGAATTTTCTTCTGTGAAGGAATATGCCATATATTTTTACACACAAATTTACAGCCTTATGTTTCACTGCAGAAGCAGATGATTCTTTAATCCCAGTTCTCCCATTTGCAAGGCCATTAATATTGTGAATTCTTTTTCATAGCTTCCATGGTATCAGTGTGTGTGAGGAATGCTGGCTCTTCATGCATCAGGGGAAGACGAGACACCGTAGGTTTTGCGCTGATTCTCTTCAAATTTGCACTGATCCAACTCTAAATACTCAATAATACAGGTCCATTCTTGCAATCCTTTCATGATCTCACAACACAAGGAACCCTGAGCCTCGAATTAAAATAAATACAAGGAAATTTTCCAACTTGAAAACAACTCTATGTTGTACCAACCCTATGCATTTTTTTTTGCAGAAATTACAACTTACACTAAGAGTCATGGCTGTCACAGCAGCCAAGAACCATTATTTAGACACATTAACAGAACTCGTTTGTTGCCAGGGAATCCAAATAAACCAGATAAACCTTACTTTTTTAATTTAAATGTGTGCAATATAATGAGTATTGTTGAAGTGTTATTCCATGTATTTTTTAACTATAAACTTGCACAGTTTTGTAATATCTTGCTCAGGATCTCTGATACAAAATGCAAACCACATCTACAGACTGCCAGGGTAACTAGAAGAAAGCACTGACAATTGAAGTTGGATACATCAATAGCAAGCAGTCTCACACTCAGAGCCTCCAAATTAAATCTTACCTTATTCATATGCATAATTCCAGCAGAGTAATATTTATACAACACTCTTAATTGAAATGGCACTAGAATAAGAACATTTTTGATCCATTTGATTAAGTAACATAATACAAGCAGCATTTGCCTGATGTTCAATCTGTTCAGGTAAAGCAGCCCCACACAATTTGACAGAGTTGCCACTTGCCACTCCAAAGAGACCCGTTCCTGCACTAGCAGGATGCACAGGAGCAAAGCTGAAACACTGACTCTTAGACCACCTCTTGTGGTGTGCAAGGGCTCATGTTAAACATTTTGCACTTTCCAGGACACAGCAGTTGGAAATGAAGGGGGAAATACAGAATAATCTCACTACTCTTCTTGTGGCCTACAGGATGAAAAACACTTGTTTCAGGATTGATTATAATCACCAGTATTTCATCTCTAGAGATCCAAGTTCTAATCATAATGGGGGAAAAATGGTTTGTGAGTTTAAATTATGTTCCTCTTCACAGTCAGGGTGTGAAGTTTGACAAATTACAAAGTGATTGGACAAATAAAGAACTTCCTCCTTTTCTTAGAAAGACTGAAAGACACTCAATCTAACGATTTTCCCATTGTCAGCTCTGAGGTTAGAGGCAGCAACTTACACACTTCTACATGTCTTGTGTTTTAGTTGATTCAGTGGAGGACAGAGGGTTTTCCTGTGTTTTCATGCACTGAGTGATCAGTGCCATTTTACCATACTTGTACAGTTTTCTGGCTTTGTTCACAGCAGAAAGCAACCCATAGTTGCCCACTGGCCTTTCTCTTCCATCAAGCCAACGTGCCAAGTCTTCAGAGCAGTCTCACTTCCCATGCAACTTAGTGCACTCTGTACCTTGTGTACGCTATTGATTCTTCACTAAGTATTAGCTGCAGCTGAAGAAACACTGTAATTATTAAATCAGACAGAAAGCAAACCCAGGCACTATTTTTAAGCATAAGAGTCAACTTTATTTAAGTATTCTGACCTCAGCTAGCTGTCCCTCCCCACAAAAGGAAAAGCTCTTTTTTAATCATGTTCATCATCTTTCTTATATCTTATTTTCTATAATTTTTCACATTTAAAACTTTTTTCAACTATGTTTGTCTTTTTAAAATTCCTTTAATCCTCTTTTCTGAATATAAAAAAGGACTAAAAATGGTCTTTTAACAGCAAGTTGTTCACATACTTAATTTTTAATACAGCAGCATGAAACGCAGGGCTTACTTAGCCCACCAGCATTTTCCACAAGCAGAGTCCCATTCACTTCTCCTGAAGCTTTACCTGAACAAAATTGCAGTTCTTTATTTCCACAAAATGAGCATTGCATTACTTCTTCTGTTCACCAAAACATGCCGAGGTACAACTGTACAGTATGTTGGGTGATCCCTTGCTGCAATGTAGTAGGTGGAGCTCAAAGTATGGACCAGAGACAGATGCTGTAACTCTACGGGCACAGTGTTCATATCAGTAAAGTGAAGCAGATGCTTGCAATGCACCATTATTAGAAGAGCAGCGAGTTCTCTCGCAGAATGACAGGATGAGCTTTTTAATATAATTAGAATCCAAAGGAGATTTTTGGAAGCTAAGTCAATTGGGCTCATCTGTTTCACACTCCCAAAGGCAATTATTTCCTGCTCACTTTACTCATCCCAAAAACTTTCCCAGAACAGAGCAAAGAATTCTGCACACAGAAATGACTGTGCTTCAGCTCCCAAAATCAAAAGAGCTTATGCTGTAACACGCTATCATGAAAAAGCCCCATTTAGAAACCTCAGCAAAGTTCCACACTTAGCCGAGCTCCCGGCGCAGTGTCCCATCCCCGAGGGAGCGGGGCTGGCTGTGGGCAGCTCCCTGCTCTGCACAGGGGTTCCACAGCTCCCACCCGCTCTCCTGCCGGGAGCAGCGCTGCCAAACACGCGGCTGCCACGAGCACACAGACAGGACAGTGTGGTGGCAGCGGGGCAGCTTCATACAGCAGTGGAGGGATGGAAAGCAAGCACCACGCTCCATAAGCGGATCAGATTTTCAACCTCTGCCCCAGGACATACCGACTAAAGAAACGAAAAAAACCCACAGGATACAGCCCAAACCCAAACATCCAAAATCCACTGAGCACTGCACTGGAACATGTACAGTGGTAACACAAAACACCTCAATCCACAACAACACAAGTACCTTAGTATATATTTTAAATACCAAATAAACTATCCCTCCCATTTTTAGCACTGCTGTCTGGAATTTGGGAATATATCCTAACAGGCCAAGTAAAAGACCTCCCATTGCTAGATTTTATGTGATTTTACCAACGGTGAAGATGAACTGAGGGAACAAGATATGTAATGTAGTCATTCAGCAAGTGTATAGGCAACCTTATGCAATAATCTTTGAACTAGTTTATTAAATGTGTTTTCTTTTCAGACTAAGTTCAACATCTAATGCCAAAATTTCATCAAGAACTCAAAAAGCCTAGTAGCCAGTTATCAGCTGTTTAACTGAGAGTACTAATACAAGAAATAGACATATATACACATCACTAAAATTTTCACACATACACACACACATCAGCATTCTGTTTATATCAATTTATTTTCACAAATCAATTTCCTTTCTCCTACTCATACTCTTCACATTTTCTGAAGGCACAACACCCAAATAGGCAATGTAAAATGTACTTCCTGTAGAAAAGTCTGTAGTCTCCTAAGAGAACAGTTTGGCAAAACCACGTTTGTTTAAAAACCTCAAGTCGCAAAATGAGCCTTCAAAGAGCAGCAGAGAACACCACCAAGATTAAAAATTACTTGAGGTGTCTGCACTTCTCATATGCAACACACCACTTAACCTTTAATAAATCAGGACTTTTTCCAGGAAATTACAAAAGCACAAGTAGCAAAATCTCTCTCTCTCTTTTTTTTTTTTTTTTAATCATCAAGTTTTAACGATGGGACAGTCTCTAGGCAAAGCTCCCAGAAAGAGCCAGACCACCATCTGGCTCCATCACAGAGCAATGACAATTCACAAGCACCGAGGCTCCAACCAGCGCTCTGAAATCAAATGCTAGGCTGGCTCCATAAAAGCTTTGTTACAGCTATGAACACACAGCTGTACGCTTCCTCCCTCTTCGTACATAAATATACCCCTGGACACAGACAAAGGGAAAAAATAAATCATTTTATACATTTTTCTATGTTTCCCTGCTATGCCTGTTACCAATTGATGTCAAGAAATATCTTACATATCTTATGTATTGTTAGCACTATAGAATATATATAACATATATAATTTTATTTTTGTTTTTACACATGCTAATGTTTCCAATATGTTAAATGTCTTTTTGAATCCTGCATTTCTTGTCACGCTGTAGATCCACTTCTGTTTGACAGTGACTCCTGGACTTACATGTCAAGACAAAAATAAATACTGCTGTGATGGCAAACCTTTTAAAACTCTTAGGACACTAATACAGTGGCACTTAAAAGACTTTTTAAATACAACAAAAAAGACAATAGTTAAATAGAAACCTGCTCTGACACAGCCATAAAACCTGCACTACACTTGTGAGATCTCTACTTGATTTTGTGAGAGCAGCCCCTAATCTTTGAACACATCAAATGTTGCACTCCAACCCTCCACCCATACCCTTTAAAAAGTCCACGTTGCTTTTTTATGCAAGCATCCCCTCCAGCTGTACATAAGCAACACTGTAATTCCCAAACAATTGAGGTAATTATAAAAATGAATATCATTTATTATTTTTTATTACTATCATGTCTGAACATTTGCTTTCATACAAAAGTCTGATTTTCAGCATTATGTTTTCCAAGGGCATCCCCTCCGCACCAAGGGAGATAAAGATGTGTTAGGAATTGTGCAAGAGTTTTTGTTACCATCTTCAAACCCACAAGAACTTCATAAACAAGATTTTGGTACAGAATAACTGCCTGGTGCTTTAGTGAAGGAGAAAGGGGCTTTACACCTATTTTCAGTTCCACTTGATTTTTTTTTTCCAAATCGCACCTAACCCAATGGAAAGGGAGGGTAATTAAAAAAAAAAAAAAAAGAAATCATCACATTACTGTATGTTACCCTTCAGCAGTCTCTGGAGGAAATCAGAAACCAGGCTGCTTTTCCCGGCTCCCTCCCTCACTCAAAGCAGCCGGAGCGGCTCCTCTGCCCGCAGGGCTCAGCCACCCCCGGGGCGCTCGGCACAGCCCGTCACAGCCGCGGCTTCCTGAGCAACGTTCTGCTGAGGTCCTTCACCTCCTCGGGGCTGCCGACCCTCTCGTAGCCCAGCAGGGCCATGGGCTGGTGGCAGTACTCCTCGACCTGCTTGATCTGCTGGTAGCTGAGCGCAGTCCTCCAGGCGCTCAGCGCCTGGGTCGCGTTCCTGGCCGACACTACGAAGGGCTTGGAGGAGTAGCCGGGGCCGCTGGTCATGTTGAGGGCGAACTTCTCCATCTCTGGGCTGACCGCCAGGTTGACGAAGCCGTACACCTGCCGCAGGGTCTTGATGGGTTCGACCACCAGGTCCTCGTAGCGCACGGCCATGTAGTTGCCCTGGAGCCAGTCAGGGGGGTGCAGGGCAGTCTGCAGGGTCTTGGCCATGCTGCTGCAGATCACTTCCATGGCACCCAGGGCATGGTAGTCCGAGCCGCCCCCCCCCTCCTTCTTCCCGCCCAGCTTGTGGCCAGCATCAAGGAACGGCATGCGGTGGATGTGGGGGTCCCGGCTCCTCACCACCTGCAGGCTCTCTCGGATGAGGCCGTGCCGGGACTTGATGCGGGAGCTGGCGACGGCCCGGGGGTCCCGCACCAGATGGATGACTTTGAGGTCCAGGGTCGGGTCCCGCATGAGCGGGGCGAGGACGGCCAGGTCGAACACGCGCACGCCCTTGATGACCAGCGTGCGGTACTTGTGGCATTCCTCCTGGAAGCGGCTGAGGCGCTGCGGGGGGCACTTTTTGCACACCCGATCGTCCACCATGCCCACCACCTCCTTGCGGTAGGCTGGGCAGAGGGGCGAGGAGCAGATGACCTTGTTGGTGGCCGCCCCGAAGATGCCGAGTGTGGTGAGGTTCTTGCCGGCGCCCGCCGTGCTGTAGAGCTGGAAGACGGAGAGATCGCAGCGGTACAGGGAGCTCAGCATGTCGCGGGCCGCCCCTTGCAGCGAGACCGCGTCCCCGGGGTACAGCTTCTGCCAGACGTGCCACACCGGCTCGTAGAGGAAGAAGACCTCAGGGTTCTGGTTGAAGAGCTCCCCGAAGAAGGACGAGCCCGAGCGCCAGGTGGTGAAGACATAGACC
>VYXB01002417.1:989732-1004563 GCA_013397135.1 Pachyramphus minor
GCGGCGCCGCGGCCCCGCCGGGCGGGGGAGGTGCCCCGGGGCAGCCGCGGCACCGCCCGGTGTCGGTCTACGCGGGTGTCCCTGCTCCGCTCGGCCGCCGCCAGCTGCGCCAGTAACGGGAAAATAAAAGGGGGAGGGGGANCCCGGTTGCGAGGGGAGAGCCCAGAGCAGCCCCGGCCCTGTCCCAGCTCCTGCCCCCGTCCCGCAGCTGCCCGGGGTCCCCGTGCCAGAGCGGGGATCAAAGCGGGAAGGGCTCTCTCCTGACTTCTGTGCTCTAGAGCGCTGTGTGCAGTGCAATGGAAGCAGTGGAGCAGCTCCAGGCAGCACCGATGCTTTAAAGACAACCACATCCCCAAAACGCACCTGAAAATGGCACTGAGGGGCAGGTCCCGTGTGGGCAGGACACTTGGAGGACACAGGTTTTCCAGTGCCGCCGGGCTCCGGGCAATGCCCAGTGCCTGTTTCCTCAAGGCGTTTTCTCAGAGGTTCCCCCCCCTTTCCTCGGCAGAGCTCAGAGCAGTGCGAGGGGTGGTCACAAGCTACTGAAGCATTTGACGACACTTCGGTCCTTGCTTCCCGTGGCAGCAGTGTGGTCTCTCCCGCCATGCACACAGTGTACACGGCCCACACTGCAGGGCAGCTGGGAGGCGGGAGCTGCTGGAGGGTTGTATCTTGGCCTAAGCATACTTCGATCCCTCCACAACAGAGAGCACCGAGTTTTCCCTGGAATGTTTATTTTTCAAACAGCACAGATCTGACACTACAGCAAACACTTCTATACTCAGCAGATAAAACACGAATTGATGTGGTGTGTGTCTTGCCTGGTAGCACACTATTTAAAAAGGGCAAGAAAACAGTACAATAGGGTGAAGGAGGCTGAATGTGGAAGCAGTCTTCATATCCTTTATCAAAACACTGTCTATACTTCTGCCACATTTTCTACAGGGATATAAATAGCCAAGCTGTCTCTCTGGAAAAGCTTGTAGGCCACTTCCAGCCCCAAAGTGAAGGGTAATATCCATAGAAGGAGGGCTCCACTCTTCTCACTCCTTCAAGGCACAAGTCTTGGCAGTCAGGGGCGGCGCAAGGGGAGTGGGAGCAACCCTGGTCTGAGACACCACTGTCACCCACACTCTGTTGTACCACCTGGGATGCAGCAATCAGTCCACACAGGACGAGTCAGGAGAACCATTTCCCAAGCTGCCAGTGACTCTGGTGGCAGTATTAAAATGTCACAGTGACTTTTCATATAGAAGTAACTTGTTAACAGCAGAATTTAAACAACCACCAAATATCGGAGAAAAAGACTCTATCTTATCAAACAGTGAGGGGGAAGGGGAAGCCATTTTTTTTACCTACAGCACTCCAGAGGAAGCCTTCAAAGCCACATTCTGTAAAAAATATTTGTATCTAGTTGGCAAAATAAATGCCTTTAAACCTGATGAGCTTAAAAAAATTGACTTGTAACTTTTGAAACATAGTATATAATGAAAAAGGATAAACTTCTAAAGCATCTTCTCACATAAAATTCTTGCAGTTATTTTATTCTTTAGTTCTAATCCATGAGTTCTTCACTTCTGCTTTTATCCTTTTTACAAAGGTACACATCAAATATTTATTTGGCTTTCCATGCTCACTACAGATGAAGTGACTGTCACCCAGCTAAAGCAGAAATGTTTATTTTTCACTTTGGAATGGTCTGTAATAGCATCGATTAGTCTGTATTAGATGATGAATAACAACAGCAGTACTGAGACACTGTAGTTCATAAAGCAATATCTCCTGCCCATATTGCACTACAGCACTAATGCAATAAAGGACAGAGACTACAGGGAGCAAAGCCAATTCATAGCAGTGAAAATTCATTAAAATACTATGAAGTTCAAATTAATCCCTCCTTTCCATTTAACTTGGTTGAAGAGAGAGAGAAAATTTTCTGAAAGAATGCCAGCTCTAGTTCTTACACCATTTAAAATTTAGCAAGTAACAAATAAAGATAAGCAAACATGAACTGCAAGTATAACATCTGAAACAGTAAAACTAGTCAGTAAACCAAAATATTAAGAGCTGTCACTGGATTCTGCACCTTCCCTGCTGTTAGGCAGTAGTTACATCTCTGAATCAGTGAGTGCACGAGTACTGACAGCAGTACTGCCTTCATCACAATGCTTCACCTTTCCTGGGAAAACACGGGTCCAAGAAGCTCTTTAATTCGACCTTCACACTACAAAATAGAATCTTACTTTTCCAAACTGGGGCTATGTCTGTATTTATGCTGTGCAGGTGGACTCAAGTGCCCAAGCAGAACACAACTTCAATCAATCCGGTTCAGTGCAGCTGCTGTATTTGGTCCTCCCAGAAGTTTCAGCCCTGGTAATCAAGTTATCACTTTGAGTAACGCAATATCATGATTATTGAATAAGTTTATGTGGAAAATATTTATACAGCCAACTTTCAATTCACAACTTTTTTTAATCATCTACACATCTGTTGCAAAGTATTAGAAACATATAGGGCAAAGGAACCCAAAAGAATAAAAAAATAAGTGGTAAGAGGCATGGAAAGTGTGTGAACGAGGAACAGTCTGCAGCTGAACAGATAGAGCCCTTCACAAATTTATTCAGACACTTTAGCGCACATTTTCCATCCTCTATTTTACTTCATGTCAGTGTATTTTAGGCTCATTAATTTCTACACAAGATCACCTGTGTCAAATAATAACAAGTTTGCTTTCTTCAAGAAGTAATATTCACGATTTAAAAAATTAAATTAAAGACCCCCAACAATTATTTCTAGGTCACTAGACTTTGTGAACGTTACATGTAGTTTCCCTTGACAGAGCAGAAAAGAATGCACCTTTTCCAGTGCAGGCAGTTCTACACTACAGACCTCAGATATAAGTAAGGGGGCTGTATTTACCTCAAACTCTGAAGCCAGCAATGTATAAAGTGAGGGGTAAGTAACTGGAATAAAAACCTCCCCGATTTAAAGTACGAGGAGAAATATTTTTTTTTTCATCTAATGCTTAAATATTTTATGTTGCTGTTTAATATTTTATATTTAGTAACTATATTTATGAATTTTACATGTAATATTTAGGCAACCCAAATCTTGACTACTTGAATTTCTTCCCCCCCCTCAGAATGATACTGCCTCAGACAGAATTCTCCAAGATTCCCCACAACATCCTTTCGTTTAAGTGATGGGGCTGAAAGAGGTTTCATTCCTACTGGAACACTTCCTGATTTTATTTTTTTTTCATGCTTTGAGACTTACCTGTCTCCTGCTCACAGGGATGGAATGTGTTTTTCCTAAAGTCAAACTTCAGCAAGACTTTATCTTTTAAAACAAATTGGGTTTGGATGAAAGATGGAGAATTATGCTGTTACATACCTACTCTGAGATAAGTTCTGGGTGCTGATTAAATACTCCTGTAGCTACCCTAATCTGTTCAGGATAAATATAGATGCTGAATTCCTCAAGCACTGCTCGAAAGTGACATTCTTAAAACTAAGGCAAAAGTTATAAACCACAAAATATGAACAAAATTTATCTAAAATTAAGTAGTTCTCCCAGTTTGGGAAACCTGTGAGTTTCCTTAAGACTGTATTTCAGCATCAGGTGGGTCAGAACGTGCACAGTAGCATTTAGGATTGCAGATGTTTATATTTTGCACCCTTCCTTTTAGTGCTGTGCATGAAATCTAACAGTGTACCCAACATGTTGTGCAGCAGTGGCACCGGATTTCCCTCAGAGCACACTTTTTTCTGGTGATGTTGAATCCTTCAGCAGCCATGTGATTAAGCCACGGGTGCAGTAATCTGCCTTCTAAAGGATCCATTTCCCCTTGGATGTTCCTTCTGAACTGTGCCACTGTCCTTCTGCTGTGCAGGAGCAGCTGGCAGGGACTGAAATTAAAGCAGCTAATCATAAACTAAAAATACAAAGCCAAGTAGACAACCTACCTGTAGCAAGCTCCCCTACCCAACCCCATGCCCCCCACGCAGTTTCTCTTTTATATTAACTTCCAGCTGCACAGGTGACATTTTCAATATACTTAATTTCAATAAATATTTATAAATTCTTGTTTGTGCACCTGAAGGAATTCCAGAACTTTGTAAATATCCTCAGGACACTGCAGTGTAGATCAGTCTCTATTTGACTTTTATTAAAATTAGATATCTTTTTTTTCAGAGCTTCGGACAAAGTTTTAAGCTCTAAGAGATTTTATAACCATGTACCTTTAAAACAACAGGCAACATACTGTTTCACATCAAAGGCTTCCAAAACCTTTAGCAGGTCAGACATAAGAGCTACCTCAGCCCCGCACATCCGGGCATCTCTGAAGTCCCTACAGCCAAACCCGTGGGCCTGGGTTGAAGAATGTCCTGGCACCCTCCACCCCCGTGTTTGGGGTGCCCAGGAACGTCCCCCTCAGCTGCTCAGTGCAGCCCTGTCCCTGGATAACATCCCGGTATGGGGGGCTCTGCCTGGGCACTGCTGTGCCCCCACACCTCCTGCTGCACTGCAGGGTCCTGGGGGCCTCACTTGCCTCCTGCCTCCCCAAGGACAGCGGGCAGCCCTGGATCTGAGCATTCAGATCATGGAGCAAAATAGCTGGCCCTCATTTGAATACAGAATGGACAAATTTAAATCCCAGGGAAGACAGACACCAATCCTTGTCTAAAAATTGAGACACAGAGCTTCGGACAAAAGAGTGAGAATTCAGTTTCTCTCATAACTAACATACAGTGTGCTATAAATGACTGTCTAGGAAACTTGAAATTAATGCATTGCATCTCTCAGAGTACTCACAGAGTAACATAAATCATTCACTATTAACTCTTGAAAATCCTCAGAATTCAAGAAACAGGGAGTCCCTATCTGTAACACTATTAAATTTCTATTCCATACCACAGTGGAACCTTCCTGCAGGCTGCCATGAAAGATGAGTTCCCCCGGTGAAACAGAATTGCCTAAAAATCAGGCTTTATTGCAAACTCTTCTCTTTTTTAGTTATCTAATTACCCTCTGCAAAAACAGAGGATGAGAATCCACAGCCTCTCAGTTCACACAATGGACAGAATTCAATCCCAGTCTCATGTCTTAAATTTTATAGCCAATTCTTTTACAGAGTTTGCCCAAGGCAATATTCTCCATCCAGTTAATCAGCAGATGGTTCTTCTCCCGTAGCACAGGGAAGATAAACTAAAATGCCAGGAAAAAAAAATAAATCACCAGCAACCAACCCAAGAGATGCAGATTTTATGAGGGAAGTGACCAGTATCAGCTGTAATGAAAACCTGTATACAGTAAGTTGAGAAGATTCATCTCTAGCCTCCTGAGTTTCTGTTTGCAACAGTGCAATTTGCTCTGGCAGTATTAGCAGGTGAAACCATCTGGCTAAATCATTCCTGAAACGTCAGAGGTGTTTTTTAGCATGGCTAAAAAAAAGATGAAAACTGGTTTCTACTCCAAGTGATGACTTTGGTGATGATTCTGATTGCTGGTAATGATCCTGGAAGTTCAATCCCAACCACAGGCTGATCCATCTTCCACAAATCCAAACTGCATGCATGAATTTCACCCTACTCTTCCCATGTCAGCTAAATTCTATAACAAGAGCAGTTTGTCACATAGAATTAAGCTATTCTGCTAGGTTAAGTCTCTCCGTGGAAGATTTCTGAGAGCTTTACACATATCTTACACTTACTCTGTCTCTGTGCTCACCTCCCCACAGGCACATAAGTTACCATGCACAAGCTCTAATGACCCAAGTCTCAGAGCCAGGTCCAGCCCCAAGAGCCCAAGAAGCAGAATCAGGAAACAGGTTCCACACTCGCCTGCAGACAACATATTAACAAGGTCTTGAAGAGCAAAACTGATGGTCTGTAGTTGAGGCAAACAGCTACAGGAAGTTCCCCAGTCCACACAAGAGTAAAAATAGAGCAAGGTCACAACACACCGTGTTTCTGAACTCTGAGCTCCAAGTAAAGTTTGTTAGTGTCTGGGACTTGGAATCTATCCCAGAGGAATACTCTGGGCCCTAACAACATCAGCCTTTCCCATGTTGTGGGGGCATCTGAGGTCTCTTCCCTCTTTTTGGTCTTTCACAGATCTTGAAGAACCTAAATTATCTGGGAGGCATTTGCTCCTCTCGGCTTTGACTGATGCGTTCAAGCTGGAGAAAAGGAGAGGAGGGAGGCACAGCCGGGGTAGCAGCTCACTGCTGCCATGAGATGGTCCCAGTTCCACATGTCCTGCCTCCCATGCACCCCATCCCATGGATCTGTCCACCTTGTGCCTGCCCTACATTTCCAAGAGGAAAGCTGTCAAACAAGGCAGCAGAAAGGAAAGAAAAGTAAGAGAACAAGAGGCATCGGGAAGGCAGGAACAGAACCTGCACCACGCAACAGCACCAATGTGCAACACTGGCTCGGGCACAGCAACAACTTCCCACTACAGCACAGCACGGGCTCTTTTCCCTTCACCTGCAGTTCCCACAAACCACTGTGAGTACTGGAAAGCTGCTCATCATCTCTAAACCTGAGCAGCAGTTCCAGGTGGGAGTTTTCTTTGTTCAGGAGAGAATTATACAGACAACTATGCAGTGAGCAGCCCATGCCTCATTAATGAGTGTGAGGAGCACAGAGGTCACTGTTGACAGAGGAACACCAGCAGCCACTACAGTCCAACAGCACAGGCAGAACCAGCATCAACCAGCTGAAGAGCTGATGAGGCAAACAAACTGCTTGTGCATAATAGGCACAAACATCGCTCTTGTCTGGGGTAAAAATAAAACCATTTCTGGATATCGGCAAACTGACAATTTTATTGTCACCGTGTCATTTTGGAAAAATTTCTGCATAAAATACAAACCCAAAGGCAAGTAAGACAAAAAAGGCCATGTGAAACTACCATTTCCCCTCTAAATAACCACAAACAGAAAACTTTACAGCTTATGACAGTTATACATAGAACATCCAGCACAAGGTTAGACATCAGAAGTGCCAAATGGCAGAGGCTTACCCATGAAAACTGACTGTGCTGACAGAAGCAGCTGGAGGAAAAAATAGTATGCAATTGTTTATGACTTCTGCATCCTACATGGGAAAGAGATGTGGCCAAAATTAAATTAACATTTTAGTCATGATTCTTACAAGAGTGGTTGAACTGAGGAGCAGCAGTACAGCAGAGGCATGAACCAGTAAAGAATTGAAAGCCTTGCAACAGCTCATGCAGCATTGAGAACAAAAAGAAATTTTAAAATACTACTATGAGCTTTTTTAATAAAATATATGAATTTGACAGCCTTATTCAGAAAAGTAAACTCTGATACAATTTTCAGGGTTTGACTGACAATATCAGGTTCGTAATTTGATAAATCTCATGATGCTGAGCAATTGATTTTAAGAGATGATAACTGTAAAATTCTCATCTAGGTTATTCCACTGCTGCTGCCTCAGCTGTAGAGAATTTACATTACGTGTTCAGTGTAGACCCACAACAGCTGGGAAATGTTCTTCCCCAAACTCCTCACAGAGCTGTATGAAAGTGCAGCAAACCACCTATTTAAAAACAAGATACCAAGTTCAGACCCTAATCCATCTGCAGCAGTACAACCATGCTTCTAATTTTTACTTATTAAAAGCATTAATTCCACTAAAGCACTGTAACTGCCTGTGGAGGAAAACCCCACAAGCAACCTGGCTGAAGTGGTCAAAGATGGTCAGAACAGATTTGCCATTTTTGGCTGATCTTCCTTTTGTCATCACAAGATCCTGCCTTTTAAGTCATGTTACATAAACTTGTCACTCATGTCACTGGGACAGGTGAACTCACATTAGCAATCGTTGGTATTCTAAACAGATGCTTTGGGAAACATATTCTGTTACCATTGCTCCCAAGTGGTTGATTCTTACACCTCAAAGCCTGCAAAGGGGAAGTGGGGGGAGACCACACTGCACGTGCCTAATGCCCAAACAATAGCCTGACACTGACCTTCAGAAACCAACTCTTCCTCTAACAGTAGCACAAAAAGTATGTGCAGCTGGTGTGCACAGAAGTCAAAGGAAGTCAGAGAGTTTAGAAAAGGCAGTTCAACTCCAAACACTTCTGTAACACTGGTGAGGAAATCCTTCTAGTTGTCGGAAGGAGACTCTATGTCCCAAGCAGCTTTTCTGCACTGGGACAGGGCCCACAGCTCAGGGCCAAGCCTGACCAAGCCTTATGGAGACACTCGGCTCAGAAGAGATGAACCTGCAACCATGTGCCAAGGCAGCCTTTCCATAAACACTGGGATGTCCTGGAGTGTGGAGTAGGCTTCACCAAAACAGGTCAGAATGGCAGTGTGTAGCATGTGTGTGGGAACACACAATGGACATTCCCTTTCCAAGGTGACCCACTCCAAGATGGGCCTGCTTCAGGCAGCAGGGGGTTCTCAGCCACACTAGAACTCAGCTGTAGCAAGCTACACTCGCTTCCTCTGCTTCAGCTAAACCTAAACACTAAAGCAGGAATATTTACCTCCCCTATAATCCATAGGGCAGGAGAGGACAGAGAAGCCTGTTACCCACTTGTGCCTCCTCCCCCTCCCAAAGCAAAGGGCTGGATGCTCACAGACTGAGGGGTCTCACAGATAATGTGCTCTTCTTCCACTACAACCACAGAAACCACTGGGACCACCTCCCCAGGTCAGGACTTGATTTCACAAGGTTTCATCTGAATGCTACTTCCTGAATCCCAGGATCAGTATTTACATTACCCTGTTCACCATTTCACCCCAAAAGGCTGCAGAAACACAAGTCACACAGTAATGGCATACTGTGACTGTACCTTTGCATTGCAACATGACCTAAAGAAAAATAAATTGCACAAGCAGCCTAATTTTAAGTCTTTGATATTAATTTGCATATTTTACAAAATATTTGTTACCAGATGCTGTCTCCTTCACACTCTTCTTTGCGGAAAAGCCAAGCTATAAACAAAAATATAAAAGGAAGAAATCAACAGAGTACAGGGGATCAAGAGATGCTCTTTTCTACAGGACAAAAAAAACAGGCATCCAGTTAAGGATACAGATTCTTAATTGCTCTTAAGAGACTATTAGGTGAGGAAACAGCTGTTCTAGAGCCCAGGGTACGAAGCAAAGAACAAGAGGTATGAGAATGGTATTTAGAAAATAGATACTGAAAAAAGGTATTACATCAGAAAGTGGTTACCAAATAAAGTCTAATGGGTGTGCTCCTTTAGCTCTCTTGCTACGTGGCTTAAGCCTTTTATAATCACTGATGAGAATTTTATAAAAGCTGAAATAAAAATTAATTATTGAAAAGTACCTGAAATGCTAAGTGATTTTCTACCCTAAGGGTTTTTAGCTATTAAATGAAATATACAATTGATTCTGCGGATAGAATATTCCTGTGGCAAGCCATCTTCAGTCTCACTTGACCCAGAACATTGACATTCATCACTCCTCCACTTATAAACAGCTACAAGATGAAAGTAATAAAGAAGTTAATTGAATCTGAAGTGATTGACTTCCCACTGCAGTCAGGATTCTCCCTGTTCCCAACTGATTTTAGTACCTACTTTTTGCTCCAGAAAGCCTCATCTAGTTTGTGGCAGGTGCATATACACCAAATTTAGGGGAAAAAAGTCTGTTTCTAATAGTTTAGCTACCAAAACTTGTGCATCTGAAACATCCTATGTTACAGGGGAAAGAAAAATATGAAAAATAAACTCTGCATATTTCTAAAACAGATTCTTTCCAATGTAATACAAACAGATAAAAGGGGTATTTTCTCTTCTAATTATCAGTGCATCTATTCAATACTTATTCTATGAAAGTCTTCACAGTACACATGCATTCTCCACATTTTCAGTGCTCCAGATCATCTCAAGGTTCTCATCAGCAAAGAGAATTCTCCACTTAATTCTCACATTTGCAACTATTTATATAATCTTATAACAACGTCTCCCATCAGGAAAAATAACAGACAAATATACCCTTTCTTTTTCCCAAAAGACCTTTTAGATCCTGCTTCTGAAAGTGCTGCAATGAGGTTATATACAAGTACAAAGTAAGATTTTCCCCAGCACATTTACAAATCTCTGTGTAAAGCCTGTGGACACCCCAGTGTAAGGGCAGGCCCTCATCCAGCACTCTGTGCCTGCACTGAAGCACAGCTTCCGCTTTTACAAACAGCTCACGAGAGGCCAGATCCCTTTAATTTTATGTTTTTATTACAATATCCCCACACCTCCACAAATAAACACTGAACCCTCCCCGTTTCTCCTCCCTCCCCTCTCCCACCCACAGAAAAGGTTGCATGGCAAGAGACCAGGGTGGAGCAATTTAAAGCCACATCAATGCCTAACATACAGAACAGGTTTGGAGAAGGGAAAGCCTTTCTCGTGGAAAAAAATAAAAGTTAAACAGCCTCTTGATTAAAAATGTTAATAAATATGTAATTAAAAATTAATTTTTCCCATTTTGAAGAATTTCCACAACAGAGGAATAAATTCAATAAAATAATGTAAAAGCTGTCCTTTTGGAGTAAAAATGAGTTTTAGAAAACAAGTATACTTGGGTTGCAATTATTGTATCTATCCTTGGGAAGTCAGAGAGCCTCAGGGTTGCTGTCCTTTCAGTGTCCCCCGTGAGTGCCACAAACTCTGCCTGTTACTGAGAGGTGGTGTGTGCTACACATGCACATCCATGTGATGTGTCTCTGCAGAGGCCCCTTTTGAAAAACAAACAAAAACATTACTCTGGTGTTACGAATATTCCCTGCAATTAAAACAGAGAAATAGGAAGCAAAGATTTACTTGTAAAGCTTATCAGAGTAAGGACCAGACTGTTCAACAGCTCTTGGAGTACAATCTCACAGCAGGAGAGAAAACCCATCCATTGGATTGAGAAGGTGCTTTTATCTGGATAGTCAAACTAGTGAAAACAGGAACAGAACTACACTAACTGCAAGATCCAAGCACCACAGTCTGTCTGAAATACACAGTACTTCCAAACAAACTCTGCATTCCCTTAGAGATCTGTATCACCAGTGGGGCAAGAAAACAACATCTTCATTTTCTGTTCAGATTTTATTTGAAATCTAATTCATATTGTCAAAGCTACAAAAAGGGGGAACATTTGAGTTATTTCTGCTATGTCACAACATTCTAAAACAAAATATCACTACTGCCAGCAGATCAGTTACACACATTTCTGATGAAACTTCTAAACACAAAAATGTTTCTTTTGGGAAATAGTCACAATGAAGGTATTTGTACAATATAAAACAATGACAGGTCTACAGATGCCGATACTCATGAGTATACACGTGCATTCACAAAAAAAAAAAAAAAAAATCAGGAATGCTTTTTTGTTTTTTAACAGACTGTTCAGGCACAAAAACAAAACCGCATTTCCAGTAAGTGACAGCATCATAAAAAATATTAACATTGTCAGTGTTTGCTTTTCTTTGACTTCTTGTGAGATCTGTGAGGAGAACGGGATTGAGACCTGGATTTTTTCCCTGACTTTTTAGGGGATCTGGATCGTGATCTTCTTGATCTTTTCGGTGTCCTGGAGCCAGAGGGCGACCTGCAATAAAAATGAAGTTTTATGTCAAACACTAATTGATAACAGCAGGTATTCTGCAGGTATTCATTTATTGAGCCAAAAAAGGCAGGAAATAATTTTCCCTAGTAAGGGGAAGTAATGGAATGATATCTTGCTTTTGAGAAAAAAGCAATCTTTGCATTGTAAGGTTTTTAGAGTATTTTGAGCTTAACAGTGGTTGGAATCCACAAGAAAAATAACACCAATTCGTGCCTTTAAACACACATCAGGAATTCACAACTTTCTGCATATGCCTCAACTACCTTGGCTCTTGTAATAACAGCAGCTTATTACAGAAAAAGCCCACAGAAAAAGAATAGACACTGGATAAACTCACTGGCATCTAACCCACACCTAACACATTGATCTAATATAATCAAAATTGAATGACCATTGTATTAACTCTAATACAAAGCCCTCCAATGCTTTTTTAACTCTATTTGAAATCCTTACGTATATAAGCACAACAATCTGATTATGGTAAATATGTACTAAGATTTTCTCAACAGCAAAGGCACTTTCCTCAGCATGAATGAGGAATTTTATATCAATAAGATATTCCACACCTCTAAAACAAGTGGAAGCTGAACTTCCAAGTTTCAAGTTACAGCAGCATTGATACATTAGTAAAATTTCACCTCAAGTTTAACATTAACTAGAGACAAATATTTGTGTCAACTTGGAGATTAGAAAATACCTAGTTCAGAAACAAAAAACCATAAGCAGTATCTAATCTAGATTTTTTTTTCCCTTAAAAAACAAACTGTAGCAGAGAGGAGCTTCATGTAAGCTCATCATCAGTGTAAAACACTGCATGCTCACTGTAATTTTAGTGGTTTTATAGCAGGGGTATAGAGATTTTAGAAGGGCTACAGAAGACTTGTCCTTTGAAAATAAAAAGAGAAAGCAGCAAGGTGCTGTGGTTTAAAGCAGCATTTCCCCAAATGATCACTAACCAGATGACCAAAACCGCCATGAGAGAAAGTACTCGAGTATCAAATGCGCTCTGCTAGAACACACACACACACAAATCCCAGCCAACGCACACCTCCGTGCTTCCCAAAACAGAGAAGATACCAGCTTACCTCTTGCCTTTTTTACTGACATCTCTGGGAGAATCTTTGTGTGATGACCGGGACCGGGAGCTCTCTTTGTGGGACCGTTCCGAGCGCTCTGAGCGCTCCGACTTGGGGGACGGGGATTTTGCTCTGCGGCTGCCGCTGCTGCGGGACGGGCTGGGGGAAGTGCTGTGCCGCCTCTTCCTGCGGACACAGTGTCCACACACACACACAGGGGAAAACGTGGGTTAAGCAAATGTATCCCTTTCTGTACAGCTTTTCTTTTGTGTGACGACCGGGACCAGGAGCTCTCTTTGTGGGAGAGCACTCGGAGAGGTCCCACAAAGAGAGCTCCTGGTCATCACACAAAAGAAAATGTAATGTTATGCAAATAAAGAGCAGGATTTAATTATTTAAAAGAAAAAAAAAGCAAGTCCAACGTGTGCAACAGATTTTGCTGAAAAAAATTAAGACCTGTGAGTCACCTTACAGTGTAAAAACATTCTGTCATAGCTTCCTGAAAAGCAAGGCTTTTCACCATATCTACACTTCAAACCCTGGCAGAGTTTGGCTATACAACTATTAGATGATCAAAGTGTACAATCAACTACTCCAAAACCAGCTGTTCAGAAGGATCTGCACTATGAGATGAATAACATTTAAGTCACTACAAATCACTTGTGGTCTGTCCTCAGGACAGTTTTCTGACTAAAACACTGCAGGTAATTCACTGCTACAAGAGTTAACAGACCCTGTTTTCAACTGGTCATCATTTTACATTTCCTCCAAAAGGGGATTCCATTCAAAGGGGTACAATACCTCACTCGAGGCAGGATAAAAATGACCATTCCTTTATAATTTTGAAGCATGTTTTAATAGCCAAAGCATGTTTATTGCTATTGGGTGATTGTTGTTTTGCTTGGGTGTTTTTGTGGTTTTCTTTTAAAATAAGACACATGATACAATGTCATTTCAAGGCTGCCATTACATACATACATACCTACACTATGAGGTTTTTCCTCTCATCCATTTTACCCCAAGGAAAGCCATACCTCTCTTTTCGTGTGGGTGTACATTCCTCCTTTTCCTTCTTATCCTTGGACCTGGTCTCAGACTTTTCCTTGTCCTTTTTGTCTCTGTCCCGTTCTCTTTCCATCTCTTTTTCTTTTTCCTAAATTATTAGAAGCATTCATGATTTCAGTTGAGGTGTGACCAATTATTAAAGACAGCCAAGCTGATCACAAACAGCATAAAAGCACCGAGCACTGATGGAACACAGCACATGACCTGAACTAATGGTCACACCATCCCTGCTCTTCCAACCTTCCCTCCTGCTTGGGACACAGCACAAACATTCAGTGGAACACAAACACTAACAAAAACATGAAAGATGTTACCCCATATGAGAAAATCTCAGTACCTAACTAGAAATGAACATTCCTCAATTTTACAAATTTCAGGGAAATGCTACAACTGTAATAAGATTTTCTAAACTAAACATGAAAGAATACCAGAAACCTCTTATATGCATTTAACCTCATTAATCTAGGCTGAAAACTGAAACAATCTCATAACTACAAGATATTTAAAGACTAAACAAAAAGACAAGCAAGATTCTGCAATAACATGTACTTTGTCAAGAACAACTATAATCCATTTCTGTGTATCAATAGGACCATTTTGAAAGAAAATATATACCCAGAGCACACCTCCTCTGTCACAAATAGAAAATTAATTCTAGAAATAATTAATTCTAGAAAAATAAACCATCAGCAAGTCTGAACACAGAGATTAAGAGATCTGGTTTTTAGTACCAGCATTAAGAAAAAAAGCCTTCCATGGCAAAAAAAAACACAGATATTCCCTGCATACTCCATTAATAAGAAGGGTTGATTTAGCCAAATAAAAGAAAGGAGGGAGGGAAAAAAAAAAGAAAGAAAAAAACCCAAACAAAAAACAGTAGAGGGAGAGGAAATAACACAAGTGCAGGAAATACCAGAACAGCTACACTCATCTACTCTCACATTTTCTTTNAGGAAATAACACAAGTGCAGGAAATACCAGAACAGCTACACTCATCTACTCTCACATTTTCTTTACGCAGAAGAACCAGTATTACATTAGTATTATAAAAACTAACTCTATTATGG
>VYXB01002418.1:0-17323 GCA_013397135.1 Pachyramphus minor
TTCTATGATTCTATGACTCTGCAGGATAAGCAAGGAACCCGTGAAATAGTTTATAGAAGCTACCCATCACTAAACATGCATTTTGGGGAGAAAAATGTCTAGGCATCCCCCAGAATTTGGTAGTTTTAAAGCAAACAAATTTTAACTATTGAATTCTTCTTGCTGTAACTTTGCATGAATTCAAAAATTGATTAGAAGTATTTGTGGAAGAAGAAAATGTTCTGATACACAGATGTTACTGTGGTTTAATTTCTTGGTAAGCTGCAGATGAATGGAGTCTACAACTCATTTTGAGGAAATATCTTGATATACTTGCTTTACGTGTTGGTAAAAATTCTCTTTCCTTTATGCTCGATGTCCGTCTGTGAGGGATATGATTCTGAGCTTAGAGAAAATTTTGGTCCCATTATATCACTTCATGGAGTCAGTAGAGAAGTATAAAATGCTCTCATCTTGAATTTTATCATCATTACATTGTCAATTCCTAGGATTTTTGTTGTGATAAACTGTATGAACAGCTTGTATGAACTCTAAAAGCTTCTCAAATGTGTTTCAATCTTATTAGCAGCATTTGCCAACTATGATAAAACCACTGTATCAACAGTTTCTGTCTTCTACAGTTGGTTGGCAAGTCTTAGTCTAAATGCTCCTGGTTTTTTGTCAGTTCAAGATAGCCATCTTCTGAAGGAGAACAGCAACCTGGCAGGCTTGTCCTTATTAAATCATCTGATACTTGAATGAATATCTACCTAATCCAACTTTCTGAAGGTTGTCTTCTTCCTCATATAAAAGTTTTTCAACCACCACTGCTCATCTTAGTTTTGTGTCACTGTTATGCAAACACTCTGCAAACACCACAGACAAACACCAGGAAGCATATATAAAGCCTCAGTAACTCTGCTCTACTGTGAAGCAACTCTCATCCAAGACCTGCCGCTGCCTTTTAAAGTAAAAAAATGTAATTCAGCAGTTTCTGTCTGTACTTGGCTGGAATTAATAGGAAACAACATGGAAAATCAGACTATCTCGGGTGGGTATGGGCTAGATCTCCTTTCACAAAGGGTCTGGGACTGGTTCAACCAACTTGCTATGAAAACCCATTGCTTAGGACTGATGTAATCTGTGTTGCACTAAGAAGCCTGTGCTCTGTCTCTCTTCAGAAACTTAGCACAAATCCTTGTGATTTGACACAAAACCTTGCGTGGTGCCTGGGAGGGTACAGCTTTTTGCAAGGTTGGTTGTGGCAAGACAGGGACCCTAGAGTCAAATGTCAGCTACCCTGCATATGGACTTGCCTAAACAGTTGCAGCTGCCAGACCTGAAATGCACTTTTCAAATCGAGGCATCCTGTTCCAGTTTGCTTTAGAGAAGGGAAGATGAACTGGCCATTCGCCTTTTTATGAGCTACATTTACAGTTCTAATGCTTAACTTCCTCATTTTGTACCTGTGGTTTTTTTTATTTGTGATTTTGTCATGAAATAGAATGAATTCACAGAGGAAAGGAAAATTTGCACTGTGCAGACTGGGTAATAGTCTTTTCCTCTTAAGTGCTTCTTCTGGTTTCAGCCAAGGTTGGGGTTAATTTTTTACAATAGGCGGGAGGGGATGTGGCTGAGGGGACATGGGCACACCCTAATGTTATTTCTATACCACCTTACCTCATTGCTGGGGCAGAGGGGAAGTGTCTCTGGCTTCTGAGAAGAAGGGCATAGCTTCTGGTTGGGAAAAAAACTGGGCACATCTGTTGGGTCATTGAGTATTTTGCATGTAAGTCACCCTCTGTTTTGTACACTTCGTTATTGATGTTGTTGCTGTTACTGCTCATTTTCTTGTCTCATTGCTGTTTCCATTAAATTGTTGTTATTTCAACCCATGGTCTTTACTTTCTGGGCCTCCAGTTCACCTCTCCGGCCACCCAAGGGGCAAAGAGGAGGGCAGAGAGAGAGGGAGAGGGAGCAAGCAGCAGTGTGATTTGGAGAGTATCTTTGGGAGAAGTAAATTGGAGAGTATCATTCCTAAACCATGCATGTTTTTTTTTCCTCTGTGCATTCATTAAGCAGAATGGGTGTGTAGTGCATGCTTCAGACAGACAAAGTATGAGAATTCCAGAAAAAAGGTTAACCTATATTTTTTTGTCCAGTGTCAATTTAAACATCGCAAAGTTTTGTGGATGTATAATTTTAAAAAGCCAAAACTGGTACTTCTGCAGGGGGTATAGAGGCTGCTCAAAGAAGTATTATGCCTTTGATACCTATTGGGGTGTGAATTGGGGATGTAGGGTACTCGAAATTTCAGTTCATCACTACTTCTTTTCTGCCTCCTGTAAAAAGAAAAATTCTTAATGAGTAAAAAAATGAGAAAGAACAGAAAGTGTAAATAGTTCAAATAATAGAGTAGCCTATAGAGGCTACTTATCTGAGTAGGAACAATTTAATTCAAGATTTTTAGACATGCTTTGCTGAAAGGCTCATACATTTCTGTCCCTGTTTTTCCCTCTTAAAGACTGCTCTAGGAGCTTCCCAGGCCAGTAGGACCTGTGCTGAACTTTCACTCTGTATCTTCTGTCAAGACTCCTGAAAATATCCCATTGTATTTTTTCTGTTGGCATTCACTTCATAGTCCATGCTGTCATGGGTGCTGATCATTCTAGCAAATAGTCTGAGACAGAGGGAGTTCTAAAATGCTTGATATTTCCTCTGAACAATAGAAGATGAATATAAGGTTAGAAGGTTGTATAATATTTCTTACTTTTGTTTTGTCTTTAATCTTGGACTCTCTGCTGGGCATGTGCTTACATCACTAGGGTCATCCTCTCCAAACCCTGTGTGTGTACTTTGACATCCATGGCCTCTCCACCTCAGGTTTTGCTGGCTCATCCAGCTATCCTTCTCAGGCTTTTCCTTTAAGGACTGTGCTGAAGTATCTGTTGCCTTATTTTCTCTCCTTTTTCTTGGGATCTGTGGGAAATCTTGGTAATCTGTGGATAATTCTTAATGGCCACCTGATTTAAAAGCATCCCTTCCCTTTCCTTGATACCCTACATCACACTGTATGACTAGAAAAAGTAATCTCTTGTGACCAAAATTAATAAAAGTACCATCCCTCGAAATACTTAGGGGCATGTGTTGTCTGAGGAGAACATGCACAGAACCAGGGTCAAGGGATAGTGTAAGGAGTGGGAACAGGCTGTAGTGAAATTTGAAGAGGGTCTTAGTTAAATCTCATTGTATACCTAAGACATTCAACTTGGACAGCTGGTAAGCTAAGGGACTGATTTTGGTAATGAATTTATGAAGTTATAAACACATAATACAGTACAGAGGTCAAGTAGAAAGCAATAAAACAAGTGGATAAACCAATCATCCGGATTACAGACCGTGGAGAGGATGTTTGTGTATTGTGTATTTGTGTATTGTGTATTTCTTGAGGTTTACTCCTGAAGAACTTGTCTAGAAATTTTCTCCTAAAGCTGTTAGTTTCAAATGCTCTGCAGGATTAAATTTCCAACATTCTCACATGTGAGTTTTACAAAAGTTTTGAAATGTGTATTTAGGCTTTCATAAAACTGAATCACAAGCCCTTGTGCCATCCTTAAGTGTTAGCTCTTCGTACACATAAAATTCAGTTAATTTTAATTTTAAAAATCTAGATGTGTATTTCCTTTTGTACTATGGTTTTGAATCTAGAACACAATCCATATGTATATAATACAAATATTGCCTATTTTTGCTCAGGCAAAGCCTCTTATATTTTACTATAAAATGGGAGTGCCTGCTCTTCCCTAGGCAGAATGGATGCACACAACAGATAACTGTTCTGTGTGCTAGTTCTGAATGTTCACCTACTGTAGAGTGCGTAATTTACCTCCTCAGGACATGTCAATAGTGCTCCTAAGAGGAGAGTTTCACATACCATGGAGATTCATAAGATTGCATACTTCATGCAGCATTTTTTGCCATCTAGTCCTAGTCACTCTTTTTTTTTCCCCCTGGTAACATTTAGTGATTAATGGCAGTCTTAATTTGCATGCTCACTTTTACTGTCATTACAGTGTGTTATCTGCCAGTAGGAGCCTTAAAGTTCAATGAAAATCTCATGCATACTATTAAGAATGCAAATGATTGCCAATGAAAGAATGCAAAGATATTGAAGTAGGAAATGTCCTGCAAAATTCCTGTCTTGCAAAATTCCTTTTAGATAAAGTTAACATTAAAATGAGTACAGAATGCAGGAAGTGCCATCCAGATAAAATTAGAAGCAGCAGTTTTAAATGCAGTCAGTGATTCATTTTGCCAAAGCTTTACAGTGCAGGGAAGCAGGTTTTGGTTGCACTCAGTACATACTTTATACCTTCTCTACCAGGTTTAAAACATCTTGACTGTCAGTGGTGAAGATATTTTGTTTTGTTAGCTTGCAGAATGGGAGTGTTCATGTGGAAATTTTTTCCAGCTATAACTGTCACTGGATACTTGTCTATAAAGTATATGCATGTGTGTATATTTTGTCCAAATAATATATAATAAAGTACCTACCTACCTACCTTGTTTGCATCAACAAATATTTGACTGTGGTATAAATCTGTTCAGTAATTTAAATCTGCATGACCAAAAATGTAATGAAAGTTGTAAAAAAAGATGTGAGAGCTTTTTGTTTACTCAAGTGCATACACTACTGTGTTTCCAAAGAGAGTGTGAAATGTCTTAATTTCAATGTATCATTTACTTGGATTTTGTTAAAGCTAGTGCAACCTCAGTAGTAAATGACTGCTTATATTTTTGTATACATTCATTCTTCCTTTGTTATCATGAATTTCTCTTATGCCTGAACTGTGTGGTGTCAGTGCTTTTTTGAACCATGTGTTAGGTGCTCAAAATTTTATTGATAACCTAAAAGATAAAAATTTGAATGGCTTTTTAATTTTTTTCTGTCTGAAAGAGAACCACCTGAAAACTGGTGGAGATTGAATATATTAGAGTCCTCCTGTTCTGCTTCCCAAAGATCGAGGAATGATCGGGTGAATTATTGGTAAAATGTATTGTTTTTGAAAGACTGATAAAACTGCTAAAGATGCTAAAGTTCAGTATACTAAAATGTACTGAATTCAGATGATGTTTTCTTTGCTTTTAATCTTGTAATGTATCTTGAGCTATACTTTATGTAGAATATTTGTGTGATGGATTTGCACAGACGAATATGATCTATTAAAGCTAACTAGCTTGATTTTATGGATATTAAAAGATTTTAAGAAGTTTTCTTACTGTATTTCTCCATTAGCTATGTCACAGTGAAGAAATCTTTCGTTAAATAATGATTTTCTAATGCAGTTCATTAAAGGTATTAAAATTAATTTACCTGTAGTAATTTGGGAAATGGTATCATATTTGTGCCATCAAGTTTTATTTACAGTTAAACTGAAAAAGATTTGTACTCCTGACATTTCTTAGAAAAAAGGAAGGTTGATAGTTTCTGTAAAACTATGCATTCAATTGTGTGTGTTTTAACTGGAAAGCATAAATAGCACAGTGTTAAACTGTGTGCCTTATTTATGTATTTAAATAAATAGAGTCTGATTATGGAATGTTTGATACAAGAACTCTTCCTAAATTTAAGGTTTGTTTTGTTGCTTTTGAGTGTTGGTACTAATTGAGAACTATTGATGAATTAAAATGTGTTGTGTAATCCTCCTTGCTTCACAGCTTCTGTTCACAGAACATGTGTCATTGTGTTACCCTTCACTGTTCTGTTTGCAGCTTGAACTTGCTGTTGAACTGAGGTAGATAAGTAAATGATAAAATCTTTTCCTAAAAGTATTCCATTCATGTGAAAATCATTAGTCAAATCACTACTAAAAGTCACAGCTTCTACTGAAAGAAAGTCTATTGTAGTGGTTTTATTTCAGCAGTAGTTTCTAACTGCAGCTTAATTTTTGTAGGATTTTAAATTTTTTCTTTAATTATCAGTAATTGTAATCAGCTGAAGTTAAAATGCAGCTGCTGTTTTAAGAAAATACTGGCAATTTCAAAAAAAAAGTTTTATGTGCTGAGAGCTGTGGGCCTGAAAACAGTAGTACTGTCCTTCCATAGGTCTTAGAAGCAAGGCATGGTAATGTAGAAGATGATACTTTGTTGACATTAATTTATTAAATTTTGATGGTTTAAAACTTAATTTTTTATGTAACATTTTAAACTGCAACTTGTCCTTTTTTTTCCTCCAGCTCTATCATTTATTGATTTATGTCTAGTATGCATACTTCACTGTACTTGAAATCTCTGCCACTTTCTTGCTTTTCTGGATGATATTGGAACTGTTGCTGAGTGTGGACAAAGTGAAGTTCTGTCAGGGGCAAAGTCTTATGTGATAAGATTTTCTCCAGTAGCATTGTTCGTTATTTTTACAGAGTGTCTGCAAGAGTGACTGCTGAGAAGTTGCAGTCTCAGTTCAGTGTCTGATCTTGCCAGATTTTGCTTTTTGAAATCCTTGGAGAATATAAATGCTTGAAAGTGCTACATGTACATGCAAAATGTCCTCTAATTCTATAGATTTAATAGAAGGGCACTTAGTTTTATTTTGGATTACCTTAAGGGGCTGTTTTTCATTCCTTTAACATAAAACTTTTGCAGAAAGAGTGATGTAGTGTGTTCAGAGCTGAGTCGCTTCCCCATAATGGCAAATTTGGGTCTCTTTTTTGTTAGGACCTCTGAGAGGAGCTGGCAGGGACTGCTTTAAAGGAAAGTAGTTTGAGAGTGTTATTTTAAAAGTACACATCTTCAGGAAGTGTCAACTAATGGACAAGAACCAAAAATAATCATAGAATCGATTGGATTGGAAAAGACCTCAGAGATCATCAAGTCCAACCCTTAGTCCAACTCCAGTTTGTTTAGTAGATCATGGCACTAAGTGCCATGTCCAATCTCAGTTTAAAAACCTCCAGGGATGGTGAATCCACCACCTCCCTGGGCAGGCCATTCCAATGCCTGACCACTCTCTCTGTAAAGGGACCTGTTTCCATTCACCCCCATCAATTTGGTCTGCTCCATCTGCCTTATGGCAGATACCTTGCTTCATATCATTACAGGTATTTTAATATTAACCTTTACCATTAATCAGGGTCGTTGGCTTTGCCATCATGGCAAAATTCCAAGATATGTTATGGCATTTTGTCTCTCTTAATTTGTTGTTATGTTAATTGGAAGCTATTCCACCTAAAACCAGTTTCATACTGCTGCTGAAGCAAAGTGGTGCTAGTGTTTCACCTTTTATGTAATTGCATTTTCAGTAGTGAGGTGATGTTATGTCTCTGTGCAAGTTTTAATGTTTTGGGCTTGTCTGACTCATTCCCTGGTTCCCCTCAAAATACAGCACAGATGGCATTAGAAAATTAAAAGTTGGAATAGTTCCCTCTTAAAGTGTTTCTGAAACTTTATAGGTGACTACAGGTGAGGCCAGGAATTTGCGTGATAACAAAATGTCGTTTTTACTCTGATTTTCATTACTGGCCACTTGCATTCTGCTACTCATTAATCTGAAAAATATGACCAGAAAAGACAAATATCATTGAAATATCCAACCCAGAACCTACCAATTGTGTAGATTGAAAAGGCATAAAAAAATGCAACAGCAGTGATACTTCTAAAGAGTGATGAATATTACCTTGTTCAAGTCAGGTAATTTCTCTAAATAATGCTGGTAATAGTTGGAGCTACTTCATATATTCATGGACTGCATAAAGTGAGACCTGATGGTCTCTGGTTTGCTGCCTCCCATCTGTCCCAGCTGACATCAATAGTAGCAGTGGGCATATGTCTATTGGTTTTCCTTTGGAAAGCCTGAGCCATAGGACAATTGTCATTGCCACTGATTCCATTCCTCGTGTGTTTTTTTCCAGCATTAATTGACTGAGGTGGAGGGATCCTTTCCGCAGTCACACTACCTGCCCCTCTGTGCAGTGGGTAATCCCACACAGCTGCAGGGCCGTACTGCAGTCCAGGCTCTGCAGCCCCTCAGTCAGGTTTGGGGCTGTGCCTTCCATGCCTGTAAAGGAATTCTAGTTGGCACTAACATAAAAAGGTTTTTGGCTTTAAAAATGCCAGAAGCATATAGAGGAGTACATTTTCTCCAGAGTGGTTTAAGGCTGTTCATACTTTTCAGCAGTAGCTTGTAACTTTGTAGGGTGAAGCTCAACTCTGTATAGCAAGTGCAACAACAAGCCTGTGCCATGAGCCCTGCTTTTTAAGTCTTGTTTTGTGGTATGTAAACTGTGTCCAAGCTCTGCACACAGAGGTGACACCATTCCCCACAGCCTCCTTCTCTGAATACTGAGAGTATTGACACAGGAAATAACATCTTCTGGCTACATTTTGGGAAATGACATGGTTTGCCAGGTTGTGTCAAATTCTGTTGTAATTTTTTCAAAAGTGTTTACTTTCTGCTGCAACTTTGTCATAAGTTTGAGTCTTAATACTCTGCAATCTCTGAAATAATCCATTTGTTTTGGTTTTTTTTTTTGTCAGCATGGATAAGAAGAAAAAGAAAGGATCCACCCACCATTGAGGTGAGAAGAAATGTCTTTAAATTTTCAACTGTAATGAAACTACAATAATTAATTTATAGTGGACTCTTCTCTGCAGTAATTTGTCCCTTTTGGGGAAGAATTTAGTATGTTCCTTGTCTGATTAATGAAAGTATACACAGACTAGATATTTAACACTTAGAAAAATTAAAACAAATGGAAATACAAACTTCACTGTTCTTCAGTTGTCATCTGTGTGAATTCTTTTAAGACGGTCTACATAGGCTCTTTTAAGATGATCATGGCAAATTCTAAAATTATTGCCATAAATTTTTAAATTCAGGTCCTCTGTGCATTAATGGAAGGGTTTTTTCATGGTATTTGACATTAAAATGGAGGTTTCAAATCAAGCTGCCAGTAGATTCATCAAAACAGGAAAACTAATTTTACAATGCTAATGAGATGGGGGAATTGCAGCTATGTCTTTTTCCATAAAGAGAAACAGGTAAATGTCTCACAGTCTTTCATGATGGTAAGTTTGTAAAGGAAAGAACAAGTCTGACTGCTGATCTGTGTTATACAGATGCACACACACAGATACACAACTTGCCAGGATTTCTATTACAAGTTGCTAAGCACGGACTAGCAGCTGGGAACGAGAAAGTAGATGAGGGCATGTTTTGTTATGGAAGGTTCAAAGTGACACCGACGAGGCAGATACTTGACTTGCATTAGGAATAATTGTGTCAAGTTCAGTGAAGCTATGTTGGCATCTCTAGCCAAAGATTTGGCCACTGAGATCTGGAATGTACTGGTTTGTGAAAAGTTGCCCTGACTCCCTGACTGGGGAAAGTTGTCAGCTGATGTTTACAAGATGTACCTCATTGAAACACACTCCCACATAAGATACAACTTTTCAACTAAATCTCTCTGCCCCTGTTTCACACTTGCTGGTGAGGCTGTAGGGACGATAAGGGATATGATACACCCATGAGTGAAAGAAGTTTAATTTATCCTTTAAGCTATTTGGGGAAGTACTAAGTGTGAGTTTGTTGGTTTTTTTAAATTTTTTCCCTTCCCTCTTCACTGTAGTTACTTCTGCAGAATCATAGAACTGATACTACAACAGTTCTTCCATCTAAGTGTGGATGAGCCAAGCTCCTGAGCTTTGGCTCATACTAACTGCATGCATACAACTTTTATTGTTGAAATTACCACTTAATGTGATACTGGAAGATCACACTGGAAGAGGTGTTGTGAGTCTTTTGTTTTATCGTTTCTGTGAACCAGCTGAGCTGTGATAAACCTGTTCCAGCCTTGGGTCTGGAAATGGTGCAATAAAGCTCCTCCTGGCACTAGAGATGTTGGTTCATTTTTGAAATAGGGAGCAAGGAGTCTCCACAGGTGAGAGAACTGTGGAACAATGGTGGTCAAGATATTTTGCCTTCCAGAAAAAGCAATTTATGGAGAATGAAAGATTACTGGAACTAATGGTGGATTCAGAGTTACAGGACTGCTTATACTTTCAGTTTCATGAGGTAATAGATCTGAAAAATACTTTAGAAACTAAGTACTTCTCCTGCAGGGCTGTGCATTAACCTTAACTGAGCAGAAGTGATAAACTAGGAATTTAAAAATAATTATCTTTTCAAGTAATCTCTAAATTGTTTTTTTCCTCTGTAAGAAAAAATAGTTAAAATATATGTGTGTTAAAAATTCTTGTTAATATTTTGAAAATAATGCTGCAGTCATATTTTAAACAATAGTGCAGCCTAATTTTTTTCTCTTTATTAGTGTAGGGCAATATAGATGATCTACTTTTCTCCTAATTTGAAACCACTGTATTACAAACTCTCACACCACAATATCATTATAAATATAATTATAGTAGTGAAGTGCATATAGAATATTGTTTGATCGCTATTTGTAGGACTGATTGGCTTTTGTGTTTTAGCCACATAAACTTTTGTGTTTTAGTCACATAAATTTACTGGCTGCTATTCTGTATTATATACCCTTTTTGACTGTAAAGATGATACAGTAAACAGCTATGGAACAATGGAATATTTGTGACCATATTTCATGTTGAAACCCTATATAACAAACCTCCTTGTTCTTTCATGTATTTCTCATGAGACTAAATTATTTCTGAAAAAGGATGTAAAGCCCACAAATTTTGCATTGTTGCTTTATTGACATTTTGCTGTCATACTCTAACATCACAAAACATCATTATAGTGCCTGTGCCCATGTTCCTACCTTTGCAGTCTGTAATACCACTTTTTTGGATGGTTTTCCTTTTTTCTCTTGTCCTCTACCATTTCTTATTAAAATTTCTGTTCCACTTCTGTTAACCTACCATCCTCCTTTTATCTTGTATGTTTGGGTTTTTTATATTTGTCCAATTTGTCTTTTATTCAACTCTTGGCTATTGATGTTAGAGGTTGCCAAACTACTCAGGAAATCAGGTCTCATAATGAACTCTATTTTTAATAGAAAATATTGCAGAGATATGGCTTCACAAATCAGCTGGATCTTACTGATCACACTGATATTTTGGGACCTAATAATTTGGTAAATATTGTAGGCTAACAAAATGTCATTCATAATCATCAGGACATGTCAGTCATTTGAATGAGAATGAATGTGAGTTGTCCTTCCTTACCAGTGGTCAGAGTAGTTGGGTCATGACACCTGCTAAGGCTGTGGGACGGTGTTCTTGAGGCTTGATCATGTGTTGTATTCAAGCCATTCTTTCTTCCACAAACTCCTAAATGATCTTTTTTGTTAGTTTGTTTCCGTTATAAAGTTTTCATTTTCTATCAAAAGAAATTACTTTGCTTCTCTTTCTTTAGTTTCTCTCTCTCTTCTTTTTTTGATGGTAGAATACTCCAGTGACTTCACAAGTCAACTTGTTCAGTGTTAAGTGTGCCACATCCCTAATGGTTTGTTTCTGCCTTGTGCCCCCACCCCTTTTTCCCAGTTTTGGAAGAAGTCACTTAGACTTCTGTGTCTAGCTAGACATAACCCAAGAATGATGCTTATTACCTTGGTTATTTCTAACCTGACCAGTTACATCAGGCATGTTAGTGCTGGAAGCCTTGGGCTTTAAAGACAGCTTCTGTAATACTGGTTAACAGGTGGTTGCTTTTTGATTCAGTTATAGCTTGAAATATGCCAAGTCTCAATTCAGTTATGGTAAGGGTGATAACTTTGCAAATTAATGCAGATCAAGTAATTTCTTATCTTCTGCTTAAACATATTCTGTTCCTATGGTAATCAGGGAATCCATCTTGATATAGAATTTTGGATTATGCCCAGTGTGAGCATGTGTGTATATATATACATACACCTACTGCTTCATAACAGGTGAGAATCTGAGCTTGAATATGTATATTTTTGCATTACTGCAACGTTTTGTCATCAATGCCTTTATATATATTTTGAGTATGGTCATACATGATTAGCTGTTTGTCTTCTTTCAAACTATTTCTAGCATTTCCATAATTATCTCTTTTGACAACCTCCTTATCAAGGGAGGAAAAAACATACTTCAGTGAGTTGTGATAAGCATGAAGTTTCAGTGATTGTTTCTTCCTCTCACCCCCCTGAATAATTACAGTGAAATTACATTCTGTTTGGTTCCCACAATGCATACACACTTTTCCCATTTGTTTGATCTTAAGTATTATTTATTTGAAAGGTGGTATGATCAAAACTAACTTCAGTCAGAGAGATCCGTTTATACAGGATTCACATTCCTTTAAGGAGAATAGAACACAGTTTAGAAAAATGCTTTGTTTGGCATTGTTGGGATTGTGTGTTATAGTTTTGCCTCTATCTGCTTTCAGATGCTTCTGTTGAGAAGTTTTAAAATGAGAACTCTGACATGGAGATTGTACATTCTTACATAAAGAATAGCACTTAGCAAATGAGTATTTTACTCCTGAAGCCACCAAAAGCTGCACAATATGAGTTACAGTTCTGGGAAGTAATATTTTAAAAGCACAGGGATAAACCTTTCTCTGAGCAAAATATTTCCGACCATTGTTGTCCAGGATCACAATCAGGATTTGGGCCTATTCAAATAACTTAGGTTGAACTAAATAGCATTTTGCATAGTAAACTGGGCATGATTCCAGAGAGGATTATTAATCTGTGAAAGGACAGTAAAATTTGACAATATGAAGAGCTGAGCTACTAAGGTCTTAAATACACAGGAGCAGTCAGAGAAGTCAATAAAAAAAAAGATAAATTGAGAGCTTGCAGAAGCCATCATCTTTTAGATTTTAGGTTTTTTCTCCTTTGTTTCTTCTCAGGTTTGAAACTCAGGTGCTTGTTGATCTCCACAGAGGAGTATTGAAGCAATTTGTCCTGTTCCTTCCAATCTGCCTATGCTGCAGATCCCAAGGCTGCAGAGGAGAGAGCTGCTGCTGTTCTGCTGCTCCTGTCCATGTGGGAGGGAGTGGATGGAGCATTGGCTCCATCTCCTAATTCACTGTCAGCTTAACTGAATGGGGGTGGAGGGTGAAGTAAAGCGTACCAGGAAAAGGGCTGGTACAGACTATATCATATGTAGAGTAAGGGGAATACGAACTGCAACTGAGTCACAGCAACAGTTCCTTATTTGCTTGTTAGCAAATGCAGATATGCCTTTCTAATCTTAATTGCTCCTCTGATTTTGCCATGCACTGACAGCCCTTCAATGTAGTCGTTGTTTCTCATTCCCTGCTTGGTACTGCTGAGCTCATGTTCAGTGGCTGAGTTATCAAGATCTGCCCTGGATTGGAATATTCAGTGCTTCCCAGGGACAAGGTCCTCTCTCTGTGTCCTACTCTTGAAATATGATGTAATAGCCAGTTATTTCATCTTGCCTATTTAACTTGTCAAACTGGAAAATGGAGCTTAGGTAACTAGTTTGGTGATACTGTAAAAATTGGTGATTCAGCTTAACTTTTAGCACTTTGCCACATTTTTAGTTAATTTGATAATGAAGAAAAATTCTAATGTGTTAAACTGTTTTATAACAATTCATTTTTTTAATACTGTGCCAAAGCAATTTGTTAATTCCATTTATTATTTTTTATATTTTTGCCAACTTGTATATATGAATTTTTAACAGGCAGAGTTCAAAGTTCAAGTTTATCAATGATTAAACATAAAATACTCAAACTAGACACAAAATGCAAGTATTCTATGAATATGCAGTGTTGTACACTTCAAACAAAGAGCATTAATTTGCCCAGATGTTTCTCAGTTCTGACATCAGAACTCTATTCAAATCAGGAGAAATAATGAGTATTTAACCTAAGTAATAAGATAACTTAGAAAGTTGGAATAGTTTCTAAAACAACATAAATAAGCAATTTATTCCTAATTTAATAAAAATACAAACCCATCTGAAATGAATGTGACACCTTGCTTGTAATTAATAATAAATACAACCCTTGTATTTATAGGTTTAGGTATTGTGTCTTTAGAAAACCTTCTGGAAAGAACAAAACTAAAACAAGTGCCGGTTTGTGAAAACAACCTTTTAAACAATTCTGTTTAGACATTGTTACATTGGCGCTGTATGTCTAGACACCTGCATCCTTAGAGCTACATTCACAACCTCATGTTGCCCTTCGCCTCTAGGAGTTTGAAAATGCTCTGTGAGAGGCAAGTGATGGCTGGCTTGAGGTCAAGAGGGAACCAGTGAGGAAGTAAGAGGAGAGGGAGGAATATTTCCTCAGATTGTGGGGTTCAGGAGGTGCTGCAGGATAGAAATGATTAAGTACAGGCTTTTATCTGTGGAGAAGTGTTCAGCAAAGGCTAGTCACACACAAGCCAGATCCCAGCTGAAGGAATGAGTGAGTTTAGAGAACCCTCTTTTGTATTTGTCACATTTTCCTACTAGGAGGAACTAAATTTATTTATTCTGTAAAGCTCCTAGTTTATTCAGTGGAGTGTCGAAGTGCGAGTGTGGTGGTGTGCGGGTGAGTTGACAGATCTATAGACTGCTTGTCATGGGGAGAAGAGTGCAACAGATGTCAATTCCTTTTCCACTGTCCAGGTGATAGGAGGGTGTCTGGGGAGGAACCTTTCTACTTCTCACTGTATTGACTTGGCATGCAGATAAACTGAAGGCAAATCTGGAAGGTTAGTTATAAAGATCCTGCACATTTCTAGTGTGTTTTAAGGATAATTCCTTCTACAAATATGCATGAAATAGTTTTATTAACATTTGCATTTTGAGCAAAGTTGATTATCCTATTCAGATTTGGAACTACATGGATCTTTTCTTTAAATACCTCTCCTGGCAGGGAAATTTCAGTGCCATAACTGCTTCAGACTGCAGCAGCTAGGGTAACTGAACCAATTGTATTTACAAACACAATCACAATGTATAAAAAAAAAGTATATGTTCTACTAAGAATTGAAAATTATGTATTTTCTGGTGATAATATTAGAAAAAGGAAAGACTGAGTGTCTGTGAGAGAATTCTACAAAATGAGCTTGCCAGCATCAAAGGACAATAAGAAAACTCATCTATTTGACTCAATTTTTCTAATATGCCTAATGACTCGATTTCCAATTCACATTTTCTTTACACTGAACCCAGGAAGCCACTGAATTCAATGTACATATTAGTGGCATGAATTTAATGCCTAAAAAGGAGATGTGCAGATACTTAGAACTCGAAAATTTTTTGTCTTTTTATGGATTGTATAGAAAATTCTGAACAAGTCAGTTTAGGGTTTTTTCCTATGTTTGCTAATAAGGATAATTTCTCATGCTTTTTTCAAGATTCACATGGTTATTTTACTAGATCACAACTACACTTTGTCCAGTGAAAGCTGATTAAAAGAGCCTTACTGAAGTTGGAAAACCAGAAGGCAATTATTTATCAACATTTAAAATGAACTTGGAGCATTTGGAATTTAGTTACAGCTGCTCTTACCTGACTAAGATAACTTTATGGTTAAGTAATCAATTGAAAAGATTTTAAATGAGAAAGTAGCTGTTCAAAGAAAGGAAATTACATTTGTATTTTAATACATAATTTCATGTTGTTTTAGCAGAGACTGTGAGGCAGTCTTCAGATATCACAAAGGTATTTGACCTTGTTTCTTGGTAGTAAGTTAATGCAAGCACAGGAGTAATCGCCTTGAAATCAGTCAGGAGGAGGCAGATTTATATAGGCATGAGGTAAACAAGGATAGAATTGAGAGACGTTACATTGAGGTTTTGCCATACTGACTGTTGAAAATTTTATCTTCCTGTGCTTGGCAATATTTTTATTGGAGTATAGGAGAATTTTCTCCCCCCTTCAGTTTGCAAAGTTGTTTGTGTGCTTGTATATTTCCATGCAGTATAGGTATGTGAAGAGTTCTGTGTCAGCTCTGTGCATGTGTGAATTTAAGTACAGAGGCAATTAAGAACTAATAAAAAGGGATGTTTTCCATGATACCTCTAAGGTAAGGGTTTTTTAAATACTGCCTTTTAAAACATTCTTAGGTGTTCAAAGTTGCTATGTCAACTCTTGGCAATATCACGTGTAATTTTTTAACACCATTCCTGAAATAATGTCATGGGCTTCTGCTCAGAGGGAAGTGTACTGATCTATTTTGTTCTTAACTATTCTGTATACTTGTAATCTGAAGAAAGCACTCAGCCTTTTTCTTCATTCTGGAGGTCATCTCTATCCACATGGATGGCAAAAGGTGATCAGGAGTAGTCTGGATTCACTAAAGGTAAATTATGCTTGACCAACCCGATTGCCTTCTATGATGAAACAACTACCTGGATGGATGAGGAAGAACAGGTTGTCTACCTCCACTTCAGCAAGGCTTTCAACACTGTCTCTCACAAAACCCTAATAGGCAAACTCAGGAATGTGGACTGGATAAGTGGACAGTGAGGTGGATTGAGAACTGGCTGAATGGCAGATCCCAGAGCATTGTGATCACTTTTACAGGATGTGATCAGTTGTACTGGAGGCTTGACACTGGTGATGTCCCCCAAGGTTCAATAGTAGGTCCATTATTTTTTAATTTGTTCATCCATGACTTGGATGAAGGGACAGATGCCTCCACAGCAAGTTCACTGATGACACAAAGCTGGGAGGAGTGGCCGATACCCCAGAGGGCTGTGCAGCTCTTCAGAAGGACCTCGACAGGTTGGAGAGATGGGCAGAGAAGAAGTGGCTGAAATTCAACAAAGGCAACCGCAGGGTCGTGCACCTGGGGAAGAATAACCCCAGGCACCAGTACAGGCTGGGAGCTGACCTGCTGGAAAACAGCTCTGCAAAAAAGGATTTAGGAGTCCTGGTGGATGACAAGCTGCCCATGAGCCCACAGTATGTCCTTGTGGCCAGGAAGGTCAATGGCCAGGAAGGTCAGTGGCATCTTGGGGTGCATTAGGAAGAGCATTGCCAGCAGGTCGAGGGAGGTGATTGTGCCCCTCTACTCAGCCCTGGTGAGGCCTCATCTGTAGTGCTGTGTCCAGTTCTGGGCTCCTCAGTGCGAGAGACATAGAACTCCTGGAGTGGGTTCGGCAGAGAGTGACAAAGATGATTAAAGGACTGGAGCTTCTTACAAGGAAAGGCTGAGGGAGCTGGGCCTGTTCAGCCTGGAGTAGACAACTCAGAAAAGACCTCATCAATGTATACAAGTATCTGAAGAGAGGGTGCCAAGAGGATGTATCCAAGCTCTTCCCGGTGGTGCTGAGCTGTAGGGCCAAACGCAATGGGCAGAAACTGATGCACAGGAAGTTCTACCTGAATAGAAGGAAGAAGTTCTTTACTGTGCAAGTGACTGTGCACAGGAACA
>VYXB01002418.1:17349-28878 GCA_013397135.1 Pachyramphus minor
GTTCGGCAGAGAGTGACAAAGATGATTAAAGGACTGGAGCTTCTTACAAGGAAAGGCTGAGGGAGCTGGGCCTGTTCAGCCTGGAGTAGACAACTCAGAAAAGACCTCATCAATGTATACAAGTATCTGAAGAGAGGGTGCCAAGAGGATGTATCCAAGCTCTTCCCGGTGGTGCTGAGCTGTAGGGCCAAACGCAATGGGCAGAAACTGATGCACAGGAAGTTCTACCTGAATAGAAGGAAGAAGTTCTTTACTGTGCAAGTGACTGTGCACAGGAACAGATTGCCCAGAGAGAGTGGGAAGTCTCCCTCGCTGGGGATATTAGAGAACTGTCTGGATGCAATGCTGTGCAATGTGCTCTAGGATGACCCTGCATGGGTAGAGAGGTGGGACCAGATGATCCACTGTGGCCGCTTCCAACCTGACCCATTGTGTAATTTTGTGATTTTAGGTATTTATTTATTAATCTTGTGTGTCTTCAGCTTAGGCACTAGCAGAGTCAAGGCTGCACATCTGTTTCTCCCAAAGCTATGCCCTGTGGCACAGATAGATACCTAATACCACAGGCATAGTGAATTACAGGAAGAGATGCAAGTGATAAATAGCTATAAGTATCAAGTCCTACATAAGAAACAATGCATGGGGTAGCCTTATTTTTAAAGTATTTTCACATTTGTTGATGATTGTACCCAATTTCTTAATTTCTTCTTTTTGCTCCAATAGAACAGTGAAATGGACACCACAATACAGTTTTGCTTCAACAATATGATCAAAACATTAAGAACATTCTAAAAAAGGGTTGAATTTGCAGTTGGGGAAAACCAATTAATCTTGCCACATTTTATCTAAATACCTGAAAACGTGGATTATAAAATTAAGAAAAGCAACAACTGTTTAAAATGTTTTATTACAACATTTAGTACTGGATTGGCTTCTGATTCTTTTAATTATCTTTCTACTCTGTTCTTAGGAGATCCTTAGGAATGAAAATTATAGAGAAGAAATGAAACAGAAAATAAAAGATGTATCTGAAAAGGATAAGCTGCTTCAGGCCAGTGAATACAAGGAGGGACTTGTTGCTGAACCAAGTCATACTCAGGTTAAAGGTCATGCATCTGCCCCTTACTATGGAAAGAAGGAGCCTTCAGAAGATCCCACGAGCGCTGCAAATACCTTCCAGCCTGGTGCCTGGATGCCACCAGGCAGTGGTAGTAGTCAAAATAAATGAACAATTGTATTGTACAGATATTGCTCATGGATAAATGCTTTAACAGACAACATAAAGAGCTCTACATACAAGTGTGCAATAAAGTGGTATTAAAGCAATTTCATTTGCTTTTGCAGAACTATTCAAATAGGCTTAATCATGACAAATTGATGTAAAATGTTTGGGTTTAGTGAAGAACAAGATGTGTTACTAAGTTAAGTTTGGTTTTGACAGTTGCTGTTCATCAGTTACTCTTGAATTCAGTTAGAATGTTGTCTACCTTAGTTTTCCTAATTAAGTTTAAATAGTTTTTTCCTTGAAGACTAATATATTTTTAAATTGTTTTTGATGTAGTAGTCAGTACGCTTACATTTTCCCAAACCTTGGCCAAGATATCTCTTTAGAATAACTCCCTTGTCGGTGCCAGTCTGCTTTCCACTGGCAAGCAGATGGAAAAGTTGATTTCATTGACAGGAATCACCATGACTCTACACTGATTACACACTGTATTCATCACAGAGAGGTTCTTCTAACTTAAACAATCAACATATCTGACTGTTTGATTTGCAGCCAGCAATTTGCACAGGATAAAATCAGTTAAACTACATATAACTGCTATAATAGAGGCTGAAAGTACTTGATAAAGTTGCTGCAAAATAATACGAGGTTTGGGACAACGGACTGTCATGAATATTTAAAGCAAAAAATACAAAATTAGTTTTTATTTCTGGTGTATCCATGGACTTCCCTGAATGATTAGATCATTTTGGCCACAGTTTAGATACATAAAATGAATGGATTATTCGCTTAGAGAGGATGTTTGAGAACTTCAAATAAAAATAAAGACCACACAATTTTTTTTCAAAAAGTATCAAATTTATTTATGGAATTTATCCATCATCAGTTTTCCTCCCTGTGTTTCAAGCCATGTAGGTATCAAAGGTGGAACACATACATATTTGACAACACGTCATACAAAACATGGAGACATAATCTCACATATTTATAAAATGCCCAAATGTCATATTCTAATAATGCTTGCTTTCACCAACAAAATTGAAAGGGGGTTAACTTCACATTTACTTAAAGTAATTTCAGTTAGACTCCCCACTTCTGATCCCCCTTGGTGTCAGCCAGCTCTATAGGTCTCTTTATTTGAACCATAGTACTATTTTAAGGGTTTATTTTTAAACATAATCAAAGACTGTCTCCTAAAATGCACAACTCTGTGCTGCTATTTAGAAATACGCAAAATAGAAAAAATGACTGCCACAAGCTCTTTTGAACTAGACTGTGTAGAGGCCTTTGAAAATTTAATCTGTTTTGTTAAGAAACATAAATTGGAAATAAGTTTAAATAATGTTGGTGTATTTCCAACACAAACTTTTTTTTTCTTCCAGTATACTAGCATTTAGCAGCCTGTAAGGCAGCAGAATTTCAAGGGCCATGAGAACAAAAATTCCACCTAAACTCAGAAGGTCCTAGATCAAAGGTAGCCAGGAAGAACTACTGTCACCAGCATATGCATTGTCCTCCCACAGCCATCTGCTATAAGTCACTAGGACACAGACCCCTAGCCCACCTGGGTCTTTGGTCTCACCTCATTTATGGCTATTCTTTGAGGCATAAAGAGTTTATGAAGGCAGAAACAAATTAGTTACAGGTGAAGAGTTCAGCTGATTGTTAGGAAAGACCATACAACATAGTACTGTATTTTGTAGAACATGATGAATGCCTTAAGACAAATGAAGCTAACAAGAATAAGCAATCACTTTCCTAGAGTTTGGGCAGAATTTAAAGGCTGTTCATGGCTGGTAGTTCAGGAAACATGAAGAGCTAAGGTAGGTTATTTCTGCAGGGAAGCCGCACCATCAAAGACACTGCACCAGCCACTGCGGGCACACGCAGCCATATGCAGTGTCCTTAAAGGAAATCAGTCATGTCTGCTACCTAATTAAGCTACTTATCTCTATGGCTCTGCTGTAGGTATGACAAAACTTGCATTTCTGTAATCCAGTTTATTATTCACATTTTTCCCTAAATTTGACAACTTTAAGACACTTGTTAAGTCATAGCTCAGCTAAGGGGAAAACCAAATTACCTCCAGAGTCACGCAATAGGTTAATTTTTTAATATGACATGCAAATTTAGAAAAGCAACCTGCACTTGAAAACACAAGTAGTAGATTTAATGACTCTAATAAAGTGTCACTTGGGCAAATTTGAACACAAATCAGCAGGAAAAAATACACTCCAAGTATTAAATTTCATACTTCAAGAAATAACAGGATCAAGTATCAAAGGACAGTTACAACACAAAACATACAGGTGTTTCATTTAAAAAGTGTATTCTTTGCACAAGGTAGGTAATTTTTTCCCATTTAATCCTTCTTTGTTCGTTTGGCTTTTGCGATGTTCTCTTGGCGTTTCTGTTTCTTCTTTTGCTCTCGCTCCCTGGCCTCAATCATTTTTGCAAGCTTCCATGAAAGTGCAGCACTGATGACGAACAACGGCGTAAGGGCCAAGATCACCGTGGTTAGAAAGCCATAGGGGTCCTTTGCAGCCCACTCTACAATGTACTCAGCCCAAGCCTTAATATCGAACATGTTTTCTGTTCTTCTTTTGGAAAAACCCCGTGGAATAAAAAAAATAAATAAATTTCTGAGTACTCAGAAAAATAAAAGCATATACATGAAAACAAAACACAAGAAGTTCTACCTCTACACGAGGAAGAATTTTTCTGCATTGACCGTGGCAGAGCATTGGAACAGGCTGCCCATGGAGGTCGTGGAGTCTCCCTCTCTGGAGACATTCAAAACCCACCTGGACGTGTTCCAGGTAGCCCTGCCTTGGCTGGGTCGTTAGACTAGATTATTCCAAAGGTCCCTTCCAAGCCTAACAATTCTGTGATAGCAAATACCGTTTTAATACAAGTTGTTATCAAAGAATAAGCCCATTTTTCCTAGAAGTTAAAAGTAGTGCATGGTATGTGAAAGAGTAATACAAAGGACTTAAGCGCATCTTAAAAGTTCAGCGCTTAGAAAACAATTAGGCATTTCATCCAACAGAGCTGCAGATACTACCAAGAATAAATTACTAAATGGAAAAAAAAGAGTACGGTCTGTGGTTCTCGGGTACAGAAGGAAAGCCAGCCCGGTTGGTTTCCCTCTCCATAGGTTTCACTAGAGAGGGGAGGGAGCGCGGGCAGAGCTTCAGACACGGAGCTGGCGGTAGCCGGGAAAAGAAAAATCCGGTGTCGGTGTCGGCTCCGCCGCGTCTCCCCCGCGAATGACTCGACCGATCCCTCCGTCCGTCCCGCCGCTCCCCTCGCCCCTTCCCGGCCGGCCTCACCTCACCTGGGCACACTCCGGGCCTGCCGAGCGGCGCAAGGGCGGCGCCGAGATCCCTGCGGAGAGAACACACGGGCCGTGAGGGCGAGGCGACGCCCCAGCAGCGCTGCCGCGACCGCCCCGCCCTCCCTCCTCCGGTCCCCGCGATACCGCGACCCTGGACGGCTCCGGGATTCCGAGCGGAAACAGGAAGAAGGTGGCCGAGCCGCCCCGCCCAGGCCGGACGGGAATGGGGTAGCGGAGCCCGCCCGCCGTGGGGATGGGGAGGAGCCACCGCGCTCCGCCCTCCCGAAATCCGCGTGGTGCCGCCTCATGGGCTCCGCCCATGGGAAGCAAGGGAGCGCGGCAGGAAGGGGCCAATCACTGCTTTGGAAAAAGGATGTACGCTGGGAAAAAGGCGTTCCCGAGGTACCCGGATGGGTAGTTCGCATTGTGGAATAATCTGTAGAGGGTGGAATGCTGCTCGCCCCCAGGGCAGCCTGGCTGCGGCCGGTGGGGAACGGGTGCCCTCCGAGAACGGCGGTGTCCCTACTCTCTCCCAGTGTGCTGCTGCTCGGGTGCGCGGCACGATCGGGATCAGACCAGAGAGAACTTGTACCAGTACCTCGGCGGTATACCCCCTGTATGTCATGCGTCTTTTGGGAGCCCTGACCCTCTCCGACGGCCGCACCGTGCTGTCCCCCGGGGGTTCCAGCTGTGCAGGAACTGCTGTGGCTGTTGCGCTGCTCCCCACCGAACTTACATCAGCGAAAATAACTCGGCTGGTCTCCGAATATTCTGAGCCTTTAATATGCTCATACTGAAAATTCAGTCAAATTCAAAAATCTCGTATTTGCCCTTGTGTGTTTCACAGTCTTCTCCCTCTCACACATACACTGATTTGAGTAAAAACTTTGTTATGTTTCCGAAGCAAGACAAAGGAGCTTATTAGCTTAATACATGAGAGGATCTTGCAGTCACCCAAATTGTATTGATCAATTCTGGAGTTCCTTTCTCTCTAACATACTAACAAATGCCACCGGGGCATTCTGGTTTTGTAAATCTTTTCTTTAGAGTATAAATTATAAATTATTTATAAATTATAAATTATAAATATAGTATTTAAAGGGCAGTAAATAGTTAAATATGTATTTTATCAATGAGTTATTGACAAGCGTCATGAAAGAGATGCACCACCACAAAAGACCCTAAAATTGCTTTAGTTTCAGTATGTTGAATGCAATTTAGTGATATATGCAAAATTACATTATTGCATTCTTGTTCAAAATCTGTCTTTTCTGTTCTGGCTCTTGTAATATCTTTTGAGGATAGGATAGGATANAAGGCACCTACAATGATCATCTCATCCAACTGCCTAATTGCTTTAGGGCTAAATAAAAGCTTCAGCATGTTATTAAAAACTGTACCCTGAAGAACACTGCTGGTGGCTGGTCACCAGCCAGCTCTAATCCCAGTCACTACACCCCTCTGAGCTCCACCCTTCAGCCGGTTCTGCTGCAAAGTTAATTTCCAGTTGTCTCATCTGTCTGTCTTTCAGTGTCTTCTTTGCCTTAGTGAAATAAAGACAAAAGTGCCTGATTCATTGTGGCAGGGAAGAAATAAAAGGTAATGATTTTTAATTCACTTTTCCTAGAAAACAGATCTTACCTTTTCTGCTGTCCTTTTCCAGCTAATATCTTGTGAAGCTATTGACTGGTTATATTGGCAAAGTAGTACAAGTGTCATACATAAAAATTCTGCTCCTATGAGATCTGTGAAAACAGGTGGCTAGGTAGAGAAGACAGGCCCAGGCTACCACCTTGACTGAATGCTGCAATGCATCTTTATTGGGAATTAAGAGATGTTATGGAAATACTAGCTGATGGGGAGGATTCTTTTATGGCTTGTCTCTATCAAATTCAGAATAATTCACCCACAAGGCCGTGGGAGATCAGGATGCTTGTTTTGGTTTTCTGAGTTACTCATTTGTACTTTAAGTGGTCAAAGATAGAACAGAAATTCCCGATTCCCTATAGCTTGCACAAAGCAGCACAACCCTTAGCATACCATCAGACTACTTTAAAAGACCACATTAGGCACGTTTTTGTGTTAACCATAATTTTGTAACTAAGCTGCTACTTTGCAAATCTGCACTTTCTTCTACGTCTCATCTAGAATTCCTTTAAATGCCCCTGTTCTGCTATTTATAGAAATGTGTGTGCCTGTGTGTATTTTAAGAGTTATTAATTTTGTATATGTCAGGGAAGGATCCACTGATTAGAGATCACAAAAGGGGAGTGGGCAAGTAAATGGAAACAGCACTCCAAAAATCAAGCAATAAGAAAGATACAATGCAGAGAAATCTGCTAAGATTGTAATACAGGCATGGAAAGTGGGAGAGTTTCACTTGCGTGAAAGCAGTGTCTTTCTCATGCCAACAGAGACTGAAGGGTCTGTAAGTGTTTGATTGCGTGTGGTGAAGAGAAGCTTTGAGGAAATGTATTCATTTTGCTCAGATGTGTTGACATGTATCAGTAGTCCAGAATAATTCTGTAGAAGGAAGCTGCTAAATATTTTATTCAGTGTGATCTCCAGCTACCCTTTTATCACATGTAAATTCTGAGGATATACTAGTTCCTTGAAGCTCATTTTTTCTACATAGAGCATGAATTCTCCAGTAATTTTTATGTATACTTATTAATGTTCTGGGCATGTTGTACTCCACTTGCTGAGTATCCCTGTTTCTTTAGGAACTAGGTAGTATTCTTTGCCATTGCAAAATGGAGGGTTTTTTAAGAGCTTTGAAAGGTAAAAAGACTGTAAACTATAAGGTTGTTTACATTTGGCTTACACATGCGAGAACCCAACGGAGACTTCATTCACACATCAGTATGATGTTAAAGAAGAGACAACTTTATTTTGTTACAGTACCTTTTATACAGGAAAAATTCAACAGGTGATTGGTTACAATGAAATCTTTCACACGTCAATTATTGGATGTACATTAATATAAACACCCTACTATTGGTTAAGTAAAATGAGCTCATTCTAAAACCTTATTTTTCTACGCTAACAACAACATCCCAACTTTCTCAAAACTACTACAGTTATTTTTCTCTAACAGGTGTCTTCTATTATGAGAACTCCAATTCTCAGCTACCCTATCTAACCACAACATCCTATTATCCTAAACTCTATTTTTCTCTACTGGCCTTCAGTTACAGGCCTTTCTCAAAACTACTTCCAGTTATTTTTCTCTAGCAGGTGCACTTTATTGTGAGAATTCTAATTTCTAACCACTGCTTCTCAAACTATCTAACAACTATTCTAATACTTTAATTCTAACTTTCTACTTTAACCTATTAGCAACTGATCTATGGAAGTTTCGGCCCAAAATGTCCCTACAAAAGACTATTTCTTTTTTTTTTTTTCTCCAGCCAGTGAAAGCTTTATTGGCCCTTTTTTTGACCATATATGATATCTTCACAGAATGTGGCAGCCAGTAACATTCTGGGATTTACGGTTGTACTTGAGCCAACAAAAGTCCTTTGCAGCACTGGGGATTAGGAATTCTTCTTCTGCTACAAATCTTAATTTAAGAACATTGGCGTTTCACGTTGAAGTGGATGTGCGGTATATCTTTATTCTGTTAATTGGATGATCAACCCCAAATATTTGTAGTTTGGCTACCATTCACCACTAGTTAGGTCTGAATATCCAAGGCAAAAGTAGTCAAAATCATGATTAATACTGCTGCTGTACTTAAATTCATTTAAAACCACCCTTATAAATTGTTCTGCTCCTATATATTTTCAAAGACAGAGCACGTGTTGGGACACTGCATGACCCATAGGTTGAGTAACACGCTACGTGCTTCCGTATCTTGACAATGTGGTAGAACATAGAAGTACATTTGTCCAATATTTGATTAAAGAATGATCAAATAGTTCTGTACTCTAGGTGGATTCATTTATGTAATAGCTTTTTTTTTACTACTCTTATAATGAATTATATAATTTAAGAACTTAAGTGTGTCAGGCCTTTCTCTAGCCTTCATTTGTTCCCATTTTTGGTCTTATTACAGTTTAAAATGTATTAGGTTGCCTACCTTTGCCAATGCCAGGTCTGCTCATAAGTTTCAAACATTCAGAGTACTAGAGCATCACTAAGAAAAAAGAACAAACTAAATTGTCACAGTACAGTGATTTGTTTAGAAGCAACTCAGTAGTCTAGTTTACAAACCTCCCGACAACCGAAAGCTGCCATCAGGATGTTTCACCCCTGCAACAAAATCAGGTGCTATTTTCTTAATTGTGTCTCTGTTCTGAGGCATACAGGAGCAGTAGATTCAAATGCTCATCTGACTTTTCTTTCTCTTGGTAACAGAAATTCTGTAGAAGAGATCAGGTATACTTAAAGTACGTTAAATACTTAAAAGAAGAAGAATTCCTTGCTCTGTTGCATGTTTTTTAAGAGCTGTGCCCACAGGATTACCATGGGAATTTATTCTGTACCCTGCAAAGGATCTTGGCCATACCTAGCAGGAAGCAGCATGGGCAGCCACTCTGTATAGGAAGAGGAGCCAGGGGCAAAAGCAGGCAGGATTGTGGCCTCACAAGGGCACAGTCCCACAGTACTGAAGCGCAAAGAGCAAAGCAAGTCTGGTAACAAGGCTCAGTCAACAGTCCAGACAATCAGGCAAGCCTGTAGTGATTAGACAGGTCCAAGATAAGCCTCAATGTCAAGTGAGCAGGTCAGGATCAGAGTCAAGAGCCAGGAAGGTGGAAATGCAAACACAGGCATTCCTGGAACAAAATGTATTAGGCAGAGACTGAGAGCAACAGCCCAAGCTAAATAGCAGTCCCAGCGCAAAGGTGGACAGGACCCTATTTCCTACAGCTTTTCCTCACACCACTTTCTACACAGACTTCTGACTCAAGGTTACAGAGCTGCATGAAGCCAGTGCTGAGCTTGAGCCATAGGCAGCTAAATTGTAGAATCACAGAAGCACAGAATATCTCCAGCTGGAAGGAACCTACAAGGATCATCAAGCCCAACTCCTTACTCCTCACAGGACTGCCATGACTAAAGGTGTTGTCCACGTGCTCCTCGAACTCTGGCAGGTTTGGTGCCATGATCACTTCCTTGGGGAGTCTGTTCCAGTGGACAACCACCCTCTCAGAGAAGAATCTTTTCTTAATGTCCAATCTGAACCTCCCCTTGATGCAGCTTGCCTCCATTTCCCAGTGTCCTATTTCTGGGCACCAGAGAGATGAGATCAGGATTACCCCCAGCTCCTTATTGCTTTCCTTGAGTTGCCATGAGGTTACCTCTCGCCCTTGTCTTCCCCCAGGTGAACTAACCAAGTGAGCTCAGCAACTCCTGCTAAATCTTACCCTCAGGACCGTTCACAATCTTGGTCACTCCCCTCTGGACATACTCTAATAGTTTGACATCCTTTGTATATTAAGGTGCACAAAACTTCACACAGTAGATGTGGATGCAATGCTTGGAGAAGAGGTACACTTGGGGCCCTAACAAAGCTTGGTATGCCAGCTGCATCTCTATTTAGTCTATTTAGTTGCCTTCCTTTGATGTCTAGAAAAAAAATTAGGCTGCACACCTGTAATTTTGGCCATGGTGAGGTGGGCTGTTCTGCCCATAGCTGATACAAGTTAATAAGCTAGTCCTCAATGTTACTTACCAAAGCTTTTAAGTGAAGGACCACCACCTGGACCAGTGTTTGTAACTGCTCTCTAACAGTTCTGTTGAAACTACCTGCTGTAGAAACATGCTTGAGATAAGCTGTGTTTAAGGTGTTTTTAAGATTAACTGCATCATTTAATAGAATTGGGTTAGGAAGCAATTACATATGCAGTAATGCTGGTACACCTTTAGGGAAGCAACCACTTAATTCAAACTGACTGTGGCTAGATCAGAATGTCTGAAATGTCCGTACATACTTCATGCTCTAAAAAACCCTAGTTTTGAAAATTAGGACTGGGAGTTATCTTCTGAGTGGGTTAGTCTTATTACAAGCTATTATGTGAAACTGTTTTCTAATTCTTTTTATAAACTTATTAAATTCAGCCTATAAACTAATTTTTCCTGTTGGAGGATTTGTGTGGATAATTTTGAAGGTTCTTATTTTGAAGGTTTTTAACATTTAAATTTCTGGTCTAATGTGTTTATGGATAGCTTAGAAGCTTTTTGTTTGGTGGCTTTTTTTGTTTTGTAATGCCAGCATTGTCCTCTAGGTTCATAGAATCACAGACCTCAAGATCATGTGGTTCAACTTGAGCAAGGGTCACCTAAAGCAAGATGATCAAGACCATATCCAGTAAGGTTTTGAGTACCTCTGCGGGTGGAGACTCCACAACCTCAGTGGGTAATCTGCTCCAGTTTTTGGCTACCCTCGCAGTAAGAAAGTATTTTCTTACACTGAAATGGAATTTTCTGATTAATGCTTATTGCTTCTGGTCCTTTCTTTGGAAAAGTCTGGCCACATCTTCTTTGTGCTCGCTTGCTTCTTCCCTCCTTAGGTGTTTGTACAGGATCCCTCTGGGCCTTCCTCTCTCCAGACTGAACAGTCCTGGCTCATGCACCCTTTCTACATAGTACAGATCATAGAATCATAGAATCATAGAATCGATTGGGTTGGAAAAGACCTCAGAGATCATCAAGTCCAACCCTTGGTCCAATTCTAGTCTGTTTACTAGATCATGGCACTAAGTGCCATGTCCAATCTCAGTTTAAAAACCTCCAGGGATGGTGAATCCACCACCTCCCTGGGCAGGCCATTCTAATGTCTGACCACTCTCTCTGTAAAGAATTTCTTTCTAATATCCAACCTACATTTCCCCTGGCAGAGGTTAAACCCGTGCCCCCTTGTCCTATTGCTGACTGCCTGGGAGAAGAGACCAATCCCCACCTGGCTATAACTTCCCTTCAGGTAGTTATAGACAGTGATGAGGTCACCTCTAAGCCTCCTCTT
>VYXB01002418.1:29077-41511 GCA_013397135.1 Pachyramphus minor
GCTCCAAGCTCTTAATCATCTTCCTGTATGTCTGCTGGACTTGCATAGAACTGAACACAACACTCTACATATCCAACTTTGTCATCAAACCTTTACTTTTTATATGAGGCTTATTAATAAAAAATAAAAGAGATTAATCTATTCTACTAGGAAATTTTTATCTTTATTTTTCAACAATAAATGTTGTCATCTACCATTCCTTTACCTGTGATGAACCCTATTTTTAAACAATTTCATTTGCTTACAGTATTTCTTTTGTTTAAAAAAATGGTGTGGGGTATTATGTATCTTTCCTAAATCTGTGTTTCGTATCTTCCTCATTCATTAAAAACTACTGTAAATTATTAAAAGCTAAATAACTTATTAAGAGGAGCAGAAAAAGTTTGAATTTTTTAGAAATTTTTAAAAAGCTTTTACTAGATGTCCCAGAATCAAAAACTAGATGTCCCAGTCTAAAAAAAATCCATTTTGAAAGAAAATTAAAGCTGCTACTTCAGAAATAATAGATATCAGGAAAGGGAAAACGAAACATTAATTCTTATTCTAAAGTGGAAGATAAGAACTGCAGAAGGATGGTAAGAGAAGGAAGAGGACAAGCTTATATCCAGCAGAGTTAAGGATAACTAGGAGTTTTGATTATGTTTTCTTCTAGTAAAAAAATTGGTCCAGGAAGAGTTAAAATATTTAGTAAATATTTATGAGCTATGTCTGGTGGAGAGTCTTGTTTATGGCCTAATATGTGTGTGCACTTACTTATAAAGGGATAGGACAGGTTTAAATATCTCAAAAGCACCCTTTTACAGGGAAAGAATGACTCTATAAAGAAGCTGGTTCAAAGTAATCTCCTAGCCAGAATCAAACAATATGTAGTCTAAGTGGTCACAGGGGATTTCTTATATTACATATTTAGTAATTCAGTAGAATATTGAATTGAAACCAGTGCTTCTAGTGACAATGACGCCAGCTTGATGGTGGCACCTAAAGAAAATTTTTGCCTCCTGTATGTAGTTTTTATTTCCAATTAAAAAATATAATTTTATTATTATTGCTTTTGAAGCAGTCTGAGTCAGTAGCATGTTACGTTGTGTAATGATCCTTCAAATTAAAGTGCAGGATTTTTTTGCGAGTCTGTTTCAGTTTATTTCCCAACAATACTATCTTTCATGTATCTTGATTGATGAGGTAGGTGTCCATGATTTGTGTCACACCTTCTTGTGTTGTTTGGTCCATTATTTTTCACATTATATAATGTTTGCTGGAGAAGGCCAATGGCTGTAATACCATTTTTGAATTAAAGTATTTCATAATGTTGTTGAAGACTATGTATCAGCTTAGCCTTTTATATAATGTGTATACTGAATTACCTGCTCTCACATTTTAATAGTCTCTCAGCCTAGTATGACAGGATGTTCTTGATTCTGAGTTTTGCCAGTAAACTGTGATTAACAAAGAAACATCTGCATGACCAGAACTACTTTTTCCACTCAAAGTTTTGCTTCATTTCTGTCTTGAATTTTATGCTTTCTCCTCCAATTTGCTTCTGAAAGGGAAGCCTTTTGAAAATCATTTTTCACATTAGTCACAGTCCTTTGCAAGGCAGGGAGAGGTGGGGCCCCTGGTTTTCATTTGTAAAACATTTTGAACCTGTCAAATATGTTTATATTTGGCCCTGAAGTTTAACTACTCCATGCTTGTTGTGTTTTTTAATTGCTCAAAATTTCCACGGGGAATTGTGCTCTCCTCATTTTGAAACAGAGAACAGAAAGACGTATGAATTCTGGTGGTTCCCAAAACTGCCCCAATAAAGAGCATTGCCTGCTCTGGCAGTGGAAAGAACAGCCCTCCTTGGTTAGATGAAGGGTGTTCATGATTCCTTGTCCAGTTCATTCTAGCTAATGTTGGGATTGAATTTCCTATTGACTTGATTGGAAGGAGAGTCACAAAAATGACACTGAGGAGCACAATGCAAATTTTATACTCACAAAATCATTGCCTATATCATTGTAGGAGAGGCAGGCATTTAATTGTTTGGCTTTTTGGAAGCTGCTGCTTCATTTACACTACTGGAGAATCTGCAGGAAAAAAAAGTTGAAGGCAGAGGATAGGGTTGTGTGAATTCCTTAGAAATGATTGCTGAACTTTCATGTTCGGTAAGTGCTTTACAAAATGCCTCAGGGAGGTAATAAATTAAAACAGATGCACACAACCAAGTGCATCCTCCCACTCCACTTCCCTCAAAAAGCACAGTGTAGTTGTGTCCTAATCCCCTGTATCAGGGATTCAAACTATATCTGTTAATGCTACCAGTGTCTGATTAGTGAGGACATATTCTCAGATATTCTTTTCTTTCTTTAACATTCTGGTAGTACCAGAGAAGTATAGAACAGCTGTAATGGAACTGAGGATCAGAATGCCACAATGATAGGTTTGTTAATTCTTTAATAGAAAATCCCTATATTAACACTTCCATAAATCACAGCTGGAAAAAACTCTGTAAGTTAAATATCCTTGCTTTGCTGCCATGTGGAAGAAGTTGAGGCCTTACTTGCTATTTGGAGAGAAATCAGTAATCCTTCCTAAGAGGTGCTGATACATACAAACATACATAGGGCACATACAAACAATTCTGTTTTTTTCCAGAAATCTTCAGTCCTGATTCCAGTCTGCTCCTTGGAAAAGATTATGACTTTTTACCAATTACAGGCTGTGCAAAAGTTCCCCACAAAGAATCTGTATCATAAATAAGCCCTATGTGACCCATTGTGCTACATGTTTGTCTCATGCTGGATTTAGCATCTTTCACCCTAAGCTGAGAATGCATTAAAAAAATCTATTGAAAAAATCTATTGAAAACAAAAGATCTATTGAACACAACATAGTAAATGCAAATGTAGGAAGGTAATGATTTTATTAAATGGTTTAAGTTAAAACTAATTTTTTATTATCTGTCATTTGGTTCTTTCAAAAGTTGGCCAGTTCGCTAATGTGGTCAGTAAGTATGGAAAAGAACATGAGGTTCTAACCTTCTTTAGAGTGCATCACTTTATTCACCACCTCTGAAAAGTTTTCTTCTAGGCACGTTGCACTTTCATCTTCGTTGCAGTTCTCACATATTTGGTGTTCAATACAGAAACTTCTTTAACTGTAGCTTAGTCAGGAGTTCTCCCATGCCCGCCTCTCTTCTGAGGGAGTCCATAGTGAGAATACTATAAAATGGTGGCAGGTGATGTGTTATTAAAACTCTATTTTAATGATGTACAAAGTAGGAAATTTCAAACTTATTTTAGAGGTGTCTCTTCTGTCATTTTTCACTTTTATACCCTGATGGGTGTATTGAATTCTTTAATCCCAACAAAACAGATATCAAGATGTATTATGCTACAGTCTAAACTGAATAGCACTGATATCTGTAATGAGCCATGCAAATATAAAACTACATGCATATAAATATAGATATATCTGTCTTGGTAGTTAGTATTATTATACCTATGTTAAAGGTTTTTATTGTTTTGATTTTGGTTTGGAGGAAAAATTTTATATAATAATTTATTCCTTGTTTGGTTAACAACTATAAATATAACATAAATACAATGCACTAAATTACCTCACAGACTGCTGAAATTTGATACAGCTCAGACCATTTCAGCTTACTGACTACTTCAGTATTACTTTGGCATTATTTTCTGAATCTTTCTCAGTTATGATTTGTGGTGTTTAAGAACGTTATTCCAATTGATCAAAATTCCTTCAAGCATTGCATTCATTTTTTCTGATAAAAAAATAAAGGACAACATAGTGGAATAGTTTCTTTTTACAGTCTACTTTTATTTTTATTTATTCATTTGATTTCTGCAGCACCAATTTGATTTCATAATGTATAAGGATACTCTAATGTCTCTTTAAATCTCTTGTGAACCTTTTAATAGCACCTGCTGTGCTCACAGAAGCTGCCAGAAACCAGTCAGAGCAGCACTATGCCCCTAGCTGTGTTTTGCATGTTTGTGTATTATTTAGTGTGTTTATTTGGGATTCAATTACACTGTGTGGTTTCTTCATACTGTTTTTGTTGTGGAATAAGTAAAAAACATGTACAACAACCCACAGCTATGAGTACCTTTCAGCATTTAGCGTGGTGAAAGCCTACAAGATTTCAGTACATACTTCAGTTCATCAGGATTTCTTGTTGTTGATGCTTCTGTTTACATGTTCTCCCACAAAAAACAAAGATACTCTAGGGACCAGTGTTATGAAACCCCACCTACATTGTTCTTTACATTTCCAGCCCTTTCATCTCTCAAACCTCATCCTCTTTGAATGATCCCATTCATACAGATGCCCCTTTCCCTACTTCATGCACCTGAATTTTTTCTTCTGCACTTCTAATTCAGCTCTGTCTTTAACAAGTACTGGTGTAAGGACTCATCTTGCCTACCTGCTACTATTGAGCCCTTGACCTCATTAGAACCCCTAGGAAGAAATTACAGTTTAAGGGTGAAATCATCTGACTCAAACATTCAGTTTGGGAAAAGATTAATTGTAACCCTGGAAATAGTTTCTTGTATCTGCAGTAGTATTAAAGGAACATCATATGAGTAGATGATCCACAAACATCTTATTACAAACTTACAGTTAATCCCTAATTTATGAAGTGTTCCTCTTCTCCTTGCTCTCATGCTGTAACGTAACAGCCCTCCCACACAAAATTACGTGATTCCCCCTCATTACTCAAGGAGCACATGTGGGTGCTTCAGGTATGTGCTTCATACTCTTCAAACTGGACACCTTAAGAATCTAGTATAGCAGTACTCACAGCCAAAAAATGGCATTGAGATGATATTTTTCCTCCAATGTAAAATGAATTTGCACTCTATAGTTTTCATTACTAGACTAGGCTTTCTTTTCACACTACATAAATGTTCAGTAAAAGAGATTCTCTCTCCTTGCCTTCAGAAATAAACAAAATTTTATGTAGGTTTTGTGTTTCAGTATAGATTGTTATATTTTCTTTGCCTGCCTCTTTCCAGAATACACTGTGCTTGTTGGATTTCATCATAAACTACTTGGTATTGCCTAAGCAGCTTTGAAAGCAATTTATAAACCAGAAAGAAATATCCAGGAGAGCCTTTATGAATACACTGGAGGATCTTTTCATTACAGCTGAAAATTAAAAGTCTTCGTATTGAGATCAAACTAGGGAACCGTGCATACTTGGTTAATATGTTTGTCCATAGGAAAACAAAATACGGATTAGGAAAGAAAAATCTATTATACACATTAAAAAATCTTACAATAAACCCATTTTTTGTTAATGGCAACATTGTGTGTATAAATGTCTATATGAATATGAATTGTTGCACATCACATAAAGGTGAATAGTCAGATGTCACAAGTCAGTGCTGTACCACATAACAATAAAATTAGGAAAAAATGCTGCAGCATCCTGACGACAGAATCTCCTTGGAGCTCTGTGATGAGGAGGTGGGATTTTGTGCTCTCATGCAAACACATGGAAAGACCTTCATCAGCTAAAGGAACATCAGAGTGCCTGTCAAAATGCTTTTCTGATTATTCTTTCTCTGTCACCCTCCTGAGTCCCACTCTGTTACTTAGGCCTCTCACAGGCCTCCCTGCACAGGGCAGGGCACGAGTGTTGTTGTGAGCTACAGAAAAGAATTGCAACAGTGCTGAGTGACCCTTTACTGCACAGTGTCATCTTGCTGGGGCTTGCTCTCACTCTTCCCATATTTATTTCGTAGAAAGTGTGTGTGCATTGTTTGTGAAATACTTTGGGCTAGCTGTAAGCACTGTACAATTCAAAAGACACTGATTTTTGTGTAAGGTTTTTGAGAATCCCTCTGGTAGTCTCTGAGACTGTATCTTTTCAGCAAACCATGGAAACCCAGGGAAACACAGAGGTCTGGAACCGGTCCATAGGACCTGCTATGCCACACAGAAAGAAAGTCTTTCTGTACGTAATGTAAGACCTTTAAAGTATTTCTGCAGATGCTTAAATTGTCTTCTTTTTGTTAGTCAGCAGCTTGCCTCAGGATATCCTTGAGGTAACCCAGGAAGATGTTGCTATAAGTAATTCTGGTTCCCAGTATATATAATACTTTTATAACAAAAGCACATATTCTCTTTAACTTTTAGAAATAATTGTTTTCTTTTTCACTTTGTTTGGTACTTGCATGGATAAATATCTCAAATGCTGTGAATATCTTATGGAGATGCAAGGGATAGCTTTCACATTTGTTAGTAAAATGAGACCATTTTCTGTTCTATTGTCCCACATATTTGACTATTATGTTGTTCTATACCAAAATGAAATTTGTTGCAGCCATTAAATTTGATTGCAGTACTCTTTCCTAACACGGAAGAAGAAAGTTAAGAAATAGGTCAAAACTATTCTCTTTCTTTATGAATGCAGAAACTTTTCTAATTTAGCTAAGTTTGGGACATGCAAAATGTTTATTTCTAAAACCTGAATCCCTGTTTTCTGTTGAGCACAATTAAAGATTTGTAAAAGGACTCCAGTGAATAAAATACCAGCATATATATTTATGAGAAGAAACTACTCATCTTAAACTCATGTAGTGGTGACTAACTGCGTGATTCAGTGCTCTTAGAAGTCAGTGGAAGGACTTCTATTAATTTCTGTGGGTACTGGATGAATTGGCTTTATGAACCTCCATTTTGGGACCTAGTCTGGTTTAAGCTTGGATATATTAATGGATATAGATGCTTCCTGAATTCACAAGTGTATTACTTCAGCATTTTAAAGAAAATAAAGCAATACAAATAGACATCCACTCCTGCATTAAATGAGATTCTGTCAATATTTGCTTTGAATGGCTGTTTGCTTGGGGCAGCTAACATGGAGCACAGTCTACTTTGTCCACAGAATGTCATTTCCAAGTGTTGAGTAAATAGCTACAGAATTATAAAATTAGTTCTTCAAAATTTAGCCAAAGGGATGCCAGTTTCTACAGCATATGTGTGCATTCCAGGTATTATTTCATTGCCGAAGCATGACAAATGAATTGCACACAGAAATGTCACAAGACTTTGTTCCAACTTTTAAAAGAAGTATGGTATTATACCTTTTTTCTATAGCTTTTTTTTTAATACATATTGAACAGGAAATACTAAAAAGACACGTTGCAGAGTTGTTTATACAGTATTTTCTATGCACAAAAATATAATTATTAGTCCAGCAGTAAGCACACAAAGACCTGTTAGGGTTTTTTCTGTTTTTCTCCATGTTTATTTTATAACTTGTATTTACAGGATAATACTTCACAGCACAAGCTGTCCTGTTTCTGGGCAGGTTCCTCACCTATAGAAAATTGGCTCTTCTTCTTCCCACAGTCCTACTACTTTATAAGTTTGATCTTTCAGCTTCTTTTTTTTGGATGAGGAATAATTCTTTATGTGTGTGACTGATGCAGGCCGCTTTTAAAGTGGTGAAGGTCATTCTTAGTGAATGACTGTATTCAGTATACAGAAATAATTTCTGTGATTTCAGCCAGATACTCCTAATGAAGCCTTAATGTGGTTGTATATCACAATATCAAACTTCAGAATAATATTTAGATATTACTCTTTAATAATAGCCATGTATCATCAGTTATAAGTAAAGCATAAATTTGTGGGTAATGGCATATATTTTGGAGTAGGGACTATTGGAGTAAGTGCGGGAGCTGTAGGTACCTGCAGAGTTTAGGAGTAGTCCTCTGGCTGGAGGGAGAAGGCCTCCCTTTGTTCCCCTGGCCACGTGGCATCCAGAGCCCCCAGAAGACACAGAAACCACACCGGGAGACACGCAGGAGGGCGAGGCGAAAGAACAAGAGAGAGAGCAGAGAGCAAGAGAGAGTTTATTGTCCTTGGGTTCAGGTACTTGAAGGTTTGGGAAAATTAGCATACATCCAATCAAGGAGCTAAGGGGTTCTTAACCATCGACCACAGGGGCCAGATTTCGCAGACAATGGGGAAAGGTAACAAGGGTCAAATATACATAGCAGTGGTCCAAAGGGATTTTGGGAAACAGAGTCTCAGGGATAGAGGGACTTACTCATACAGTGTTACAGTCAGTTTGTAAAACAGGTTTGCTAATTCCTTTATCAGCTTCAGAAGTCCACTCTTGGAAGGACTTCTTCCACTTTACATATTGTTGGTCAATTGCTGCAAGTAAGGATCATATTTTGTCCATATTATCAGGTTATAGGAAGGTTATGGGAGTATAACCACATATCACTGACTTTTAACTACTGGTCATTGTCTTTCAGTCAATAAATCAGGTTATAAAATAGTTGTATTTGGAAGAGAAATTAATATGAGTGAATTGGTTGCTGTTATTGCTGTTATCGCTCAGCAGCGTAAGGAGAATACCTGCTAATGTGGAGGATAAAAACTAAGCTCACGTGGATTTTTTTAAGATTAGTTGCAACAAATGTAACTTGGGGCTTCCTGTGCTGTTCTCCAGGTACACTTTCAGTCTGAAATTTTGGGGGAAAAAACCCTCACCATACCTTCCAGCATCTGTTAGCTCTAAGTATGATTTCATGTTCAGCATCTACCCTCCTTTTCTCTTAGTCGTGCTGACACATCTCTCAGGGCTGTAATGGTAAAATAATGGGTGGTCTATAACTGCAAAAACTCCTGAGTTAACTCAGAAGCAGGGAATAACCTTTTATGGGTGAGCTTGAAAATCCTGAGCCTCAGTGTACTGCAACTGCATATAGAGAGAGGATGGAATCTTGGCTTGACTACACATAAGTGACAAAGAACCCACTGCCTTCTTCAGCAGAGCCAAGATTTCACTAATTGAGTGTTTGAAGGCTGACTTGTGCAGTGGCATTGGCAGAGTAGCAGCTATCCTATTGCAAGCCTGTTCCTCCTCGCTGATGAATTGGAAGCAGCACCTCCTGTCAGCCTCTGATAAGAGGCATTGATTGAGGAGTGTTGTTTCAGGGTACAAGAAACAGCAGCACAGCTAAAGTGAAACTAAAAGTGGTAGGACCACTTTCAACATACAGGCTGATTAAAAGTACTATAGAGTGGGCATATTTCAATTAAATTTGATTTGAAACAAATATATGTTTTTCAACAGCATTTGTAAGGAGAGGTCTTTTCCAACCTAAATGATTCTATGTTGAGAAAGGAATGCAGCAGATAGAGTTTGAAGAAACATGAGAATAAGGACATTCTACTTAAGATTTATATTTATATGGAGTCACATATAGGGGAGATGTAATTTTCATCTTCCTTACATCTGGTTCCAACTTGGTAGGAACCCAGTATTGGGTATTGCCCAGTGTATTCTTTATCATCATTAAAATCCAATTTTAAAATTTCGTCCTTCCACAAAGCTCTCATGCTGTGCTCCTCAGGAAAGATTCCTCACTGCTTATTTTTAGTTTCTGTTCTGTGCAGCTAAGTCAGAGCAAATATCTTTAGAGTTGGGACATTTCCTCTGTGCTTTGCTGGAAGAACGAAGGCACCAGCAGCCTTCATTAATATTATTAATACTACTACTGCCATGGTTTTAACTTGTACTCCCTTTTACAACATAATCTTTTCCCTGTGTATGGAGTTTGTGCATCTTTTGGCATGAAATTAGGCAGAGCTGTATTTGTGAATGTGACACACATATCCCAGAAACTGAATGACAGAAGTAAGCTGACCAGCTAGCCAGCTAGAAATTTCTCTTAGAGTAGCCACTTAGGGTAATTTGGTGATAAAGGCATATTTACAAAGAAGCATGACTGCATTGTGAAAATATTGTCAGTATTGTGGGCCTTTAAAATGAGCACAGCAGGTATGCTTGTTTCACTCCTTCGCCTCAAAAAGCGTTTGGTGTTGGTAATTGGAGGTCACGAGGCCAATTCCAACTTTTTTTCCAGGAGAAGGCCTGAGAGCCACCAAGCACTGCAGAATCATGCCCTTTTCTTGCTATTCTGCTGTCCAGTAAAACTTGCTTCTTTTCTTCATGGCCTCTGTCCTGGGCATTTGTGTTGTCTTCTGTGAAGGGAGATTTGTGGACTTGAACTCAACTGTGGCTGAAGGATCTGAACTTACTCAATTCATAGGTGCTCTAGGCCTGAGGCTGGATACATAAGTTATCTGTGCCACCAGGAATAGGGTCTGAAAAGGATAAAAAATGCAATTGTGTTTTCTGAAGGATCTCATTCTGTCAGCTTCAATTTAGTGTTCTTGGAGAACACTTACTGAGCAGGGCTTACATGTCACTGTCCAAGTTTCTAGGTCTCGTGGTGATTGTGCAGTGCTTGCCTAAGCTGATGGGAGCAGTCACAAATGAGGTAGTGCTTATGGGACTCCAGAGCCCAAAGACTAATTTATAACACATCGACACGGTGTGGATGAAGGCTGGCATCATAGATAGGGGCTTAAACCGCAAGCATGCCTAAATCTGATTCTGATTGCTCAAGTTCATCTAATTAAGGCTGCAAAAGATAGCAGGCAGAATAGACGAGAGTGGAATCCAGGATGTTCTCTGGACTAAACCCTTTTCCTCAAAATCCTGCTTCAGCAAATCTTATGTATGTAGGTCTGAGTGCTTAAGTTTGCTCAGTTACTTCAAAAGGCTGTTTGGCTAATGTAGGGATTTGCTGCTTTATGTAAGTATCAAATTAGATTCCTTTTTCTAAGACATCTACTGTTTCTGATTTTGGTTCCCAAGGACATTAAAGAAAAATAAAAACATCAGTAGGTCCAGACTGTCCACTGAGCTGATCCAATGAGGGGAAACTCTGGGTATCATCCAAGTGGGACACAATTTATTCCTAGCATTTCAACCTTTAGGACTTCAAAGAGGAGATGAAAGAAATTTTTGGAAGGAAGTATTTGCCTTCTCTGCAAAGTTTTAGTTATGAAGTAGGACATTATATGAGTTCTTTGAAAATAACTGATTCATTTTCAACTGGAGTACATAAATAAGCAGCCCCGGGGGAAAGTTTTTGGAGTGACATTTCACATACCGGAGTGCCATACTTTTATAATATGCTTTGTTAGGCGATCTAAAAACAGCTTTGAGGATAAGGACTGGGTTTTAAATGAGGCTTCAGAGACAAAATGTGTACATGTTTCACTAAATTATACTTTATAGGACAACATTTTTTTTAAGTGAAGTCAAATTTGATGCTCTTCTATCTTCTGTAGCTGAAGCCAGTGAAGTCAGATCCTTTCTGTCAATCATAGGTGATGGGGGATTCACTCTTTTCATGTTTTGTGGACCACAGCTCTGGGGAGCCTTGCCTCTTGCCACCAAACAAATAGTTCCTTTCTATGAAAATGCCTGACCTAAACCTAATGCCTGACCTAAAGCAGAAGTGGCAGGAAATGGAGATGAAATCAGCTTTGCTGATCATGGATGAACAGGAAGCCCATCTTTATTCTAAGAGTTGTAGTTCCCTCCTATTTTTTACTGTGGTTTTTGGGTTTTGTTTTATTTTTAATTTTGTGGAAAATACATAGTACACTGTAATGAAGAACAAGAAATGCTGTTCTGGATTCCTAAATAATTACGCCAGTCCTGGTAATGGCAAACATCAAAATGATCAGGGAATGCTGAAAGAGGAGAGCCATCACATGTTCCTTCCCTTGTGTTTCTTGGGTTTCTATCTGTGTGTATATTTCACTAGGACAAAGGCTTTCTTTATTTTATAGGTTCAAAATTAATTATTATACTGTGTGATTTTACTGGTCTTGGGACAATGATTAACATGTGATAAGCTCTGACAGCGAAAATATTGAGTTGTTAACAAGTTGCAAATGGTGTGCCTCTAGAGTTTACACTAAGATATTGGATGTCTGCCATGAAGCATTCAAGAGTGGCTGAGCAAAATCCTGCCAATTAAAGGTGGTGTAACTGCTACTTACTGCGGCAGGTTGGGGTTTTGTGCACTGGAGAGGTCTACTGGGAAGAAATTTGAGCAAAATCAAATATTTTTAGTAATGAAAAACCTGGTTTTCTTTCATTCAAGATGTTAACCTAAAAGTCATCTTGGTAGTGACCTCATGATAAAATCTTGTTTACAAATCTTGTGAACAACTGAAAAAGTGTAAAGACATTTAAAATTAATAAAAACTCTTCATTAAAAATGTAGGAAAATGAGAAAATATTATCACTCATTATCTCCTCTCTGGGGGACAAGACTGGCCACCACGCTACATTCCAGTCCAGTTACTTGTTTTGGAGAATCTCGTTCCCCTGACTTCCCCCCTGCATGGAAAGTATCTAACAAAAAATGCAAACCAAAATAAAACAACCACACAAACAAATGAACAAAAAACCACAAAACCTTCAATAGAAAGTTTCTAAGATACTTCATGTTTTCAGTCACCAAGCAGATGTGTCTAACAAGTGTGCTACACTGTAGGTGTGACACAGATGCCTGTTGGGAATATTTTGGAAA